>JADDOH010024643.1:0-503079 GCA_016648135.1 Agrypnia vestita | reverse complement strand
TTTAAAATTGACTATGCATGATTGCCAACACCAAAACTGTGATTGCACCCCCTTGGAAAATGCAGATAGTGTGAAATACTTGGGAATCATGATAGACAGGCACCTAAACTGGAAACTTCACATTGAACTATTATCGGGAAAACTTCTAAAACTCATTTATCTATTTAAATCCATACGTAATATTTTTAATAAACAGCAACTCAAAACTATCTATTATGCTCTTGCCCAGTCATTTTTGAACTATGCGATTCCAAGTTGGGGAGGTACTTACAAAACCACATTAAAACCAGCTATAACGGCACAAAAAACCTTGCTCCGAGTCATTAATAAGAAACCATTTACATACCAATCAGACAGACTATTCAGAGAATTTAATGTACTGGACGTTAGACAGCTGTTCGTTAAGTCTACCCTCATCTTCTACATAAAAACACAAACCACCTAACAGCAACCAGTAACTCGCATTCACATAATACTAGACAAGCATTACGAAACCTTGACGAAATACCAAAAACTAAGACAACACATGGACAGAAAAAATACTCATACATAGGGCCTAAAATATTTAACATATTTAAAACAGACTTCCCGGAAATCAGAATATACTCAATTAATAAAATAAAAGCTTTAGCAAACAACTGGCTTACCTCAAAAGGTAGAACAGCAACTGAAAATTTACTTACTGTAATTGCATAATAATGTCTTCAAATAAAAATATATACCTATATAAATTAATTAATTAATTAAGGAAAATAAAAAATAATCTTAAACAAAACTTTAACCCTTTTTACATTAAACAATTATTCTACACATATTTACACTTGGACTTATGACTAACTCAACTTTCACTAACATTCCACTTGATACTCTGTAGATACATAATAACTACCTTATGAAAATAAATACTACTGACGAACTCGAAAAAATATTATAATTGTGTGCTATAACGCCACTCTGGGACAGGCGTAGCCTAGTAGAGTGGCATAATCCACAAATTAAACAAAACAAAAAAATGTGTAAATTATCTTATGTTTTACCTTATGTTATATTGTTAAATTAGTATTAAGTATCTTATTTGTAAACAAGGATTTTTAAATAAATAAATAAATTAATTTTTTACCTTAACTCCTTGTATTTTTTGACATACGATATTTGTCTTTTTGGCGTTTTTATAAAAAAAATATTTATTAAAAAACTAAGAAAAAAAATTCTTTACATATTCACAGTTTAATAAAATTAAAATTTGGACTTAAAATATTATTTTAGAAATAATTATACACATAAACAATATACATTTAAATTTCAATAATTTAATAAGCGGCCCATTCTACATTATTTCTTGTCGACTCGAAAAACTTTTTAGATTTTTTAATGCTCTTTGTTTTATTAAATAATTAAAAATATTACCATTATATTATCATCGGAGTGTTCTGAAATGAAAGTTTGACACAACCTGCCCCGCATAATCAAGTACGTGCATGAAAACAACCTACTCGACCGCCTCTTCGGACCAAACAATATTGACAGATCGCGAGGTCCAGTGGTTGTGGCGTCGGTTATTTTTGTTATTTTCAGCTCATGTGCACTCAACGATACTTTATAAAGATTGTTTAAGTTTATCAATATAATTATTATTGACATGCAGAGCATAGCGACTAGATTATAGCTATTTAAAATAATAGACAATGGCTTGTATACAATATTTAACCTCAAAAGCTATTCAATAATTTTTATGCCGAATATTTAGTATCAGTGTATATAATGTTTATAATGTGACATATTTCAGTAGCAAAATCTTAATAGTTTCCGTTTTTTATTGGTTTAGTTTCATTACATTTTATACTGTTCTGTTATAAAAATAATGTGGTTTCTTAGATTAATGAATAACAATTGTTTTAATATTTGCTCGACCTTTTTCTGGTAAGTTTTTAATATGTTTCGATACACAGCTAATTACTTACGTCTTGCTCTTGTTTGTTTTGCATTTATTTTTAATAATCTGTCACAGTACATTAGTCACATATGAGATTAATGTGATTTTACTGTTATTACTCAATTATATAAGTCACCTTTTCCTGATCATATAAATTTGTTATTGTTGAATGTTTTCCAACAATGCAAAATCATATCACACAATCTGTCAATGTCAACATTTCGATCCATCCTACATAAAGTATCATAACTAACAGATATGTCAAAAACATGCTAGGATGTTTCACATATATTTACTTAATACATTTTAAGTGTTATTGAAAACAATAAAATATGACACACAGTCGAACTTGGTCTAATGAGCTCGGATATAAGGAGATCCCTGCTATAACAAGCCAAACTGTATAATGATTTTGATTTATGCATATTCTCATACAATCGCTCTCAGTTATAACAAACACAATTTCCAGGTGTACTGAGTAAATTTTGGTAACTGTGCAAACGTAAGTGCTTGTGTTACTGAAAAAAACATTATTTGTAACAAGTCCGCACTAAATTTTGATTAATTTTATGGTATACCCAAACTTGCGCTTTTATAAATTACAGATATTAGCTAAACAATAGTTTATCAGTATTCCTTTGATAATTTTTATATTCATGTGACCCCAACCGTTGGAGATTCCGATTTTTGAAATGACAGTTTATTATACGCAGATCGGTATATTGACATTTTGAAACAAAATAAATTAAATACGAATCCTTCCTTCGGAAACATATCCGCCAACAAACAAGTGTCTCAGTTTGTGAAAATGTCGAAATTATTCACAATTACTTAAGTATATTTATAAGTTTTTTAATTAATATATTTAATTACAGATTTAATGATGCAGACGTGCGTACCGTGAGAACAAGAAACATGACATTTATTTAAACATATATTTGGAAAAAAAAATCGAAATCAAATATTTATCTGGCAGAATATTATGAAATATTGAAATCTGAATAATATATTAATTATTGTGATAGGAATATTAAGCGATATATCTCTTATTTGTTTCTTTTCAAAATATATACTTTGGAAAATGTCATGCTTCTTGTTCTCGCTGCACGCCCCTGACTTTATGAATATATTTAGTCCTAGATATTCATTTACAAACGAATAATTGAGTGATCATAGTGACAGTTTTGAAAAGTGGGTATTTCCCCACAATATATCTAACTCTGATATAACAAGGATCAACTATATCATGCTCGACTATCGACTCTGTCATGCTCGTTATAACCAAGTTCGACTATACATTTGAAAAAGTACTAACACTTATAAAATCGTTCAACACAAGAGAAATTAAAAATTATATATTTGTAAGATGCAATACTTAGGAGAAGATTTGTTAAGTAGCCAGATAAAAAGTTTTCTTCTCTTTTTATTTCTTTATAACTGCTGCCAGCAAAGTTTTTTTTTAAATAAACAGAGAAGAGTACGCAAAATAGGTGTCAAATCAGTATTATATTGTCAAACTAAGCTATACACCTGTGCAACGAAGAATCGGACTAACTTGTAGGTCTGAATATAGTTTGAACCTGCAACCAATGTATCTCTAAGTGCCTTAACACACTAGACCAACTAGTAACTCAATTGCAATTATTTTTTTGATGAATCATCATTAATTATTATTTAGATAACACATGACCCTGACACAACTAACTCTTTAAAATACAAAATGTTCTGGTAATCATCATAAAAATAAGTAAATCTTGATGTGGTATGGTTATGACCTGACCTCGATCGACAACCTGTTAGAAAAAAAAAAAAAAATTATTTTGATCCCAATATCCCTTTTTTTTAAATATTTATCCCACCTTGTGCTTATTTATTTTAATCATTTTTTTAACTTTGTTTATGTAACCACTTGAATTTTTGTGTTTATCCAATCAGTTTGATGTTTTAGGTACGGATATTATAAACTGAACATCAATTTTTAGCTCAATAATGTGGCTAGCAGATTAATTTGGGAAGCTTTTATCAATTTAAAAAAAAATTAAATGAAGAATGAAAAAAGTTGACTGGGAATGTTTAGATTCCCATCTAATAAACATTGATATAATATTTTAAATAAAACATAGTTTAATAATAGTCTCAGTGAAAAAATTTATTAGTGAGAAAATATCTCTTGTTTTTTACTTTGCATGTGAGATTTTGCTATACAGATAATTATAGAAAATCTTTTAAAGTTTTATGTATCTATATAAGGAAAAAATTAGTTATCTATTTTTCTTTAAATATATATTTACGTCCCACAGTACTTATATATCACATTTTATATATCACATTTTTTTAAATTGTTTATAAAAAATTTGAGGCTCAGTTTATACTATTTTTCCTTCTCCATCTTACTTTGTTTTGTTCATTTTAGATATTTACAATATACAACTTACTATTTTTGTTATGTTATTTTTTACACATTTTTTGTACAATTGTGTATTTTCAATTATTTTTGCTAATAATGATCATGTGCCTTGTTATAGAAGATATATAGGTGTTTTTGAAGCTTAAAAATACTATTGCTATCATAAAAATAGTAACAATTCAATATTTTAGAATTGGGGTACAGATTTATTATTTGCATTTAGTAAGTGTTAGTGTTTTTTTCATTTTAATTGTATGAATTTGTACTTACAATCATATTGATTGACACACTTATGTGATGCTTAATGTAACTTGTTTCACCTGCGCAACTGTACATTTTTGTACTTAATCTTTTGCTAACGCCACACTTTTCCTAGGTCAATAGAGAGAATTCAAATTCAATTTAATTTATTTGTTAAAAAATCAATTATATACAAAAAGGGTTCATAAATCTATTTTATCATGCAGACAAAAGTTGAATCATTATTGTTTCCATAGTCGCAATTCATTTTCTTACAACTTGAATATTTTTAAGGTTTGGCAAAAGCATTATGAAAAACACTTAATTTTTATATTACTTTACAAAAGTCTTTTTCTAATAGCCAATATTTCCCATGAGCCATCATACAGCCAATACTATCTTTGTTTTTTTTTGTGATATTTTTGTTTAATTATTATTTTTTAATAAAATTTGAACACTAAAAATATTTATTATTTCTTTTTAACCCTTTTTTAGAACTTCATTGTTTTTACTTGTTTCTGCGGATGTGTTAATGTTATCAGATGCAATAACCTATTCATACATGTTACTAAAGGGCTTCTTTTTATTTCCGTAGATGTTTACTTTATTCGATCTCGAAAGGGCAAACTCCTGATGATTGTGAATGAATTTTCATTTTGCGAGGAGTCCATTGTGAAGAACAAGATCATCTGGAGGTGCACATCGAAGAAAGGAAAGTGCCGAGCGAGGATACACACCCTGGGTGATAAGGTGATCTGCGCTAAAGGCCTGCACAACCACGCCCGGAAACCTTTGCAACCTTTGAAACCTAAGAATCCAATTAATTTAATCTCCCACGAAATCTCTCCACAAAAGCACTTGAGTTTGAAACAGGTAAAGGAGAGTTTGGACTTAGCAGCTTATGACTTATCCGCCTCAGGTTACAACGTGTAACACCCATTTCGAAAGGTACTTCTAATGGCAAAAATATTTTTTACAAATTTATATCTAATTATTTTATGTGTCAACTTGAATCAATTGATTTGCAAAATGATGATATGAAAATAATCCAAATAAGTAATTAAACTATTTTATATAAAATCTTTTGCACTATTTTACAGGATTGTAGAATTAGTGTTGTGTAGCTCTTGAAAAATACTCTACTATGTTTTCAAAATTTTAAGAACTGAGATTATTAACATTTTTACAGAAATTTAAATACATATTAATATTAACAGTGCTATACTGAATATTCCTTCTGTATACTTATTAAGAAATGATTATTATATTAATATGTTCATTTATTTTAAGAAAATTAATTATTTAACTTTAAGCAATGTCTATAAAATATTTTTGATAAAACATTTTACAATAAATTTATTTTGTATGCATTCATTCTCGAATATGATTAAAGTAATTAATGTGATTTTTATACATGCCACTATTATTATAAGAAAATAAATAAGTTTTTAATAATAAAATACTGTTTCACTTATTATGTTGATATTGTACAATATCTTGTTTGTTAAAACATGCTTATTTGGATAAAAAGAAGCTATTTTTCCTTTATAACCAAATGGTGAATATTTGGGCCCTCTCTTTAGGGACCACAGAGTTAGTTCCCTTATTTCAAAAATATTATGGATATTGGATGTGTCCACGTACCCGTACTATGCATCTCTACTTTTACTACCATGCTGATGTAGTATAGGTGATGTTTTTATAATGAAAACTATATTCTGAAATTAAACTCTTTATCTAGAATGTGCTGCATTGTTACCTTGTTATATGAATTAGGGTTTAATTTTACAGAATCAAATTCCAGAAAACATAGTACATACAAAGTATTCATTGTTTATTGGTACCACATGAAGTCAGTTAACGTTAGCTGGTTACAAATTTTCTTTTTTCCTTAGTTAGCATCTATGTAGCATTCACTCTTCTTTTTAATTATTTTGTAATTAATAAGACATGGCGGTTGGTGCCTAAAAAAACCGCACAACACGAATGGAAATACAGATTCTCAAAAGAATAATTTTCAAAAGAGCATTTTCAGTGGATGATTGAATATCTACAATAATTACACACGGTGGCTAAATCTGAAAAAAAATTAAAGGTGGTGTTGCTTATTTCTATCACTTATAAAAATGTAAAAACTACTTTCAGTATCACAGTGTTAGATTATTTCAGTTTTTAATAATAATATTCTTTAAGTATATTAGTATTAATCTTAAATGAATTATGATATATTTTATATCTTTTGATATAAGTATTCAGTTTCATGTTCACAAAAGCTATGGGAGCTAGCTACTGAGAACATAAAAACTATTGTTTAAATTTTCCCCTTGAAAATATTCATTTGTGATGGTACCACAATATGATTTATGATAGCACCGTGATATAATTTGAGGTAAACTATTTTTTTTAAATGTTTACTAGATGTAACCTACACAAGATCCCGTAACGGAGGAGAAATTTTAATTTTCAACCAGAACCATTACCATCGTCAGAGAACACGCAAGACCAAGACAGAATGGGAGTGTTCCTTACGCAGAAAGGGGAAGTGTCGAGTCAGGGTTCACACCATCGAGGATGAAGTGGTGGCCACTCTTGGGACCCACAACCATCTGCCCACTTACCCTTCATAAGTGATTTCTTTGTTTTAACTTTGCTCACAATCAAACATAAATAATATACCTAAAACATTTTATTTCTACCAATCATTGTGTTTTTAAGCTTTTTGTTTTTCAATTTATTTGTTACTCTGGAGTGACAGCAACAGTGGTTTGATTTCTGTATTTGTATATTATATTTATATTAATCAAGTATATACTCTCAGTGTAAATGCTGTTATTTTATTTCAATATTTCAAAATATTTTTTAAAAATGATATTTTGAAACATTGAAATAATAATAGATTATTTGATACGCAATACCACAATTGTATCAAATATATAAATTTGCTTTTTTATATGAATTGAACATAAAGAAAATATGTCAAAATCACGCATTTTTTTTTTCAAAATTATATCTGATAATGAATGTCACGGGATAAACAAGAAGTATTTTAATTTTGTTTACATTTTGTGCTCCTCTGTTTAAAGTTTGACTGTTTGCACATTTGTGTATGCACATAACAACACAATACTTTATTATTGTTTTTTTTTTCTAGTTTTACTATCAAAAGTTCAATATCATAATATTTGTGACTAATCAAATAATTAAAAAGAAGTTTTAATAATGTCCACTAAATTAATATGAAGTGTTGAATAATCTTGATAATCTTTTATTCAATTTGTAAATAGAGAGACAAATGGTAAGTCAAGATAAGACAAGGTAATGTTGTGGAGTAAACATTTACTCTAATATTAAATTTATAATATTTCCCCTCCCATTTGTTTATACTTTAAACTGTGGGCGTGAACCTTTAGTTTGTGTGTTTTGTAAGGTTAGTAATGATTATTGAATATCTATTATTAAAGCTCATGTGTAATAATGTTAAAAGCTTTGACAACTGAAAAGCGCTCATTGGAAGAGGTATGAAAGCGATGAAGACAGAAGCGGTGCCAGGACAGGAGTGTGGTATTCATCCACTCTGCATACCGGCGTGATGGTCAATGAATTAGTGTATAGAAGTACAATTTATAATGACATGTCTCTAATGTTTGCTAATTCTGAATCTGCAGTTCTTGAAAATAATTTGAAAAAAACTTGCAATATTTCTCAATAGGTAATAGAATGAATCTGCTAGTATTGAATTATATATTTTTTTATCTTTTCAAAAATGCGTTTAATGGCTAAGTGTTAATATGTATATTTAGAATACATTAGCCATCTTTTGTAAAAAGTTAAAGCTGCAAATGGTGGATTTTTCTTTCCATTTATTATTTGTTCATTAAACATATTCCTCTAGAAAATATTAAAATAACATAATTAATAGCATTATTTTAGTTTTATTCTTATTGGTAAATTACCAGTGACCGTTATTGTGTAAAAAACTTGCTGATATTGATTATTATTATTTGACGCTTTTCCACACTAAAGACCTGTTCAACGTTGGGTATTATCAGTACATCCGATCAATGGCTGTTATGTGAGGAAAATGTTTAATCCAAATTAAATGGAATCCACACCACCTGTGAGCATTTATTTTAATTAAGTGTTTCTGTAATTTTCTATATTGCCCCAAAAATTATTACCTGCCTACTTTTCAAACCTAAGCACTTTTTTTAATTTCAACTTGTCTAGAGAATTTAAGGAAACAAATCATTCAATGCTCCATTACAGAAAAACACATTTACAAAATATGTTACCGCAAAAAACGGATATTTCTTGGTTCACATTTTGGTTCCACAACGTTTGACGTGCTTAAAACAAATACTACGAGCTTGCGAATTTTGAATCAATTATGTAGAAGTCATACTAAATACTCAAAAATTATAATGCCTTAGTAAATAAGTCACGCTTTATTACAAAAAAGTGTTTTTACTTGAAGACACTGGAACCGTTATTTGAGATTTGTATCAAGATTGGTTACTGATTTTTAGCAATTCAACGGGCTATTCACGCATACTACACAACAGTTACATTCTCAATTACCAATCATCGATACAATCAAATGCAAATCTCAAATAACTGTACCATGAATAACCGGTTAAAATAACGCTTTGACCATCACTAGGCTATTCTAAAAAATGTTTTGTTTACTAAGGGATATAATTATGCAAGAGTAAATACTTTAACTAAATTTTAAATGTGTCTTAAATATATCCAAGGGGGGATAAACTTCCACTGCGCCCCAGTCCCCTCACCTAAAAAGGGGATTATTTCAACTCTACAATTTTATGCTTCGTGGTTACCACTGTTTTGTGGCACTAAATTGATCTTTAAAAATCTAATATATTTCATTCTCCTTAAATATCGAGTATAAAAACATCATTCTCAAATTTGATAAAATATTTCATAATCTGATAAAATATTTCATAATCTGATAAAATATTTCATACTGTATTCAATCGAGAGTTGAGCCACCGCAAATAATGTGATTGGCCTAAGGGAGCGGATGTAATCTGGAGTAATTCATATTTTGGACCATGTAGCGTTTCAGTTTGCCAAACTGAGCCAATATATTATTAGAATTTATAGTGATACATATTTTATATACTTGGCAGTAGCGGCGTGCAGTCAATTCTCTAAAATAAGTTGTACAGTTTAGAATTTCTTAAAAGTAAAATTTATGTGGTGTCTCATAGCTAGTAGCAAAAACTTTGGGGAGTCTTCATTCAATTTTGAAAAGAAAACATTGTTTACATTTTAGTTAAAATGTCAGCAGTTATGGTGATGAGCGACATCAAAGCTTGCATATTTTTTTATATTTCAGGTTTATATTTTGTAAAACGTTAAATAGAAATTAATTTTTATCAAATATTAATAATAAATATCATTCGCCTTGATATAAGTCAAATAAAATAATTGAAACCTTGCAGAAATTTGTAAGACATTTGTCATTTTATGTGACTTTTAATATTCTATATAAGTAACTGGAGTGTAAATAGTAGTCCAACGTTTTACAGGAAAAGTGAAAAATATTGAGAAAAAATTAAAACATTAATTTCATTTACCTCCGTAACTGTCCACATTTCACCTTTTCTTTCATTGTTGAATTAAGTTTTTGCTACTATCTAGACATCTTGTTTATCTCTTAGGGCCGGTTGTTTCAAGTTGGATTAAAGTAAGCGTTCTTTTAAAGCATAGATTTTTACGTTCTCCACCAATCAGACGATCCGTTTTTGTAAAAATCTATGCTTTGATCGACCGCTTACTTTGATCGAACTTGAAACAACCGGGCCTTAATATTTCTATCACAATTATTATCATATTTTTCTGTTTTTAATATGTCAATACATATATTCATTCAGACAAATATTCCATTGCTTTTGTCTTCTAAAATGTGTTTTTCGTGCAACTTGTGGTTCAGTGTACAGACTGCACACGCCTGCTTGGTGGTGATTTCGTATTCTAGTATTTATGGATGATGAATGATTGAACTGGTTTTTGTAATATCTGTACATATATAACGGGTAATACTGGTTTTGGTAATATCTGTACGTATATAACGGGTAATACTGGTTTTGGTAATATCTGTACGTATATAACGGGTAATACTGGTTTTGGTAATATCTGTACGTATATAACGGGTAATACTGGTTTTGGTAATATCTGTACATATATAACGGGTAATACTGGTTTTGATAATATCTGTACATATATAACGAGTAATACTCGTTTTGGTAATATCTGTACATATATCGAAATGTCTAACTGGTTATGATGTCAACAGGCGACGTATACTTCCGCCTGTCCAGGCGCGGCGGCATGCAGCTGGTGTACAAGGAGTACAGCTTCTGCCACGAGGGGGAACGGGACGGGGTGGCGCACTGGCGCTGCGTCAAGCACTCCACCATGCGCTGCAAAGCCAGAGTGCGCACGCGCGGCGAGAGTATCATTCACGAGTGGCAAACTCACAACCACTAACTGCGTTCTGCTGTAGCAGATTTTCTTCTGCCAACCTCTGTGCCAATTTATAGCTGCAATTACAACTGTTAGCTGGTGTTTATGTCTCCCGAAAATACCAATACTGTTATTTTGATGATTGTTACCCCAGCACTCAAAAATAGAAGAGACATATTTATTACTTAGTTAATTTACATTTAAGACATCATTAATCAATTATGGATATAATATACATTAATTGATTAATGTATATTAATATAATATACATTAATTGATTAATGATAACTCTGTGACAAAAATCCAGTACTACCGTTCTGAAAGATTAGAACAAAACTCAAAAATATTCTACATTTAAGACTTTTACAATTTGATGATTAATTTACATTACGACTTTTACAAAAAAATGAGACCTTTGGAAAGTAGTGGTGAATCTACATATCTAATTAATTTGATATGTTGAGTGAGGGGAGTGTAGAGTATAAGAGATTTATAAACAATTGTCATTAAAATTGCATCCTGTGTTTTTATATCTACACAGACGATGGTGCAATATCACTTTTAAACACCCAATAGTTGAGCATTATTGGCATATAAATCATTTTAAATCGAAACAAGTACATCAATATTTTGTTGTCTATACGTGCATTTTGTCGTACTTTCACGATGAAGAAAGATAGATGCCAAAAATATTTTTAACGTCCCGCACACGAGTCATTGCAATACAATTTTGTCTAAAATATAAGTTTTTGATTAAAGTTACTATAAATCTGTTTGTTCCACAATCATCTTCTAATTTCTTCATCTCAAGTGTTCAAATATTACATTTAAGCTAATATTTTCGTCACGATTATAGAAATATATTCATTTGACAGATGACTTGACGTTTCTTCTCTCGAGTGATGGGGGTAGCAACCGCCAAAATAATATTGTTGTACTCAGAATAGGTCGGTATTTTTAATTTACAACTAAGTAACATGTTTACATTCCTCCGCATAACGTAGCCGCTAAGCGCTAATGCTGGCTGCTGCTCGCTGAAATGTTTAGCAGGACTATAGCATAGCCGCTAACCTCTACAGTGACAGACCAAACCTCTTACGACCTTTTATTTTTGTAAATATTATACGACTGTACATGTGGTACTTGAATCTTATAATTAATTATATTTGTTATGTTTGCTATCGTAAATAAATACATATGTACTTATTATATAAGTATGTACCTAACTACTCTTTTCGTCATTCATTCCATTATTCTTTAATCCCTCATTATTTCTGACTCGAAGCGTAAAATTGCATTTTCGACTCATCACCAAGTCACCTGCAAAGTTTTTGCTACTACCTATGAGACATGGTACATTATACATATATTGTTGTTCAAATTGTACTTATTTGCTGTGCCTGTTCATATTTCGAAGCATTATATTTTTCTTGTCCCGTTCCCTTTTTTATTTTGAAGTCAATTATTTGGTGAAATGTTCTTAATTGTTGGTGGACCATTTTTATGAATTATCTCACATTTGGTTAAATGTTTATTGAGATTTTTCTCACTAGAACTCGTCTTGTTGCTCTTTCGCAGTGCCATCTGAGGAGATCGAAGTGAGTCCCTCTCACAAAACTGCATCACCTGTGTCTATTATTTTTAAATTCTCTTTTTTTGGATACTGATAGATTTTGGCAAAAATTATTTACCGCGTATATGAAATTGCTGTCACAAAACAATTGCGACGTTTTTCTGCGAGTGCCTGCTATTTATTATGACGGCCACTTAAAATTCCGATCAGTGTGAACGTTGCCACGAGACTCGTGTTTGAGTGAATCTAAGCACATAACTCGTCCACCCACTTTTAAACGAGTTGTCACGCCTGCAGCCTTCACGGTAGCGACGCCCTTCCTTAGGATCCACGACAAAACGGTTCGCGCACATTTAGTCCAACGAAAGACGATCAATGCCACATTAGATTCGACGACATGATGCGATGACAAAATACAAAAATCGTTTATGTTTGTTTATAAAAGAGCTTTAAATAAACGAACGAATTAATAATGGTGACGAAATTATTCAATATACTATTTCGCAAATTCTTTAAAAAAAAGTATCCGAAAATATTAAATATGGCCTTCCGCGAATTCTGCCATATTTAACAAAAGCGCAGTATTTCTAACTGCCCTAGGAAACAAAGGGGCCAGAATCTTATATAATTGTGCTGAAGGCACACACTGCATTGTTGTTATTTGTTTTATTTAGTTTAGTTTATTATTTTAATCACATTATTTAGTAGAGCGATTACAAATATTGCACTTTTGCTTAACAGAGCTGAATCAATAATATATAGGTGTAAACAAACAAATCAAAAGTAAACTTCCATTGCCACGACTTATATGCAGGCGTTCCTTTACCCACAACCAGACATGAATGCGTCTTATGTGTAAGGGATAGGCAAAATTCAATTTTATCGATATGTTTGTATTTTTAATGTCATAGTATTTTATAGTTTCTTAGAAAATTATTCCAGAAATTATTTACGAGTAGTGTGTACCTGTGTATTTATTGGACATATTTAAATATAAAATCCATCACTTATATCAAGTGTTATGTCTTCGACTTCTTCTATTTAAATGATAATAAAAACATATGTATACCTCTTTCTATTTAAGAAAGACAACCGAATTGGTATGTGTAAGCCGAGCGTTCGAGGCACATTGTTTCGTTGTATTGGTGTTTCTACCCGTGAACACCAACACAGCGAAACAATGTGCGTCATACGCACGGCTTACATGTACTAATTCGATTGTTCTTAAATGGAAAGAGGTTTACATTGAGACATTTTAATGATAAAATAATTATTTTAATATTCCCGACATATTGCTTTTAGAATAGTAAGACTAATCCCTTTTAGAATCTTTTACATTTTATTTAGATTCTCAAAATAAACCTTTTAGAACTAGACAAACATTTACGGGACATGTAAATTGTTAGTGCATTTGTTAAAATAAAAATGGGTTTATGAGTACGTTTCTAGTCATTAGTAATCGAAGTCAGTGCGCCAGGCTACATCGAATCATCACTTACACCCAATCTCACTATTACGGTAAGATTTCGAGTCATGTAACATTTCAAATAGTTTTATTTTACATTTTTGAGTTCTTCTATTCGTTTATGAATATTATGACGGCTTCGATAGTGATTTAATTATAGTAGTAGTAGGTACTGTTAAATATCTGGCTGCATATTTTTTAAATTTAGTTTTTAATCAATTTAGATAAGGGGTAAATAACAATGATATATTTATAATTATATAATGTAATTAATTATTACTTATATTAATTTTAATACATATATTTTAATATTTTTTATAGATAGAAAAATGCAAAATATACGTTTTGAATCGACTCAAAAAAATGGCGTTCTTTTGGTAAGCGATGAAGGGTTTTGTTACATACGACAATCATCCTCTAAATACAAGGACGTTGAATATTGGAGATGTGAACGAAAAGGAAAATGTCCCGGACGTGGAATCAGTAAAAATAACAGGCGTGAATTTCAGCAAACACGGGGGCACGTCCACCTTCCGGATACTTTGAGACTTGAAATGCGCCAAATCCAAAATCGTATCAGACAAACGGCCTCGAATTGTGGTGGTCTACCTCTACCGACTACCTCCAATATTCTTCAAGCCGCATTGTTATCATCGTCTGAAGAGGCACAGGCGAGGTTGCCCGCAGCGCACAGCTTGAAACGAAATATTCAAAGGCGCAGAAACAACGCGCGGGTACCACGAAGGAAGGAGGAATTTTTACTATGGAATTCTGGCCCAACAATCGACGGAAATATATATCCACAGTGAATGAATAGTTAGTTGCTCGTGTCTGAAGTCTCATTAATTCCGTGATCAGAATGCTTCGTTCATTGTAATACTAATGTAAAAATAATATATTCTTTTTATGTACTTTCTGTACTCATGTATGCAAATGTTAATATTTTAATATAATTTTTTCCTTTTTATCTGTTTGTTTTAATTATGTTTAGTTATTAATGTTTATGAACAAATAAAATAAGTAATTGACGCTTATGTAGGCATTTATTATGTACGATGTAAAGAATTTAAATCGATTAAATTATTAATAAATTAAACTTCTCTGTATTTGCCTTCACTGAAACATATGCCCCTTTCATCGCAATTATGAAGACATAAAATAAGTGATTTAATATGCCGGCGTTTGCTTTGTGGGAATTCATTTTAACAATTTATAAATAAAAACGCTATTTTTGTTGTTTCCACTAGTTTTATTTTAGAGTACCACTACAATATGTTTCAAAAACTACCGTTTCCTTCTTCAGTTGAGTGTAGTGAATAGTGATTTCCGAAACATATTGTAGTGATACAATAAAACTAATGGAAAAAAACATAAAAATGGCTAACTATATTTGCTTTTGTTTCCAAATATTTCAAATTATAGATGAAAATTTTTGCAAAATGTACCATTAAATATATAAAAAGAATAGCATTATTAATTAGTTAATATTTTTAAATGATTTACTCAAACTAAAGATAAATATGTATTTAAGGAAGTTGTAGTTTGTTTCAGCTTCATATGTTATGTAACATGTTTGTATTATAATGACCTTTTATTTTAATTCAAAATAATTTTATAAACACGCTCTAAACATTCAAGTATTCCCTTCATTGAGATTTGTTCGTTTACTTTTTTATTATGATTCGCAAAAGACTATATGCATTATTTCCGTGTCTTAATTTGATCGGGTAGGTTCTTAAGAATGTGACAACCACGGCATTGAAATACGTATCGATGAATTAAAAAAATGAAAGTTATTTATATTATGTATTCATTATTTTATCGCTGGCCCCAATTAAAAATAAATTTGACTAGTGTACAAAAGTGTTCTTTCTTTACCTTTTCATTAAATAAATAAAAAGAATTTTAATAAAATAAATAATACTTACCATGAACATATACCTACAAAATTTGTCTCCGAAAAAAATGCAACATTCCACTGAGCTGGAAAAGTGGACGAAGATCGAACAAAACAGCGAAATTTCAAAGTGACAAATAAGCTTAAGCTGCAGAGATAGCCGGAGCTGAAGAACTTCCCATTGGATGCCCTTCTAAGGTAGTGCGTGCATGGCGTTTTCCCAGGACCCTTTACGAGCAGAAGCTCCCAATCTCTCATTCGCCGCCACGTTGGCATTCCTTCCTCCACTTTGATTAATACCGTGCTGTTTAGTAATAATAATCTGACACGCACGGTTAACATTAAAATGCCGTTCTTTATCCGTCAAATATTTTAGCCCTTCTGAGACAGTCTTCAAAATACCTTGCGAGGGATAATAATAGCTTTGCCAAATATCAATGAAGCTGTGAAACAACGAAA
The DNA here is from genome assembly GCA_016648135.1 of Agrypnia vestita. Lineage (NCBI taxonomy): Eukaryota > Metazoa > Arthropoda > Insecta > Trichoptera > Phryganeidae > Agrypnia > Agrypnia vestita. Next base: position 486,616 of record JADDOH010024643.1, on the reverse strand, counting down.
TCGGGCCAGGCAATCTATGAGTCAAATTAAATAACGTAAACTGGATGCAACAGAGCTAGTTTACCATACTTCAACAATAAGCTATTTTAATGTTTGCAATTATTTTTCAATACGAATTATTTCTGTTGAACGTTGGACTGTCATTAAAGTAACTTATATCGAATGTGAGAAATCATTCGCTTTAATACGAGTCAAATAAAACCTTTTAGAAATTTGAATCATATTTTTTGCAAGGTTTTAATTATTTTATTTGACTTTTATTACAACAAATTTATTTTATTTAACATTCGATATAAATTACATTAAATGATTTTTCAAAAAAAAAGTCAGTAAGTACTATTGAAAAAATACTTACCTACTCTGAAGTCGCTTATCTCCATAACTATTGATGAAAGAACATTGTTGAACTGTTAACACCCCGTATAAAATATTGAGAAATCCGGTCAATTCGAGTTTGCGATAAAAACTCTGATTGAGCACGTGTACTTGTCCCATATTTGATTATCCCACCAACCTGATAGGAAGACATAGTAGCGTGTGGGGGCGGAGGTGGGGGTGATTGACAACGTGACTATCGAGAGAACACTACCTATTTGGAAGCAATCACCGTGTAATGTACATATTCTTTCAACATTTATTTCAAAGATATTGAATGCAATATGACTTACGTACATTTCAGGGGTATAAAAGCAAAGGCAGCAGTATCCAAAAAATTAAAAAATGTTTTGAATGCAGTCATCGAGAATAACTAATTTAGAGTGTACTGAATTCTAGATTTTATCTATCTATCCCTTTCAAAATCATGTTTCCTGTAAATTTATAGACTATAATAAAATATTTACTATAAAATCTTGAGTTCTGTGAGTTCGTTCTAAATTAATAATCCTCATTCAATTTTTTTTTTTTATTCTTGTCTTTGCTTTTTTATCCCTCATTTAGTTATTGAGCCTTTATTAATTCTTTTTTTTTCAATTTTCAATGCATTAATAAAATAAACTTTAATTACTTAAAAATAACTATTTTTATTATTATTTGAACTCTTTGAAATGTCTAATCATTGCTATCTTAACATTGCTTGTTTGTAAGTAGTATTCCCTATTGACACAATTTTGTAGCATACATTAAAAAAATATGTTTATTTTTTATTGTTATAAATATTATATAAGTCTATTATTTTCAATTCTACTCTCGATTTTACATCTGTGTAGGTATATATAAATTTCTTAAAAGAACTTCACAGTATATTAAAAAATAGGTGTTGTAATTATATTATTTTGGATTATAAATTTTCAGTCATGTTAGATTTTTTAAGTTCCTTACTGTTTCCTTCCTCTCGTTTTATTTTTATAATACTTAAAAATCCCTTTTGCTTGAATTTATATTTATTTTAAAATCAATTGTTTCACATCTACATCCATCGATCGTTAAAAGCGTTAGCATCAGCAAGGGCGAATCGCGTGCGATGCCAACAAAATATGTACGAAAAATTCAAAATTGTATATTTTTTTAAATAAATGGTATATGTCACTGGCGCAGAACCTGAGATAGGGCCGCTAAACTTGATGGTTAATAAACACGCGCACTATTACTACGATCGCTATCCACATTTCCTAGGCGCATTCAAATGATCTGTATATAAATACATATTTAGATCTGACCCGACATTACGATCACGGATATTGGTCCAGGAACAAAAGGCCAGCGCGACAAAAGATCAACAAAAGACAACTACATAAAGATAACAAACAAAATTCTCCCTTTGTTTCTTAAGACAGGTATAAATACTAAATACTACACTTTTGCAGGGCAGAATCTTTTGTCGTGGGACGCCATATTTTGGGAAAAAGGCGAAATTAAATATAATTCATGGTCCAGAATTGTTTTTAAAATAGAGATGCGAATTTGGAATACGTGTCGCATCAATATTCTTAGTGTTTTCAAACTGAGGTAAACGCCTCTGCTATGAAAATAGGACATTACACCGACAAGCTGCTCTCTATTATACGATATTTTCAAATTTTAATAATTATGATAGAATATTACGATACGTATTTTATTACGCAGAAATTCTAGTTAAGTACAGCTTATTTCAAAGTACTAACTGCACGCCGTTGACATTTCCATTCTGTGCTCCGTTTTTAAAATTGCTTCCACGAATGTGTTTCTAAACTCTGCCGTGATATATCGTGGATAAACCAAATAGCGCGTACGCTTATCCATCTTGCATTTATTTGTCTATTGGTATTCCATCAATCGAGTAGATCGCGAAATGGAATAAATGTAGAACGTCATTCGACGCCGGTGGGGGCAATCGGGTGGATGATCCATCTGGTCTGGCCACCGGCCCTCGAATCTAAAAACCGAGCGTGGATTGAAATAGGGGTGGACGCTGTATTTTATTTATTATTAATTTTTTAGCAAATAGACTGTCAACAGATCATTATCGACTCTGATAGAGGGTCCTAGAGTGACATTCGGCCGTATTCTGAAATAAGCAATATTGTTATTTCTGTATCTTGACAGTTACTGTGTAACATTGTAATGCCGCCAATTTTGAATTTTAAAATTTGACAGGTTTGAAATCAACGAATTCAATCAATTAGAAAGCTCATTTTTCTTAATTGTGAAAAACATTTGGTTACATTTTAGAGCTTTCCGATTGATTGAATTCGTTAATTTCACACCTGTCAAAGGTACAGAAATATCAATATTGCTTATTCAGAACATGACCGATTATTATTACCTATTTCGATTTTTAATTCAGCAACTAAAGTCGCTGCGACATGTCAAAAATATTTAATAATACAAATAATATCCATTTAATTGTTTTATTTTTATTTATCCTTCCTCTCCTTTTGACCCATAGATTAATTAATTACGGGAATATATCCATCGTATTTTTTTAATAGAACATGGAAAACGTGCCGCATTAATATTCTTACTATTTCCGAACTTAGCTAAACGATTGTACTACGAAAATAGGACTAATTTGCTTGTGCCCCGAAAAGGGGCTCGAACCATTGACCACTAGATCACTAGGCGTGTCGTAACCACTAGACCATTAAGCTACTCGTACAATCCTCGATTCCTAGAATAATGACTGACTTATTTTTATTTGCGCAGTCGATGCCGAGTTCATCCGTTCCATCAAGGGGAGGAAGATGCTGAGAGTGAACGGAAGAACGTACCGATACGTGAAGATGTTCGGCTCCAAGATCCACTGGCGCTGCTCCAAGTCCAAGGACTGCAGGGCCCGAGTCCACACCATCCCTGAAGGAATAGTGTACATGCACGACCTGCACACCTGCATACCGGGTCCCGACATAGAGTACGAGATCTACAGCTTCACGTAGACTAACGGGACGGCCACTGGTCAATGTTCGCGGTGTCGATATTTTGGACACGGTTCACCTGGTCAGGAGATACTACGTGAAACTATATTTTTTATTTGATTGTAACATTCTCGTGTTTAAATTATAGCATTTTCGTGCAGACCAATTTTGTTTGATTTCGTGGAATTCAAAATCCTTTATATTTTTTTGTATACAAATATTTCATCAATTTTTTCTGTTATTTGATTTTTTACCCGAACCATAAAGAATCAAATACTGGACCTGAGAATCATAATGTCCCAAAGTTCTTGGAACATTATGCGTAATCGGTTAGCGCGAGGAAGGGACTTAGGAAATGTGATTCTTGCGAGAAAAGGCCCTGCCCAGAACGTGGCGAACAATCATTTGATAAAAGTTGTTCTTTAGGCGAGGAAAAAATTCAAACTTTTGCCATCTATTGACAGATTTTGAAACAGAATTCATGTAAACAAAACTTATAATATTTGGAATTCGAGTCTATACTATCGTGAAATGTGTCCTTAAAATAGAAAATATTGAAGCATGTTGCAAATTGACTCCACACCAGACATATTATGGTCAAATATGTCTATTTATCGTGAGGCGTCGGCTGTGGGCTGAATTTATCAACCACGGAAAAATATTTTCGAGTAATCGAAAAACTTCCAAATAAGAGAATGCCTAATTCGTTCATTAATCACCTAACCTGAACTAAGTTAAGGAAGTGCGCAACAAAGAATTGACTTCGACTTCCGTAACATGTTACTGCGCCCCGCCCGGACTCCTTTCTCTCGCGGGGAGAATGAAGCCGCCGCAGCGCGACAGCAATACCTATCCTGGGGCAGTATTTCTTATTTAATCTATTTGAAAATATAATATATCAATTAATATTTTTAAGTAATGTTATCAAAATTGTTAATTCTCTTAAATTGAACATAAATATCCTTCAGCGCCTTTATACCTTCATATGACATATAAACAGGGCGTCCCGTATCTCGACGTCAAGCCGAAATCGGGTGATAGGCCAAGTCATAATAGTTATCAGAAAAATATTTTTAAAAATCCAAGTCATGTGTTTTAAAAATTATAAGCATTTAAAAAAATCTACCCCCTGTGACGGTCTTTTCACTCCTGTCGCTACAGATACTTATTTTTCTTCATTTTTTTATTATTATATAATCCTGAATAATGCTTCTGTAAACTTTTGTCCAAAATTCAAAGTCAACTGCTCCAGCTTGGAAGAAAATGTCACTTTTTGACGAAACCAAGTATTCAAAATCATTACTTTGCCCAGTTTTAACCGACTGTTTTTTTTTTTTTTTTAAATATTTTTCTGATAACTATTATGGCCTATCACCCGATTTCGGCTTGACGTCGAGATACGGGACACCCTGTATACAAATAATATTATTAATTTTCGCTACTTTCTTGGTGCACTGAGCAAAATGTAGTAGTTTGACAAATGAATATTAGAACGTTCGTTATAAGATATGAATATGAAAAGAAACCCCGAATGGCCATGATAATAAATACCATTATACATGTAAAATAACTGTGAAATGAATATACAAAATAGAAATAAATAAAGTATAATATAATCTTATACGTAAAGAAAAAGGCTAATATTTTTTCCCTAAGTACAAAACTATTTTTAGATAAATATTAATAAAATATTTTTCGCGTCTTTTAAGAACACCACATTATTATTCTTCCTGTGATCATTTTTATTCAACCTTATATTATCTAGATTCATATTTCAATTCTATTATGTCCAAAGATGTTTATTTTCTATAAGTATATTTATTTTATTTTTGCATACTTCTAATACTATAATTGTAAAAATATATAAATAAAATGTATTTAGTAGTAGCAAAATATATATGAAATATTTTGTGTAATAATTTGTTGAAATTTCTAATAAATAAAATTGAAAACAGTATTTCGTCTTTATTTTTAAAATATATTTACAGGGTGTCGCGTAGCTAGTAGCAAAAACTTTGGGGGAGTCTTCTTCGTTAAATTTTGAATAGAAAATATTCTTTACACTTTGGGTGAAATATCGACAGTTACAGAGATAAGCAACTTCAAAGTTATGCACGCTATTATTAAAAAAATACTAGAATGTATAAAATATTTTTTAAAACCTCGGTACTAAGAGCGATCACAGTATAGGTACGACGATAAAATAATATAAGCGTATGGCAATAAAATAAAATACACGTATGGCAATAAAAAAAATACGCATATGGTAATAAAACAAAATATGCGTATGTCAATAAAATAAAAATCGTGGAGCATAGGGTTCGTTCACTCAGCTATGAAAGCCACTTGCTTTAGTGTGAGTGATTGTGAAGCGTTGAGTAAATTGTGAAGTGGTATTCTTTTTTTTAATGCTACTCCATTGGCCACTTAATATCAGGCTGATAATCGAGCGGAGCGGTCGTTTCCTTGTTTAATATTGTTTATTTAAAGATACGGTGACTACAAGATCACAATACGGTAATCAATTTAATATAAATTTAGATGAAGATTTGGAGTCCGATACAGAAGACAGACGATATCTGATTGATTAAAATTAATTATAGGATTTTAAAACCATTTAACCACAATTTCACCTGCTTGTATACTTATTTTAAACTAGCTTATTACCTGTCAAAAATGACGTACTTTTATTTTATATTTCGGCCGCCAGTTAAGGCTGTAAGAACAGCGCAATCTAGAGTAGCGACTTGATAACGTTAGTGATGGACATTATTAAAAAGATAATTATGTTTTTTTGCTTCTTACAATTCATTATTAGAGTCATCTGATAGCGTTGGTTATGGACATGTAGAGAATTACATTTTTTGTTTAATGATTAATACCAATAACATAATATGCGATATAATATTAGGTCCTTACATATGAAATTGGCGTTTAGTATGGGAGGAACATAAAGCCGATTTTTTTTTATTATAATATATTTATTTAATCAAAGTATGTACCATTGCTTTCTATGCACTTTTGCCATCTCATAGGTAGTTCATCGATCCCTTTACTAAAAAAACCATTCGGACGGGAATCAATAAAATCTTTGAAGGCGGTTTGGACTGTTGGAAATTTCGAAAAAAATGGTAATCTGTTGGGAGAGTACGGTGGATGTCTTAGACATTCCAATTGAAGCTCCTCTAATTTGGTAGTCGTCTGTTGTGCAGTGTGTGGTCTAGCGTTATCATGAAGCAGCAGTGGCCCAGAGCGATTAATCAGCCTCGGTTGTTTAGCAGCTAGCTTTTCCATCATGGTTTGCAGTTGCTGACAATAGACATCTGCCGTAATCGTCTGGCCAGATTTAAGAAAGCTGTAGTGAACGACACCAGCACTAGTCCACCAAACGCTCACAAGTAACTTTTTTGGAGTCAATTTTCGCTTGGGGCATGGTTTGGCTGGTTCGGCAGGGTTCAGCCATTGCGATGAGCGCTTCCGATTATCGTACAGGATCCACTTTTCATCACAGGTAATGATTCGATTTAAAATCCCTTCATTATTGTGCCGGTTGAGTAATGCAACGCAGCAGTCAACGCGCGTTTGTTGATTTGCTTCACTCAATTCGTGAGGTACCCACCTTACAAGCTTTTTCACCTTACCAATTTGCTTCAAGTGGATTAAAACAGTTTTATCACTAACACCGCAGCCTGCAGCTAACTCGGATGTGGTTTGCGATGGATCCGCTTCCACAATAGCCTTCAATTCTTCATTATCAACTTTGGTCTCCGGCCGTCCACGGAGCTTGTTCTGCAGGTCGAAATTTCCAGAACGAAAACGTTGGAACCAAAAACGCACTGTGTTATCTTTTGCGGCCCCGTCGCCATACACATCATTGAGCCGTTTCTGCAGCACTGGTGCCACGGTGGAACTCGTACTCCTAAATAACGCGATATTTCAAGTTTTTCATTTTGTAAACTGAGTGACGCAAAGAAAAAAACAATTGAGGAAAAAACAAATGAATTACAATTTTCAAAACACAAATACATGAGTAAATAGCTGTATAAATTTGGATTTGGAATTCCTAACCAAAGAGAAGATATTTGAGATCAAATTTGCCAGTACGGCAAAACGCCAATTTCATATGTAAGGACCTAATATAATGTGCATCCATTATTATTATTAGTTTTAATTTAAATTCATTAAAAAAAAATTCAATTTAGAATATTTTATTGTAAAAAGCATAAAGTCAATGTTTTCGTTTTATTTAATAATAATTTTGAAATCATACCTACTAATTTTGTAAACGGAATGTGATTTTTTTTATAATACACTAGCTGTTCGTAACCTGCGTTGCACGGGTTAAGGATTAAGTTGAAAATAAATTTGTGGGGGAAACAAAGGTTCGATTCGAACGGTATAGATTTGCATCGAAAATATATCAGGGAAGGGGTAAAAAAATAGGGTAAAAATGTCGCCTATGTTTCCCGCCGAGTCCTAAAGAGTAATTTTTCAAATTTTGAGTCCGGTGGGTCAAACGGTCCAGATTTGCATCGAAAATATATCAGGGGAGGTGAAGGGGTTAAAGAATAGGGGGTAACACTCGCCTATCTTACCCGCCGAGTCCTAAAGAATAAGTTTCCAAATATTGCGCCTTCTTGTTTTCATTGGCGCGATTCTTGGGCCCACTACTTAATTTTTTTGTATAGAAATCTTATCCTACATGCATATATTGAAGATAAGTACATACATGATGATAAGTCAAGTCTATCTCAAAAAAATGTAAAAAAGTAAACGAATATAATGTAGGCACACTCCTACGGCACTCCCACACCCACACGTAGGCACATGCCTACGGGCAGGCAGTGGTAATATCCCTTAAAGGCCGCAATGATTATATGGAGGGTGTGCAATAGCTAGTAGCAAAAAAATTCGGGGAGTCTTCTTCATTCAATTTTAAATAGAAAATATTATTTACACTTTAGTTGAAATGCAGACAGTTACGGACTACCTAAGCGACATCCAAGTTCGCGTTTTTTTTTTATATTTCTGACTCTTTTCTGTAAAATGTTCGACTATAACTACAGCAACTTACATGAAATATTAAAAATTAATTCGCTTTAATACAAGTCAAATAAAATGTCAAAAACCTTTTTCAAATTTATGCATCATTTTATTTGATTAGTATCAAACCGAATGATTTTTAATATTCATATAAGTTACTGTAGTGATAATAAGTCCGAAATATTGAAAAAATGCAATTTTTTGTCGCTTATCTCCGTAACTGTCGACATTACACCCAAAGTGTAAAGAATATTTTCTACTCAAAATTGAATGAAGAAGATTCCCCTGAAGATTTTGCTACCAGCTACGAGACATCCTGTACAAGTAAATGTCAAATATATACACACATGCAAATATTTTTATTTTTATTTTTAGAAAAAAAATGTTTATTTTATATTTCTTTCATTATTGTCTGAAGAATCAGAAGTCTTTTACCTTCATATTAGACTTAAAAAAAATTAATCTATAAACACCAAGCTTTTATTATACTCGCTTTCTTTGTAAAATATAATAACAATTAAAGACGAAGTAAAACATATAACATAACACTAAACTTCCAGTAATTTAATATATTTCTAAAATGTCAGATGTTTTGAGCTTTGACACTTCATGCTTTGAATATTAAATTCTAAAAACATTTGTCAGTCAATTTAGATTTTCAACACTCGTAGTGAAGTACCTATTATGTACCCCCGGGATGGGGTGCAGTTTAACAGTCACAGGGGTACAGTATAACAAAACGGGGCACCTAGGTATATCATTGAACTAAACTTGACATTAAACAGGCAGAATCCAAGATAATGGTCCCATTGCATATACAACGAAAATGAGTATTTCACTATATTATTGAATGTGCTAATAACAAAATGAAAGATAATTTACGTTTAAATAGTAAGTATATTTTCTGCATATTTTGACATTTCATAGGCAATATATGAGGTTAGGTTAGGTTATTAGGTTTGGTTGGGTTAGGTTATTAGGTTTGGTTTGTTTAATTTAGATTACGATTATTTTAGTTAGATTAAATTAACAGGACGTTAAATTATGTAGTGAAATACTTTGTGTTTTGGTTTGGGGGAGGAAATAAATTGGTTTGTTTAATTTAGATTACGATTATTTTAGTTAGATTAAATTAACAGGACGTTAAATTATATAGTGAAATACTAATTTTCATTGTATGAACAATGGGACCATCATCTTGGATTATTCCTTAAACGAAATAAAATATGGAAAACAAAATTCTTTATCCTCAATAATATCTTCATAACATGTTTTTGGGAATCATAATCATTAAACTTTCATTATACATTCAAAACAAATAAAAACAAATGTATTTTTTTTCTAAGTTAGATTTAATCTTCTCAATATACCTAGTCTTTCTACTACGATTTCGTACCAATTTAGATTTTTATAAACCTGGAAGAAAATGAAAATACTCATGGGCGCACACCATAATATATTACACTGTGCCCCACGTCTTACTGTAAAAAACATATGAATTTTACGGGTTAAAAATATCGTTTAACATTGTGGACGTTTTAGGCCCGGTTGTTTCAAATTCGATCAAAGTAAGCGTAGAGATTAAACTGAAATTTTACGTTCTCCACCAATCAGACGATCCGTTTTCGTAAAAATCTATGCTTTTATCGACCGCTTACTTTGATCGAACTTGAAACAACCGGGCCTTAAACACCTACTAATTGAAGATTAAATTCAAAATATAGTTACTCACCAGAAACTGTTTTTTAACAAAAATGAAACTCACTTGTCAAATTGATCACTGTTCACTCACAAATTATCAATTGTTTGACAAAAAACCTAATTTTGGACATAATTCCGTTTACCAAGCAATATAACCTACGATGACAAGGTTTAAGATTGCGGCGCACGATATTGTCAAAATACGTAAAGAGACGCAATAGACAAATTAAGAAGAGAAAGAAATATTACTAACGTTACACTGTGTCCCGTGTTACACTGTTCCCCACTTGATTGGGTAATCACCCTATTATATTTACCTACTCATAATCTATTATAGCGGACTACGAGTAGGTAAGGTATTCTTGAAACATTTTCACTCCTCGGCGGTCTTATTAATTCAATACTACTACCGCCATCTCTTGTCGAGATATAGAATAATTGGCGAAATAATGAATGACTGGCGCGGCGCGCTGGGTGTTGTGAAAGAAAAATCGAAGTGTAGTATGGCTAGTTAGACATAAGTAATGCATTTTTTTTTAATTTTATCTATTTATAATTTTCATTAAGAATAAAAAAATTCTATACTCAACAAATTACCAACACTGCGTATATACAGGTATCAAATAGCTAGTAGCAAAAGAATTTGAGAGTCTTCTTCATTCGACTTTAAATAGAAAATAATTATCTAAAATTTCCACAGTTACGGACAAAGATCCACAGTTAAGATCAAAGTTTGCTTTTTTTTCAATATTTCTGATTCTTTCTGTAAAACGTTGAATGATTTTTCTTAAATATCACTACTGGTCAAACAACCAACCCTTGCAGAAACAAAGTAATTTGTGTATCTACTTTTTAAAATCAAACCATCCCAGTTATGCTTTTCCCATTCTCATTCTGAGACCACTACCGCCATCTATATTATTTTACAATTACTAGCGTCGTGCGCCGCATATCGTGATGTATAGTAATATAAAAATACTTATACGGTACATCATGGTTCAAGTATTTTATTGATAGTTGGCTGCAAGTGTAGATTTATTTATACTTTTCTTAATTTTATGAAATTAGATGAATTATTATTCATAAATTTGAAACTACGCCGTACTAGGCTTCTAATGGTGAGATCCAGTGCCATAATATCGAGTCAATGCAAAATAAAACTAATTTATCGATTTGTAATTTTTTAATATAAGAGCATACACAAGCGATTTAATTGTATTCTGTTTAGTGTACGCGGATAATTTACAGTATTATTGAAAAATAGCGAAGAAGACTTTCAGAGTCTAGTTAGCAGGATGTATCCTTATGAAAAGAAAGTGCCCTTATTATGAATGTTAACGAGTCAAAATTCGTGAAGGAGAAAAGTAAGAGCGTGTTCAATACTGGTAGGCAATGAATGTTTGGAACAAGTTGAAGAGTTTGTTTATTTAGGAACTACTAATGTCCGATACAAGACCTGCAAGAGAGGAGGCTGAAATAGATCTCGAGAGTAGTTTTAACTCCTAACTAACTAATAAGGTGAATGCAATAATTTCTAACAGAAGCATGTCAATCGAGGCAAGCCTAGCGGTACACAATGTAATTCTGGTACCAACACTGATGTATGGAAGTTAATCCTGTATCTAGCAGAAGATTAACGAAAGTAAACTGATTGCAATGGAAATGAAATCACTTAGGCCCGGTTGTTTCAAGTTCGATCAAAGTAAGCGTTCTTTTAAAGCATAGATTTTTACGTTCTCCACCAATCAGACGATCCGTTTTCGTAAAAATCTATGCTTTGATCGGCCGCTTACTTTGATCCAACTTGAAACAACCGGCCCTTAGACGTACTTGTATCAAATCCATTTAAGACGGAGTAAAGAATAACAAGTTAAGAAAAAAATATTGCAACGCTGATCTCAGCACAGTAAACAGAATTAAAAAAGGATGGCTCAAGTGTTTTGAGCACGTCGAGCTGAATGAATGGTAATCGATATATGACGCAAGAGACGTGGCATGATCAGGTTAGGAGCTTAAATATCGAGCTCGCATACGAAGATGTATGAAAGTGGCGTTCCGCGAGAAATGGATGAATGCGTTAAGTTTGCGTTTTAACTACAATAAAGTTACCTTCTCATCCATATAAAATTTAACCATAAAAACATATGAAAGTGTTATACACCAAACGTTACATCGACTACGAGATACAAAAATACGATCACTACAATGGTGGGCGCGGAACCACCTAGGAAGGGAAAGATTAGATATACCGGTGTACCGCCGTATTGCTGTTGACTGTATATTTAAGTTGGAAGCGTGTACTCCAGCCCAATCCATTTTATTATTAATTTTCACCTCTCGATAAGGCCCGGTATCAGAAGAGTTAAGCAAAAAGCATAGATTTTTAGGAAAACGGGTGTTTTGATTGGTGGAGGATGCAAAAATCTACGCTCTTGCTCTTACTTCTGATGGCGCAACCGGGCCTTAAACACGTTTTTTTAGATACCAGTAATTCAAAATGTGGTACGAGGTGACTGCTACTCTAACACCGAAATTAAAACCACCTAGTCTATCCATAGAGGAAAAAAATTAAACCATTGACAGATTTACATTACCAATGTATTAGAAATCTATTGAGACGCCGTATGTAGTTCAATAAAAAAAAATCCGTAGCATTTAACGGAAAAATAAATACCACTGTGAACGCTAATGAGCTCAAGATAAAAAAAAAAATACCCCCACTTAAACGCGGCATTCGACCGTTTTTAAAAAAATATTCACGTCCATATCGATCGCAAAATACTAACAGAAATGAAACGAAATCTAAATCCGTCGCGCACCCCGCGGCGGCACAACCCGGCAAACGCCCGTCACAGCAATCGCGGCAACCAGTCACAAAAAAATAAGCAAACTCGCGGATTTTACAACTTAAAAAACCGCCCAAACCGACATTAGCCAGCCATAGCTACCAAACCGCGCGGGGCGACAACTGAATCGCCAATACAACCTTGGCACGAATCAGGTACGCAACCACGCGCCGCGTATAATAGAACATAAACAGAATAAACTTTGAGGTGTGGCTGCCGAGGTTATGCTACTCCCGGCAGGCAGACGCTGTGACTGTTCCCGCACGTTCAGTGTCGGGAAAAACCACAAGACGTAACTAATGACTGACTTACCTAACAATACTTGCCTTCAATCTAACTATACTCACCAACACATTTATCTTTACCAGCCGCACCTTGAAAACACTAACACACCACGTGAGAAACCCGTTACGTTACCTTACCTACCAGTTTTACCTATTTACCGGATAAGCAGACGAAAAATATAATGAAGGATGCATTTTCCACCCCCCGCCCTCTGCATCCATCATTATACTTTACCTCAGCGTGACTTGAAAAATGACGATCAAACTTCCAACACTTAATATTCACTTCACCATACCTGGTTGATCTTCTGAAAACAGAATGCACAATTAATAAACAAGGTTTCATTTACCACAATACGACGCATCATGATACCACCGACGTTACCTATAATAAATAATACATACCTCATTTACCATCACAAAACTCCACTTCACACATAAATCACTGAACTTTATTTTCATTACTCAAGCGAAATTACAAATATAAAACAGATAATAAAAGTATTTCAAATCTTAAATATTTCATTTTTGACCAATCACAGAAAAGAATCTGCGAGAAGTCTATATTACGTTAAAAAAAATGTGATTGCCAGAGCCAAGACGACTTAAATAAAAATGGCGGCAGTACCAGCTAGGCTCTCTGCATTGAATTGAAATTATCCCATCTTTGATCCACAAAAAGAAAAATCCACCTACCTTTCTGGTGCCTCAGCTGGTGTCCCAACTCAGATATGCGGGATTTGAACCCGCATAGAGTCGGTGAACATATGGTGGTACGAATGATTCCTCTCAAATGTATGTATGTAAGCCTCGATTTGAAATTTTGAAATATTAAAATATCAGATGGCTTACTGTGCCAAAATATCATAGAAATTCGTCAAAAATCGAATACAAATAAATTTAGTTTTGTTATCCTAAATGTGAAAAAAAAATTACAAGTCTGCAAGTAAATAATGCACAATTAAGAAAAGTGTGGAACAAAGATGAAGAATCCTGGCTCGAGCAACCTCATACGATTACACCCTTCTCTGCAACACCCTGCTAGTACCGTCTACTTGGTATATGAATTTTAAATATAATTCTATCAAAATCCCCAACTGTCAGCGAGGGAGCACTCGCACTAGCAGAAAGTTCACAGATCTCGGGCCTTGTTACGAGAAGTTGGATTTGCAATCCTACCTTGTGCATCACCAACAGCGCCACCTTCCCCCGTTGCACCAGCTATCGTGGTGTCACCAGTAACAGAGCCATCACCAAATCCTGCAGAAGAAATAGACTCAGTTTCTAGCAGACTTTAGACACCTACTGGATAATAAATAATATTTTTTAGAGTTGAAACTCACCAGTCATTTCCATATTCGAGTCATCTTCACCAAAGTTGCCATCGTCATTATTCGTGCCATCGTCATCATCTTCCCATAATGATTCATTGACAAATTCAGGTTCCATTTTGGGGGCCACAGCAGAAGTTTCCTCGTCATCAGGTATCGTAACAAATTCATCTTTAGAGATTGCTCCAGAGGGTCCGGCTTCTAACGGGTCGACACATTTTCTTTTTGCAGGAGCTGGCTGAGATGATTGCGGATTGCTAGGTGTAATTGATGGCCTATTTGGTCGTTTAAGTGCTACGGGGGTAATTGGCTTAGAATCTAATTCAGTCTCAGGTTTGTTCAGTGATTGCCGCTGCTGCGATGATCTGGGCCCTGGTCTGGACGATGGCTTTGGCTTGGATGCGGGTAGGGAACTGTCATCATTCTGGTTGCCAGTGAGGCCTTTCACTTGAAGTTGTTCGGCCGTACTGATAAATGACGCTAATTCTTCTTGCTTAACATTAACTTCCCCTTGATACATAAATTGTAAGAGATCTCTTAATGCATTATAACTAACATCTTTTAAAAATACTGAAACAAAAAAAAACAAATTACAAACGGTCTCATATAGAAATGTAAATTAATATTACGGGCCAGAGGTCGTAACAGTTTTAAGAAATGCTGGTTATTTACCTATGGGATGTTGAGTGGGGTTCATTTTGAACATCTCTTGGAAATATGGAGAGCAGACGGACAATACTAGTTTGTGGGCTTGCAGCAGCCTCCCCTCAGCAGCGAGAGTCACGTCCACCAGGTCTCCACGGGACAGCAGCCCGTGGAACCCGGTAGACATGTTGGAATGAAAGTTGTTCCAACATAACGAAAATTGCTCGTCCGACGCCATGGCGGACGTTTATGGTTAAAGTTTACCCTAGAAATAAAGAGGAAAAAAATAAGAAATTGAACAAGTGCATACATAATTCAGTCGCCATTATCTGGCGAAAGCATAACAGGAGTAGAAATGTTTCAAACAATCGATTCGTTTTCTGAGCTCGCCCGGGCGTCAAAATAATCTAATACAATGCTGTCAAACAAAGCCTAGAGACGAACCCCGCATAGAAAATGGCGGTCGGCGTCACCCACCGAACCGCAGACCGGGGCCACGCGCATGCCCGGCACCGCGCTCAAAATCGATAATGCGCCTAGAAATCTAAATTCACGTTGTCGACACGCATATAAATTTGAAAAACGATGCGGATGTTAAACGCCGTCATAATGGCTAACCAAAGCGGTAAGGCGTCGTAGGAGCCGCACAATAATTCATCACCGGCTAAAATTTTGCAATAAAGCCAAGCGAAATTTGCGGCGCCAATAAAATGCGGGGTCGAACAATCATAGCAAACCTTCGTTTTGAATCAGAGAACCGTCCAAAACAAAGAAAAGTGGAGCGACGAACAAGAAATAAAATGGAAAACCGAGTAATACAAACATTACAATGCCTAACCCAAGAAAACATGTGATAGACATGATAGCGTCACTGACGCCACAAGGTCCGCCATTTTGTGTAACACAGACCAGCAAAAATTTATACTAATGCAAAGATTTCTTACCTAAATTAAATGTTTTTTCTGCAACCTGCGGTCTAAAACATGTAAATAATGTTTTAAAACTTCAAAAATTGGGGCAGGATAACTCTTTCGACCGCAGATCGTGCGCGCACCCAGCTCGCTTCGTGTCCCAATTCGGAATGATGACGCCAAGTCGGCTCGGCAGCGTTGCTTCCCGACCGCTTCAAAGTCAAATTACGAAAAGTAGTCCCTAGATTTTTTCACTTACAACACAATTCTATGCTTCAAAATTATTATCGTGTTTGTTTTTTATTAAAATGAATTGTTAATTGTCTAGAATGGAAAAAGTATTACATAAAAAGAGAATTATATAAAAAGATTGCATTTTGACTTCGATCAATGACAAGGGTGTACTCCAAACCGTGGTTTACAATTATGGGAAAATTTATTGCTTTCACCATGAATGTGAAATTTTCGACATTGAACATAATTTGTTCTTGTTTATCTGGATAATTAAAATAAATTAATTTTCAAAGTATACATGGGTTACAGCAGTAAGAGTCTATGAAGTTTTTGACACACATTTGAAATTGTAAAAATATTATTTTTATTTTTAAGAACAATTTATTGAAAAAAAACCGTTAAAGGTACCTACAATAGCCGGCAAACATCTTGAAATTTTACGGTATAGTGGGGGAAGTTTTCGCATGTACCATTCCACCAACGAGACTCAAATTTTGTCTTCTGCGCATTCCCTCACTACGCCAAAAAATTTTAAGACTGTACGGCAACTGTACCTTAATTCATACACGTATAATTTTTATAAACTTCAGCATGGTACACATGAGGTAAGTGCGGCCCTCGTAGCCCAGCGCACGTGACACCGAGGAATCCGTGTTTGATTCCTGGTGAGGTCACAAATAATGTGATTTACTTAATACACCTGGGTTTTTTGCGGTTTCGTTCCGGTAATTGGTCCTCATGGTCTGTTGAAACGTAAAAAATAAAAATAATACACGTGATTGAGGTGAGCGGATATTTAACTGGAATACAAAAAATATATTTAAAGACATATTCTAGCTAGATAATGTTATAAAATAAAACCTGTTAATCAAAAATCATGACGGACATTAAATGTTAAGTAGATGGCCAGGGACATGTTGGAGAATATATAACAAAAATATATGAAAAATCTTTTAAATAAATAAGGGCTAAAGAACAATGTACATCTCAATGCCTTAATTTAATCATATTATGGATCACTATAATAACTGCATCATAACATCTCAGTTTTATTTTAATTAAAGACTCTTGGCTATAGTTAAGACAAAACAGGAAAGATAATAATAAATAAACTATATATTCTTTGAACACAGTCTAGAATTGTTATAAACATATTTTTTTTATTTATGGAAACTCAGCAGTACAATTGTTTGAAATGACATTATGTAATGGACAGTTAATATACCAATAATAGAGATCCACGATACAAAACAAAACGCAGCAAAGTAACTAGAACATAAAGCAGTAATCGAAACCAATACAGAAATGACAATATAAACCAAATAAAAAATATCTAAGTAAAACGAGTAATCATAAGTAGTACAAAATAAAAAATAAAAGTTATGACAAAAATAAACCATTGTAGAGGGAAATATTAAATTTATCAATTAACTTAATTTAAGTAAAACAGGATGTGTAATACATGTAGAAATGCAGTTATATAAGAATAATAAATTGAAAATAATAAATAATAAATCCTAAAACTTTTTTCGAAGATGAGATTCATAATACATAAGAATTACTTAAAGAATTTTCGTTTTCGTATAAATATATAATATTAATAACAAGTGTCATTAATAAATTATTGTTGGTATTTAACCGGTTCCACATGAGCATTATTTGAGATGTGTACTTCGAAAAATCAGTTACCAATCACCGATAAAATTAGATATAAATCTCAAATAACTGTATCATGAAATTTGACCATTGCTATTACATGTTGACACGTTGGCTTTTAGTAAGAAAATCTATATAATATTTGAAAGACATTGTTGAAAGAGCTCCGCTAGGCCTAACAACTAGGCACCTCTTCAGGTGTGTACGAAATAGCAGTTCGGCCTTTAATGAATCTTATTATCTATTCACTTCATCGTACTAGTATATATTGTAATCATCAAATCATTCTCAATATCTTCAAGTTTGAGTTTTCTGGGGTCTTATGCCGTGTTGTTATGACCTTTCGGATCCCATTGCAGGGTTTATGATGGACCCTGCAATGGGATCCGAAACGTCTGCCCGAAAAGTTGTAACAACACGGCATAATACCCCAGAAAACACAAACTTGAAGATTCTGAGTGGCTGTAAAAACATTCTTAAATCATTCTCAATATTGAACTTATATTTTTATAGAAGAAAGGAAGTAATCTAAGCCACGAATAAAGTATTTTTTCTCTCAAGAATACGCCATTAGACAAATTTTAAACTCTTTGGACTTCGGAATTTTAAGCGGTATTTGTGTATGGGGTAATCCTACACATAATAGAATAAAAATAACAAATTATGAGTTAGGGAGAGAATTATGAAAAATCTTATGTTGCTTTTAGCATAATGAGCAAAACTACGAAAGGGATACATAGGGCTTTAGTCATTGAAACCTAGAAGCTATATTATCGACGAGTATGCACAAAAATACGTTTGAGTACAGATAGATCCGGTGTGAGTTGATTATGAAAATAAATAAATTAGTCACTTTATTGGGTCGAGTCATATAGATTGCGTATAGTGATAAGATACTTACATATGTCATCGAACGTATTATGACAATATTAAAAATTTTTTTGATGTTCTGCTGTTTGTGGGTTTATTTCATAATAAAGAGAAAATTATTTGATCATAATAAAGAGTACTTTAAATAGGTACTTTTGTAAATATATTTCTATAATTATTATAGGTAGTTATGGTATCGATAGTCCCTACGTAAACTAGGATATCTACGCAACTGCGCTAACTAAGATGTCTACAAAAAGCACTTTTACGGGCGAGCTGTTTGAAAGTTGGTTTTACATACAGAATTAGTGTATTTGTGCTTTAACTTCAGTTTTTATCTCTGAAGAAAGTAGATTTTTGAAGTTATCTTCTTTTGGCGCGTTTAGGGAAAAAAAATTATTGTAACAGAAGTTGCCTATGCGCAACGTGCGCAGTGTCAAAATCATGCCAAAGAAGTATAACTTATTATACTGCGTAAGTACACGCTCCTCCATTTTTTAAAAATATTTTGTGTTGCAGAGAAGAGTACTTTCTATGTAACGGTACAAAAAAGTTCTTTGTAGATAGGGCCGTCGATATGTGAAAATGATGTACAGTTTCAGTTAACATATAATAAATATTCACATCCAATACTTTGAATACACCACTGCAAAAATCAATCCGAGGTGTGTTGTGGCATGGTTGTGGCGTCGTTTCGCGGAGTAATTTATCTGGGTCTGTAAAGTGCTGCCACCAAGCTTCGACGGACGAATTACAAAACAAATATAACCGAAGTCTTTGAGTTGGTAACGATTAACGACCGGTTTGACCTTCTGGATGCGATTGCGAATAATGCGAATACAAACGGTTTATTATGACAAAATGGCAGCTATCTTGGATTATTCATCGTAACGCAATACAAAACTGTTTATTTATTTTGCTGATTTACCACTACGCTAGGTCGGGATGATTCTGAAATGATGATGATGAAAACATTATGATACCCATTGACGTATTATAATATAATATCATTGACGATACCTACGGGATCGCAGTAAAATTTGCACTGCAGTATTTATAATAATATGCATACACCTACATTATATGCGTACCTATACATATATCAGAAGAAAATAGGAAATGAAAAAGTGCACCGAAATATTCAGAATTAAGTAAATGATAATAATCACAAAGGCATTCTTATATTCGCATCACACGCCTAAAAATGTAATATTGTAAATGTTTGTAGGTAATGTAGGTACCTAGGTATTGACGTGAGTTTATTATATCATTGTTTGTAGGTAGGTAGGTAAGTACCTACCTTTTTTGAAATTTTTTATCGTAAATGAGAAACCGGGCATTCATTAAAATTTTTACATAATATCTCTTCTCTACCGATAATGACCACGTCAAAAATTACGTCTTATTGGGCCGGACCAGCCAGCACGTTGATTCGAAAATGACGAATATCTTTATGAAGCAATTTATATTCGTAAAAAAACTAAAAACCAATATGTTAGGAATAAATACTATTTAATATTATGACGTTGAAAGTTATAGAGAATATATAAGATTGTACTCTGCGTAAAATATTTCCCTCGTTTCTTATGTTTAGGCCAGGACCGGCTAAACAAATATGAGGTTAGATAGCGACCGCCTCGGGGCGCAGCATGGCGTTAATTGTTTGTGGCGCGTGAGTAAAATGCCGCTGCGAAAAAACATCATTACACAATACATATTAGGAATTTGTTTATTTACATAAAACTTACCTTAATTAAAAAAAAATACTAGCCGTAAATCCGTAAAAATCACTGGTTATAATAATTGCAGGATTTTGAAGCTGAAAATTCATGAATAGGAAACCATTTTTTTTAATTGACTATCGGCTTAAACCTAAAACTAAATATAATAAATAAAATATTAATATAAAAATGTCACACTCTAATTATCTGAAATTTTAATTGCAGCAAGTTACGAATTTACGGACAGACCGGCAGACAGATAGACAAATAAATTATTTTATCTAGATAAAATAATAATACTTTTAATTACGCTATTATATTATTTTACAATGTTTTACAGTTGTGATATACATATATGCAAAAGCGCACTATCATTCATAACATGGAACATTTTCAATCTACACATTTTAGTTATTAAATTGCTTGATAAAACGCCATACTCCTAACAAAAATTATTTAATTTATATTATCTTTCTCACTCCTTTATCCTAATCTAGCGTCTAAAAACTTTTTCCGTATTTTATATCAAAAATCATAAGTCAGGCTATTAGTTTATAATAATCGGTGTGAATAAGCAACCCTGTTTTGAGTTGTGGTACGCAATGGTGCGGATTAATAATATAATTTATCGCCTTCGGCTGCGCCGATTTCTTATTGCTGGCCCTGCGAGGGGCTGCGCGGCCATTGGTGTTTGCAATTGGCTATCGGCTGTACAGGCCGCTGACTCCATTATTTAAATAAATAAAATTGCCATAAACGCTATGATGGGGAGTGCATGGCTTTTTGATATGTACTACCTTGCGCCATTTTATAAGACCAGTGCGGGGGAGCGCGGTCTTTAGTAAAGTACTAGAAGTACGTAAGTAGTAGTAAGTAGAAGTGTTACAAAAATATCAACCAGGCGACGAAAGAGCAGGCGATATGAGAGGTTTTGCTCACAAAATGGTCCTAGCCATTCGCTGCACTGGCCGCTGCGCAGCCGATAGTGTCTGGCCGATTGGCTATCGCCCATTGCCTGCAGTTTTTCATACAATTTCGTTATTTTTTTAACTTGCAGTGGAAACGTTGCGCACTGCATGTTTCGTTTTTAGAGCCATATATTTTAAATTAATCTGTACTCCTCATTTCTTAAAAAAAAATCATACGATTTAGTTATTTTTTTGAATCTGGTAATGGCAAAACTACGCATTGCCTACTTCGTTCTTCAAGCAATTATAATATAGACTAGCAGTTAGGTTAGTTGCTGCTAGGCCCTGCGGAGTACTGTACTGGAGTAAGTAGGTAGGTCACCAAGCGGCTTTTAATGCCCGCTACGCGGCCATTTACATTTACAATTGACTATCGGTTATACTGGCCGTTGCGATTGCTATTGCCTGCTTCTTTTCATACGTTTTGGTTATTTTTTGAAACTCGCAATGGCAAAACCGTACTGCATACTGCGATTTTGATGCAATCGTAATACAAATGATACATCGCTTTACATATATGCGTTCGAGTTGGATATATATAAATATATATAAAACATAATATCTAAATGTATATAAAAATAATCTGTACACCTCGTTTCTTAAAAAAACGATTTTACATACGATTTTAGTAATTTTTGAAGCCTGCAATGCAAAAACATTGCATTATTCCAGGCGTTTTAAGTGCAATCAAAACGGCAATATCCATCGTAATGGCACAAAATAAAGTTACTCCGTTGTAAGTAAATCAAAACGTTGCAGTTTTAATAATTTTTGACCTTGCGCCTTTATCACTTTTTAGGAAACGAAAAAGTGGTTTAAAAACACAAATCTAATTAAGGTAGGTACGAGTGAAACAATACCTTTTCTGTCCCCAAGATTCAGCTCTATTTACTCCTATTTTTAAGTCGAGGTCCATGCTACCTCAAGACTTTGTGTATGATACAATTATTGTACCTACATGCTGCGTATATAGATGCCGACTACTTTCTCGATTTAAATAGAAAATTTAGTCAATCTGATTATTACCAAATACCAACATTAGGGTTGTTGTAGTAATGTTTGCTAATGAAATATTAGGAATCTTAAGATAAGTTGACTTTTCCATTTACAGCATAATTAATGTGTTTAAAACCGTTTAGTAATGTTTGCTAATGAAATATTAGGAATCTTAAGATAAGTTGACTTTTCCAGTTACAGCATAATTAATGTGTTTAAAACCGTGTAAAAAGTCCATAGTTACAGCATAATTAATGTGTTTTAAAAAAATAATTTTGCACAATATTTATCGTGATTCACTTCAAAGTGTTGTGCTGTTTTGAATCTGTCATCTAACTTCATTAAAAATTTCGGACTTTAAAATTTACAAATATTTATTTTCCATGATATTTTACGTGTACATATTTCGATCCCAGGATGATGTTCTGAGCGCGGATCTGACTTTCGTTGACTATTTGACCCTGAAAAATCTAGCGCTCTCAATGTCAAGGTGTCTGGACTTGGAGAGAAGCCAAGCGTATTTAGGTAGTTACTCAACCTCAGGACTAGGTACAATGTTTAAACAGTACGTACAATGCTCCATATTTTATTTATTTATAATATTTTTTAGAAACTATTTAACGCAAAGTTTTAAGTCCTTGTCTAAATTAAATATGAAATCTTATCATTTATTACGGGATCACAATGCATCTAGTGACGTTATGTCTATTTCTTGATTACGAGTATGTGAGATGCGAGTGTTAAGTGGTAAGTGTGGTGAACAACGAATATTCATATCGAAATATAATAGTGCAGAAAGTGCCACACGAAAGCCGGGCTTGGGTTGTTTATAGAATTTTACATGGTTCGCTCCCCCTGTGCCGAATGGCGAGCTCCTCTGGTGTAGGACCTAGCTCGTCATATTATTATACTGCGCGGCTGGGTGATTGCTGAAGGTTGCCGGTTCAGTTGCGCGCGCACGCGATCGATACAGCTGTCAGGCAGTTGGCGGGAATGGGGCAACGGGGTAGTTAGGTAGATATTGCAACGGTAGCAGTCCAGGCCCGGGAAAAAGTTTGCGCGTGCCCATCAAATGTGACGAGCTTGGTAATCAATAATTAAGCTTTTAACGAAGTACTTCCATTGTCGAATACATATCGTGTAATATTCATTCAGGCTTTGTATCCGAGTTATTTTAATCTATAGAATATTTTTCTATAGGTTTTACAGATTACCACAATGCGTCATAGCACAAGTCAATCTTCTTCTTCAGTTTACTCACAATGAGAGTAGTCGTGATCATTGAACACGGATCCTGCGGTTGGGTATCGCGGATGACGGCGTGGGTGATCTTATCGCGGCATATATTGTGCATTGCATTTTGGGTAGTCTTTACCGGGTCGGTTCATCGCGCGATCTTCCACGTGACCTAATTCCTTCGACCACTATAATAAATCTAAGTATTCGGAACCGTGTATTTGAGGATACATGCTGCGCGATGTTTAAATTTTAAATCCTCTATAGCCGAGGCATTTTGAGCACCAAAGAGACTGGAAATAAGGGTACCTATTGGTTATTAAAGTGCCAAGCAGTTTTTATTTTGGGTTCCTTTTACTTTTTATGTTATTTTCCTTTTTTTTCCTTCTTACATTATGTTACTGTTTATTTCAATGTATTTTATGTATTATAATTTATTAGTATTTTGTTTTTTTTTAATAAAGACATATCTTAAGGCGGGGACAGTTAATGGTTTTGTTCGAGCGGCCGTGCCACTTCGCAACGGTTTATACGACCGGTGCGGAGCAGCACGGTCCTGCTTGTTAGTTGAAAAAAAATGTCAACCTGGAGACGATTGAATAGGACCGATATATAAGCTTTTGCTCTTAGAACGGTCCCGGGTAAGCGGTGGGTACCATTCACTGATCCAAGCAGTTTGAGCAAAATTTAAAAATGGTATTGACTCCTGCCTGGATTATTTTTTTATAAATAAACTTTTGCAACTAAAGAGTGAGGATGTATTCTATGGACGACTGCAACAAAAAGGGTAAAAAGGATACAGTTTACATGAAAAATGGAGATGGTTTTCATTACCTACTTTAAATGAACTCACGTTTTATAACAAACGTGATCCAGATGTATTAGATAATATATATCATTAAGTATAGTATGGGTATTTTATAAAGTTACATTTATATAAAGTTATTATTCTAGATTTGAATTAAATCTTACAACAAACGCAAAATGAGTTTAGACTAGCGAAAAAAAATTGGATTACTTATTTTATGTCCATAACTAGGTGATTAATACTATTGTGTAATATTGCTTTGCGAAATCGTATAATTGATATAATTGGTAACGATAACTGGACGGTTGTCAATCCACGTTTTTGTCACATAGGGATGGAAATAATTGCAAGGCGCGCAAAATAATAATCCATCAAATCTCACCTATTATTTTTGGTGCCCACCCCAATAACTAAATATGAGAACGTGTAGGTACAGTATAAAAACATTTAGAGCATCTTGGTGTATAACAGGGTTGGTGAACAATTTTTGGCGACACACGGCGAAGCCGATTGCTTACTGCTAGGCCCTGCGGGCGGCTAATGTAGCTGATTCGCGGCCAATGATGGCCGCTGCGCGTCAATTGTGTTTGCTGTGCAGCAAACACAATTGTTTACCTATGCCTACGTCAGCCGCTTCGCGGCCAATTGTATCTGGCAAATTTCCACTTTTAATTACGGGTAGTTTAGATATAATTAAGACAAAGTATTTATTCAGTATTTCTAACCGATTAATAAGTCAGAGCGGAATAAACCACAGTTCGATAGGTAGGTACCTACTCTCTTCTCTTCTCGCAGTGTTGATTACTTTTATACAACATTATAAAATACCAAAAATGTAATTAAAATTTCAACCAATAAAATATTCTCGACCGTAAAAAAAATTCGATTCTGCCAGGATTCGAAACTGGAATCCTCTGATCCGTAGTTAGACGCGTTATAAAATTATTGTATACAAATAGAAATCATCATACGGAGACAAAAACAACATTGGTTAGGGTAATTATAATATAGATTCTCTTCTCGCAGTGTTGATTACTTTTATACAACATTATAAAAAAACAAAAATATAATTAAAATTTCAACGAATAAAATATTCTCGACCGTAAAAAAAATTTGATTCTGCCAGGATTCGAAACTGGAATCCTCTGATCCGTAGTCAGACGCGTTATCCGCTGCGCCACGCGACCCAATGGGCACCACGGCAAAATTATTGTATACAAATAGAAATCCAAATGCAGAAACGTACGACATTGCTTGGAGTAATTATAATATAGATGTTTACATTGAAGAAACTCATGGAAAGCTTAAAAAACATCAATAAAACATCAATATTTTCCCCAATTACGTTTTCTTAAAGCATTCAAAATTACCTTTGAAAGCACCCAACGAAAACTAGATTACAATTGTTATGCTCAATTCAATCATAAGAACTAATTAAGTGGATACTTGTGCATGGATCCACTCGAAATTTAATGGGTCAATTAATCTTACAAGTACTACCTAAAGGTATACTATTTTATACCTGTTCAAATTTTTATTGTCACAAACATGATGTAGATAATCGTAATTGAGTGTGTGATTAAATATTATCACATCATATTATCATGATTGACCCCTTTGACTAACCTCAATAATCCTCAACACAAATAAATTGTCGAATAAATAGAACTGTATTCCCTGTCCCGTTTAAATCTAAAATAAATAAATCACGCATCGGACGTTATTAAGTTTACATATATAATAACACGTATTAAAGATAAGCGTTTTACATTTATTTAGAAATATATTTATAAAATTTACAGTATGCGTATGCCTAGTGATGTTTGAAGGTACATTTGAGGCTCATTCCAGGACATCAGTAAGATAGTCCATTTTCATAACACGGGCGTTTAGATTAGTTTGAAAATAGTAATATTATTGATGCGGCATGTATTCATCTCTATTTTATTAAAAAAAACTTTTTAAATTTAATACTTTTTAATTTAATATTTAATAATATTTTAAAATTTTGAAAAGTAAGTAAAAATTAATATTATTAAAAAGATAACGTTTTCGGCACCTCGTTCAGCCCTTGCCTCAGTTCGTCACTGTTAAAATACATCTGCCATCAAACTTTTATCGGCGGACATCTGCAATTGAGGGTATTTTATAAATGGGGTGGAGAAGAGAATAGGTTTAGGTAAGGCTTCATAAGTGGAGTAAGGTTTTATGAATGTGGTAAAGATGATATAAATCCTCTAAAAGTATGTTTGCATTTAGTACTGATTATAAACAGCATTTTTCAATATAAACACATCCAAAACTTGTATCCTCATGACAGGTAAATATATTTAATTTGATAATATCTCTTATAACTATTCAATAATTTTTCGATTTTTAAATATAAAAATAATACACGGGCAACTAAAATGAACACATTTCTTCTAAATTTCCATTACCAATTTCCCGTGTCATGCAAGGTTCAAAATGGACAATTTAACGAACTGGAATGTTTAATAATATCCAGAAATTTACACATATTTTGAATTAAAAAGTACATACCTACTTAATTTACAATACTAAAGTAAATGGATATGGTTGTTCGGTTGAGTCTCACCTTTAACTTTAACTCGAATGGTAATTAGAATTTACATGCAAATTATTGATAAATCTTGAGAATTTAAAAAAAAAAAAATGAATAGTTGCAATTGAAATTGAAATTGAATCGAAGTTAAATTTACGAGAAACTCAGGTACGATTTGTGAAAGCATTCAAGACAACATTTTGAAGAAAAATTGACTATACAGCTCGTAGCCACGAGTGATTTATTTCCTTCGTGAGTTTGGTGAAGGGCACTGCATAGTGCATAGGCGTTGGACATGGTAGGCGGGAAATAAAATATCCCTAAAACTCGTCCTTTTGAGGACAGATTTGTGTGAGATTTTTCCATTCCAAAGGCCCTAAATTCACTGTTAACAATATCTCTAATTATTGGTCTCATTATAGATGTGATTACTATTATAGATATGTCTAATGTTGTAATCAATATTTGTGCAGGTAATCTCTGAGTTAATATATAGATTTCCTAATGTAAACTTCTAAATAAACAACCTTATCAATAAAAAAACAATGTATATACTTGTTTTCGCCGAAACATTGGTATAGACAAGGTTTGGATGTGTTTATATGGAAAAATGTGGTTTATAATCAGTGGTAAATATTTTTATGGATTAGCCATCTGCCTTACCCTAAGCCTGACAGGTTTTCAGATTATAGTAATAAGTAAGTACTCATTGTATTAAATATTACAATGTATAGATTTAATTTTTTTATTAGGTTTAGGTACACCCAATATAAAAAATATGTTATGTGGGTAACGATGTTGCAGGTTTTAAATAATATAGTGTACCTAAGTTTTTTGTAAAGAATTATTGCTCAATCAATATTCGACTAGCAGAAAGCAAAAAAAATGCAAATATAATAATCACGGATATCGCAGCCCTACTATATATATGTAGTATATAGATTGTGTTCTGAAATAATAATGTATTAACCCTCAAACTTTAAAAAGATCGATAACTCTATCAACAGTGCGAGTGCATGCAGTGTAGGCAACAAAAATGTGCAATACTGCACAGCGAAGGGTGCACGAATATTTTCCATAATAATTTTTTTACGTAAAATATATCTGTTCGATTTCAGTTGGCTTAATACATTGAGCACCATCCATACAATGATTCACTTTTCACCTATATATCTATATAATACGCTGTTAAAATATATTTTTCGCGTTTATACAATAACAACTACATTAATCTATTACTAGCCAGTAGGAGAAATAATCTACAAGACATAAAGTCCCGTGAGATTTTATAGAAAGAAACGCTAATTTGGTGTATGTATTTTCTTAGAAGACAATTTAAACATAAATTTTTTATGTGTAAAGACAATTTGTCTTTATGTGTAAAGACAATTTACACATAAAAACAATTTACCATAATATTATGATGGGAACTTGAATAGTTAAAGCGATATAATATATAATAATAACGCCTTGTAAATTGTATGTATGTAATATTATTCAGTCAATTTTAGGTTTATAAATTTATTTTTATTATTGTTAATTTATTTCATTAGGATCCCGGCAAGATCTTGGAAATGCCATCCATTGAATAACGGTCAAGAAATCATCTTTGTCAATCGTTTCATCACAAATCTGTGTTAGCTTGAAAGGTGGGACATTCTGGGGGGTTTTCCTGGTGCCTATACTATTTACAAGGTGACGTTAGGAGTTGGGGGAAGAAGGAAAATAAACAGAATTACGACATTTTAGAAAAAATAGAAGAAAACAGACATCCTGAGGACAGTACCGGAGGAACGAGAAAATGATCGTCCGACACACTTATTACCGCATTAATATGGGAAAGATACAAGGAATAAGAAGAGGATAGTCGAGGTAAACGTTCATGAGCCAGTTAGAGAGAACCGAAAAGGAATGGGTGAGACCCAGTGAGGCGCAGAACATAAATTGACGGATAGAGCCACTAGTATAAGAGAGTATATCCTGAGCAGAACAAGTAAATAAAATTTTACATTTTTTTTTAAATTTCGTTTTGTTTATATAAAACAATACATTCTCTACAATTGAGAATTTTCCATTGTTGGGTCCCATAAAATTCAGTACAAAAATAAAAATCAAAACCCATAAATTAAAAAAATATATTCTCTCTTGCATTCTTCCGCCCTTTCTCCAACTTCTTATCGTTTTTTCTATTTTGCGGATTTATAAAGAGGTTATAAGATATACACGTACATTTTGTTTCTATTACTAATGTTGTTAATCAAAGAGGTTATAAGATATGCACGTACATTTTGTTTCTATTACTAATGTTGTGAATATAACTTTTGAATTTTTCTTTTTATCATTAGCTACTTATTGGTCTGTACATTTTGTCTGATGACATCCCAAATATCTGATGATATTTTTATATTGACTTGATTTTTGTTCGGGAAAAATGTGTTAGTAATGTGAAGTAGCCGCCATCGTCTTTGTTTTTTTTTGTCTTCGGTTTTTCCCAGTGAGTTGAAACGCGATTTCGGTTATGAAAGTTTCTGGTGGTGGGTGAGGTGACGGTCAATTTTTATAAAATATATCATTATAATCATACATATTACAGTAACCAAGCAGGTACAATTGGCCGCACAGCGTCAATCATTGGCCGCGCAGCTGCAATCATTGGTCGTAAAGTAGCCGCCATGACTTTGTTTTTTTTTTGTCTTCGGTTTAGGTAACCCAGTGAGTTGTGACGCGATTTCAGTTTTGAATATTTCTGGTGGTGGGCGAGGTGACGCTCAATTTTTATAAAATATATCATTATCATTATATACTGAGATGTGACTTATCTAAGATACAAGTATTTGAAATACAGATACAAGATGCAAAATACGTATTTTCATCTTGTATCGGAAATACTTTTTTGAATATTCATCTTGTATCTTGTATTTAGATACATTCTTTTGGTATCTTAGTATTTTGCAAATACTAAGATTGCTAAGATACTTTTTTTCCAATGATGTATCTATAATGATACCTCATCGAAGAAAAATGAGCGACAAAATGTTTGAAGAACTGGTTTTACTTAAGTCTCAATTAAAACCTTAAAAATATAATATTTTATCTTGTCACATTTGCGCGATCAACGCGATTTATTCGTAAATAATTCACGTAAAAAAATAATCATCACATTCAATAAAATTTATTTTTTTACAAAAGAATTTTATCTCTAAAAGGTATTTGGAAGATTCGTATTTTGTATCTAGTATTTCAGATACCATTAGCACGAGCCGACTCGAGCCCAACGCGTAGGTTAAGCACCAAACCTGTTTCCACTAGTAAATGACAAAGGGAGTATAATAAAAACTAGTTTTTTATGGGTTAGTTTTTTTGTAAATTTTAATATTTTTTATTGTCTGTCGCCTTTTATTTTTGGCTTTGCATGAAACATCTTTATTTTTATTTATTATGCTCCGTTTTTTGTGTGTACATTTGTGTATACATTTTTTAACCCAATTATTTTTATGATGTTGACACTTTATTTATCGTCCGTTATTGTGTGGTCCATTTTTTAGGTTTTTTTTATTGATGTTATTTTGTTATTTATGTCATTTATTTTTGTCAAGATTTATGAATTTTCTAAATTTTCGTAAAATGTGGATTAGGCCTACGGGGGATACCATGTAAAAAAAACGCGCCTTGCACTCTATCTCAAAGAAAGATGGTGTAGAAATGATGTGCATGTTGTGCTATGATATTTTCTATACATTTTTTTATTGTATGATACCCTTTCTTATCATAATGGCATATAATAACATGAATCGATATAATATTTAATATTTACGAATTAATACAAATTGAAAAATACTTACGATTTTTACATTTACAGTGTGTCCGGTGACCGGTTTCTGAGCCTTTAATAGCATAAAATATGTTAAATTTCATCGACAAAACACCCCCTATTTGTCATTTTCCTCCATGTTTATGTTACCCATGTAAATATCGTATAAACATCAAAGAGGTCTTATTTGAAAGGTAAAACAATTGGAATTAATATAATGTTAAGTATCTTACCTTTTTTTTAAAGGATCAAAAAAAATTATTAAAAAAAATGTTTTTTTAGCTATTTTTTATTAGCTATTAAAAAATAAAGTTCGTTGACGTAATTAAAAAAAAATATATAGTTTTTTTTATGACATGTAGGGGGTATTTTGTCGATGAAATTGATAATATTTTATGCTATTAAAGGCTCCGACACCGGTCACCGGACACTGTATATTATGTATTGTGTAATAAATTTACACCCTGGCAACTTCTGTTTCGCGACAGGGACGCCCTCCCTCGTACGCATAGATAAAATAATATAATACTCGTACGCCAATTTATACCGGTCGCACTCTAACCGTCGCTGTCAGAACACATGACACAAATCTGCAGTTTCAAAACGCGCGATTTGCAATCGCGTGGTTACGCATGTCTGAACGAGCGCTAAACTGTAAACAACTGGCTGGATAAAAACTTGCTTAGGTACCTTAAACATACGTAAGACCAAATATGTGACGTTTAGTATCGATCAAAGGTCAGCTGTCTTACTTTACTTTAATTTTCTTTTCCACGATTCTGTTCTGGGCATTCTTCAGGTCTAGATGTACATTTTGAAAAAAAAAAATGGAAACTTTGTAGTCGCTTATCTCCACAGCTGTTTATATTAGAACATTGATGTTTGAACATTTTCTTACTCGTAATTTAGGAATCAGGAATTGTAGTAATGCAGAAATCTGTCTGTAAGTGTAAAGTACTGTGGATTAGTTCTGTTACACCCTGTGTCTTTAAACACAGACACGTAAACAAGAAACTAAGCTAACTTGTGTTAATAAAATAAAACTAACTTGCTGGTCCCCCGGAACAAGTATTGAGCCCTCCGACCAAAGCTACTGATACACATGCTTATTAGTGGCACGTGAGCATGCGCAGTATCGACCTTCTTTAGGCCTTGCTTATGAATGGCATGTGTGTACGCACATTGCTAGTAATGAGCATGCCACTAAGTGGCACGCATGCCACTAAGTGGCATGCCACTAATAAGCATGTGTATCTGTACCTTAACGGATCACCAGAAAAACGTCTGAACCATTAGACCGTCGAGCCTATTCTTTATCAGTCACAATTGTGTGCCCACGTTTCTTTATCAGTCATAATGTGAGTGTCTCTCACTATTCTCCTCCGCGTACAAAACACTTACGGAAATGAATCATAGTTCGATTCGCGCTCAACTCTATACTGTTCTTCATCCGCTTTTGAGACGAATCTCTGAGATTCGCGCGCCGAACAATTTATTACAATATAAAATTTATAATAGTGTAATATATAATATGTCGAATTTTTTATATTCTTACTAAATAATAATGGTACAGGCTACAAATACGATCAATCGGGTTTCTTAATCAGAGGCAAATAAAGTACCCCAAGTAACAAAACCCCTTCTTTCTTTGATGTCGCATTATGCGTGTATGCAGTGTTGTAATGGAATGTAAACGATACACATACTGCTTTGCCAGAATATCAGCGAATATAATAGTACAATTTATAATATTTTGTCATTAAAAAAATTGCAGAATTGGCACACCGTATTTTTAAAAGTTTGTGCGGGGGAAATGTTATCGGACACAGCGCAATACAAATTCCGTAGGTAGGTACAGCAGTTATAGATATCTACTACCTATAGGGGCAATCAGTTTTATGTAGAATCATTAGCATAGAATAAACATCCTTTTGTGGCAGGTACTGAGAAACCTGCAATGCCATTACACACAAGGTGACGCAAGACAATGCAAAGAGGTGATATAGGGCGAAGCATTCATTATCTATATTTAGATATACATATCTATATCTATATTATATAAATTGATTGAGTCGGTGTCGTGCCAGTCTGCTTAGAGCCTCGATTCAATCATCAAGAACAAAGTGTATATCCTGTGTTTCCAACATGCGATCTGTCATTATCTTCTTTATATTGGGAGCTGTAGTTTGCGTCCAATTCACTTTCGATGTTGATGCCGTTGAGCTGAATAAGCCTGTTAACTTCTACCAATACCTCCTGGCTCCGAGGCTAGCTCAGCTACAAGACCAGTATGCCGCCTCACCAGCAACATCTGTGAACGCGGACTGTCAACCTATCGGAGCCTTCGTAAGTGTTTTATTGATTGGTATGGCAGTTATTTTGTGGTGCAACATGATTATTTTGATTTACACTTAATTGAAATTTGTAATACACACACGTTGAGTTAAATTTATCACAACTATAGTTTCGATAGAAGCAGTTCCTCTCAAAACTATAGTTGTGATAAATTTAACTTATCGTGTGTGCATTACAAAATTCAATTAAGTGTTAATTCGTTAGTATATTTTATTCGGTCTATTTATCTCTCATCGATCCAAAAAAGTGTCTTCCATCAAGATACAAACAGTAAAACGGCTCTCTTATTTGTTAGGTGCGCATTTTTGTGGATCCTTATTAATTATTTGAAGAGTGCATGTATTTTTATTTTATTCCGAAACAGCTTTCTCCAGAAACGAGTGGTTAGGTACCTCACGTAGTGAGCCCCGCGGGGCCAATGTTTTTTTTTAAATAACTAAATTTAGGATAAAAAATACCACTTTTACAAACACTTCTCGATTTAATTTTTTTAGTTAGTTTTTTAGTTAGCAATTTAATTTAGAGATAACACAAGTCAAATCAATTTCTCCTACTAAATCACATTTAATGTTTATTAAAGTGAGGTTTTTTAAACGATTTTGTGTCGTCATGTTGTTTAGCTCATTTTTTGTTAATTTATTCATTAATGTCTAAAAAGAACGTTCTCCACTGCAGATAGTAATCATAAAAGACAAGTAGGTAAATGCGTAAAACAATTACCGCATTTGGGAAGCATTTTTAATCTTCCATTATAAGTCTATAAAATTGCAGTTCCAGAGCATCATGCTTCTTGTCGTCAATAGCAGCAGCCACTTTTTACGTAGTTCGGCGAACTCCACACGCTCGTCGCCTGGGCTCTTTTCCAAATCATCTCTAATTGCCGGTTGTTTTAAATTGGATTATAGTAAGCGTTCGTTTAAAGCATAGATATTTACGAAAACGGATCGTCTGATTGGTGGGAACGCAAAAATCTATGCTTTAAACGAACGCTTACTTTGATCCAACTTGAAACAACCAAACCTAAGAGACCGGAGTATTCAAATGCAAATTCGTGGTAGCAGGTACGCTTCCGCGCGTTTAGCTGAGGCAGACAGTTTATTACCAATTATGACATTTTTTGTTTAGGCGTTTGATTTCCTACAATTTCAACGAGCGTAGTAGAATTGCTGAAATAGTCTGATTTGATTGATAATTTAAAATTCTGATTTTTACTGCGAGGCCCGTATTTGTTATTTCTGCTGAATGGCTAATCTGACACTGATATAGGTGGTATATTATATATTTATATACATAAAGCCATCTAATGAAAGATTATTTATATAAAAAATAATACCGAGTAATGACCAGTCATACACTTCGGTTTTAGAGGTTGGAATGGAGGGCCTGTATGTATATGTACAAGGGGGGACCTACCCTCTAATATCCGGGCTCCCTTCGGTGTTCAGTGTGTGAATGTATGGCACAAGGTACTACAGAAATGAAAGGCCAGGATAGAAAGTGAATTTATTCAAGTTACACGGCTGCTTTTTATATTAAGTTACTGGCGACATTTTCAAGGCCGAGATGAGTCTTTGCTCAGCCCTGGCCCTATTCCTTGTGCGTGGTGCCCTGAAAAAGTTGTGATTAAGCAAAGCAGAAAAATCTAACGCAGATAAGATTAGATTTAATCATTTTAAAAACTGTCGATTATTTCAGAACCGTCAGAAAAAATCGATAAACAACAAAATGCAATAATTCAATAACTTTTTCGATCAAATTGTTAAGATATAATAATAATATAATAAGCAGTCGTTAGAGAATTACATTTTTTGTTAAAATTACCTTGCTATTGATTGACGTTTGAGGATTACGATGCTTGATAAACTGTATTTCATGCTAAATATCATTGCGAGAATAAGTAATGACCCGATTCGAAATTAATAATGCTAATTCGATTTCAAAAATTGTACCGTGATGAACATTAGGTCCACGGAGCACCAGATCGTCATCATCATCCCCATTGGCTCTGCAATTCCTGGCCTCCTCGAGAGTTTACTTCCAGTGATATTTAAGGCATGTCTAGGATGTCTTTGGGGATATTTTCCCTCCACCTTAAATTAGCCTTCTCAAACTCCTGAGCCATGTTGGTCATGGTTTGGTACCAAATTGTCGGGCGCCAATGATTGGATTTTCCTATTTTCCTTTGTTTTAGTGCAATCACCACAGAGATTGCTGCTCGAATACCTGTCCCGGCTACTGGAAGAAATGCGTCTCGAGATAGGCTTTAAATCAGCCCTGATGATGGACCCTGCAATGGGATCCAAAAAGTCTGCCAGAGAGGTCAGATGGTCAGATATACACGACAGAACATCCCAGGAAACTACACACAAAAGGTTTTAAACCTGTATACATTCATTTTCCTTACATGTAAATAAAAATTACACAATTAAACTGTTTTTAAAACAGATATATTGTATTTTCATTATTTTTATTTTTTTATTTGCCTTAAACGAATGTTATAGCATATTAGTTAATAATGAACTAAAACGACGATATCTCAATGCTTGCAGGTTATGAATGATAGAAGTAAGACAATGCGCGAAATATTTAAGAGATTAATATTTTTAACAAGCAGAAGAGAGTTTGTGCGCTTTGCGATGCTATTTTAAATAGGAAGATCTATATATTTATGTATTCCCATATTTGATAGGAACGAAAAGGAAGAGAAAGAATTTTTTCGAAATCGAAATCGGAAGTGAACGGTGCTTTGAATGCAGTGATTTATAATTTAATTTAATAGCCAAAACAAAACTAGCTGCTAACTACTAACTAGTCCTGTTACAAATATAAAAGTATGGAACTGAAGCCAAGAGCTGGTAAAATAGTGAAAAGTTAAGAGGGTGTAAATATAAAGAATATCCTAACACAGTATTAAAAAAGATACCGAATGCTCTTAGGTGGTTTGGTCATATAGAATTAATGTATGAGAAATGTATAGATTGAGAAAGATACATGACGCGAAGACTTGACATGACACCAGAAATAGGAAAGTAATGTAAAAGAGTGAGCATGACCAGGTGTACCCAGGTCCTGGAAGAAAGTACAATAATCGAACAGTAAGCTTGAGAACATGTAGGAATGTAGATTAGGCGAAATTGTGAGTTAAGACAGAAAGGTGTGGCATCTCCCTTCCCATCCGCGGATAAGCGAGATGATATATTTATTAGCAAGTTAAGTAGAGAATGAGTCGCTCCAAAGTTTTACGAATACATATACATTATGTGTAATTTGGTTGCATGCATTACGCATTACATATATGTACATATCTGATTTGTACCATTCGTTTGTCTCAGGTATGGATGATTATTATGCAACACAGTAAAACAACTAAAATATTACCTGTACATTGTTTTTAAATTAGTATTTTTTATTATTACCGAAATCAGCAACTAATAAGTGGGAAATTAATCTGAAATTACGCATTTTATGACACATCGTTACCTACATAATAGGCCTTTTTAAGCATTTCTACGAATTGCACGTCATCAGTATTCCAAATGTAGTAGGTAATACCAGAGATTAGCAACTATTTTCCTCTTCAGTTATCTCAAAATACAATAAAAATTAGGTTAGTGCCAGATGCAGATGATAAACATCGTAAAATGTCAACCGCAACTGTGTCCTTGATGGTATATTATATAGGGGTAAGCAGATAAGGTCTTCGGGCGTACGAGTAAGAAGGACGAACGACGCGATGAAAATACGTTTACAAATGTCTTTCTAAACATCAATTTAATATTCAATTCAAATTTTATAACAGTAGTTGCAGGCTTTAAAATCAGACTTGTTTTATTCAGCACAGTACAGCTAGCTTTTAACGGCCAGCTTCCGTTTTACCGAACTGGTCATAAAGCAAATTGGTCGGTAAAAGAACTACTTACTCACAATTTTATTTTAATGAAAAATTTAAAGTTTTGCAGTCTAATTTTCGCTCCGGCTACCATATGTCACCACCTTTCCATTACCCCGCCAATAGGGTTTGGGAAAACCCTGAATTTTTTGGATCTGAACGGGTCCGTGTCTAAAAAAACTCTCTCGTCGGGTCTGAGTCCCAGACCGGGTAAAAGTAATTTTCTATGCATTTTTCATGTAATATCTCATTGATGTGCATATTCAGAAATTATTTATTTTTACACTGATACATACATATAGCTACTTATACAAAACTTTTATTGTTAATAACATTTTTAGTAATATACAAAAGTCATAATAAAAAAGCAGATGTCACTAGGGATGGTACAATATTCTAGAGTAGAAATAATAAAAAAAATGAAAAATGTTTTGATATGCGTACGATATTTTTTCATTTGATTTATCCCCTGAATAGAATGTTTAAGAAACACATTTGAATTCAATAATTTACAAATTTCGTCGGTTCATATTAGAAAAATCTTGGATGAAAAAAATACTTGGTATCGGGGTATCTGGTTCGGGTATTTTTACCTGAACGCAGCGGGTATTTTTTTTACCTGAATCATCCGAGTTTCGGTACCCGGACCCGAAAAACTCTACTCGCCACATATTATGACATCTATAATATAAATATTTTTGGACGAAAAAAACATTTACCGTTGAATTAACCTATTCGCTTTTATTATCTACTCATAACTAACTTTTTAAATGGCACAAATTGCTTTCCAAGGGAGGTGTATATTTTTATGTTTATTTATAATTTTTCGTGTGATCGATCGACACAGTGAACTGACTTACTGACCAAATAAATATAAGCAATGTGCTCTGTAAACGAAGGAAGGGGATGGAGTGGTGCTCATTGACGTTACTAATATAGGTAGTTCGACGGGCGCTATCGATGCTAGAAGATGCGACAAATACGTTCATACAACCATTTCATTGCATACAACATTAATTGTTTCTACCCTACTGATGACGATAGGACTTCGTGATTTGATGATTCCCAAACACAGGGCGTTTTGTAGGTAGGTATACGTGACGACCAAAAATCTGAGCGATCGCCAATCGAGATGGATGTTGAAACTCAATGTCATTCTGTGTGCTCCAATGAATTAGTCTGCTTTTGAAAGGGCTGTCAAAGGGTTTGAAAGCGAAGTATTTTAAATGTTTCATGTTAATTTTTTTCTCCACGTTTTCCTAACATAGAAACCGAACCATTTTCATTGACATTGGCTTTTGGAACTCCTGCCCTGATGCAGAAGTGTTCAGAAGCCATAGAATGTGGAATTTGAAAAGTATCAGTTTATAACCCAAAATGATCTCTAAACACTTGGATATTAATAGTGGGAAGCTGTGATCATTAAAACATGTAATTTCAAGTATAAAAAAACAATTTATTTATAAAAATTTTAGACGAAGATGCATCATGATTTTAGTTAGCTTAATCTGGACAAAATAAATTTCAATACAACGATGTCTGGTTTTGACAAAATATAAATGACAACATTTGAAATGCGGATTATTACCATGATGCCATTAACGTGATATCCTAAATTCAGAATACAAATGTAGCAAAAGGAATTTTAATATTAGGTTATCCCATATTATTATTACGTCGGTATGCTGTTGTTAATTTATTCTAGGTATGATGGAGTTTAAATACACGTAGGTATAAATTGTTTTATGTAATATTATTAGTATTTTTTCGTTTTGTTGTATCTGGAAATTGTATACTTTTATTTTATTTATTTTTCATCACAGCATTAAGAATAATTTTTTTTCTACATCATTACATCTATATTGATTAATCAATTTTATTTCTAAAGTCGTGTGTTTTGGATTCTATCAATAGGTATTTTTTATTGCTTGAATTTACAATTGTAGAGCTATCTTTATTCGTATCTTTCGTATATTTAATCTTTTTATATTAATAAAATTATTATTATTATTAATACCTATTATTAAAATGGAAATAAATTTCCGATATTTAATCAAATAAATTTGATATTCTTTCAAAAGGGGCATCGTAAATGAAGTTATAAAATAGTTGGTGAAAATACTCTAAATTAATAGTATATAAGTGGTTCATAAAAAATATTTAGACTTTTTTTAAACGCTCTTTTCCGCTGCAGTGACAATAAGTACGAGTAATTTGACTTCAATTCTAGTAAATATTACATACATGGAATTATAAAATGAGGTCAGTTAATAGC
Organism: Agrypnia vestita; assembly: GCA_016648135.1. Classification (NCBI taxonomy): domain Eukaryota; kingdom Metazoa; phylum Arthropoda; class Insecta; order Trichoptera; family Phryganeidae; genus Agrypnia; species Agrypnia vestita. The sequence continues at coordinate 447,141 of JADDOH010024643.1, read as the reverse complement.
AGAAAAATAACTGATTATTGGAAATTTTGGAGAGCAGCGGAAACTGGATGATTTAAAATAAAACTTAATAATTATTCAAAAATATATATTAACCGTTGTATGGTCATTTTCATCGACGAGTTTATTATATCATTGGTAATTTTTAGCATGTTTTACACTTCCGTGTGGTTTCCAAATGGCAAAGTGAGAGGAAGTGCGTATAGAATTTTTAGTTCTTCTAATTATTGGGATCATTGGGACTATTGTCGCATGTCAGAATGGGATCATTGGGATAATTACTATCGCACGTCTGGGTGCTGTCATTGAGACTATTGTCGCACGTCTGAATGATATCATTAAGGGCCGATTGTTTCAAGTTGGATTAAAGTAAGCGTTCTTTTAAAGCATAGATTTTTATGTTCTCCACCAATCAGACGATCCGTTTTCGTAAAAATCTATGCTTTTATCGACCGCTTACTTTGATCGAACTTGAAACAACCGGGCCTAAGCCATGTATTCACTAGGGGACAAATTGTCTCTCAACAGCACGCGCGGCATAGAGTCTACGTGACGTTGCAACGTGGTGCACTGTTCCGCGACCTCGCGCACAACATAGCGCGGCATTTCTACGTGCCGTGGCAACGTTGCCATGCGCACGGTACCCGAGCGTACTCACTGCAACATTCCGCGGAGCGTCAGTACCACGTGGTATGTTTACAAGTGAATACGCATGCGCTGTATCTGTCAAGATGACAATGCGGGGAAACGAAATCGTTCTTGAACTCATCGAGCTGTATCGATCGAAGATCGCATAGAATGTCCGTCCTTCTTTCTCTTTGCAGTAAATAATTTCGCATTCTCCTCTTTTTTCTCCTCTTACTTTTCGATAAACTCATTAACATAAACAGATACGCGTCTGTCATCATAACCTCATAGGACGATATATTTCCGCGACGTCTGGAAAACAATAATTATTTGCAAAAAGGACCTTGTTTTTAATAATATTCAATTTACGACAGTAAAACCTCGTTTATTTGAAATTTCGACCCAAAAAAATATTTCGAATTGCGCGGAACCCCGTTTTCGCCAAGTGAGATACCGCAGCTGTCAACATAAGCTCATCGGGTGACATTTCCGCGACAAGATATGCGAGTCCCGGTGTGTACACGTCAAATGGCCGCGTTATTGTCCCCGAAACATGAGCGTAGATGTTGATGCGACATGCCGAGCGGAATGTTTCGCGATTTGTCCCCTAGTGAATACATGGCTTTAAGTGGACACGGACACAAGACAAGGGTACCATTTAAGGCCGTTATCGGCCTGTCTCGGGGTGCCTCGAGTGTCTACATCAGGAATGTTACGGAGGTCGCTTCATCGGAATCGGAGTTTTTCAATTTGGTTTCTCGGAACCGAGACCGGAATTGGAATCGAAGGAGGAGGCAGCAGAGAAATATGTTAAGAGCAGGTCTTATAAAGTAAAATTGCAAACATTATTGTTCATCAGTTTCATTTATATTGGCTTAAAAAACAATACACCTATCTTGGTGTTGAAAATAAAAATAATCGAATTTTCTTAAATCTTAAACAGTACTAGTAGTGAATTAGATCAAATGAACTGACTCCAAAAGAAGTAAATTGTATTTAATGAAAAAAGTTTCGCAGCTTTACTTCCGTCCAATCTATTTCTCAACGGGTTTAAATTACAAACACTAATGCTTCGACCTCCGATTACAACTTCCGATTTCAATTTATCGGAACCGAAATCGGAACCGGAGCTGCAAAATCAATCGGAAGTTCCGACCTTTCGGAATCGGAATCGAAGCTCCGTAACATCCCTAGTCTAAATGTTTCTCTCTCTCTCTCTCTCTCTCTCTCTCTCTCTCTCTCTCTCTCTCTCTCTCTCTCTCTCGCTCTCTCTCTCTCTCTCTCTATCTTTCTCTATCTCGTGTCTGCTGGTGGTCATCGAGCGGTCTTCCGACCTTTCCTCGATACAAAGTTCTTAAAAATGGAGACATTTGTTCGTCTCGCACAGCATACGAAGACAACTCTATTTCGAAGTTTATTTCTTCTCAGTATCCAGGTTTCAACTCGGGACGATACCGGGAAACCGTTGCTATAGTACAGTAGCCGGCAAACATCTTGAAATTTTACGGCGTAGTGGGGGGAAGTTTGCGCATATACCATTCCACCAAAGAGACCCAAATTTTGTCTTCTGCGCATTCCCCCACCACGCCAAAGAATTTCAAGAAGTTTGCCGGCAACTGTATACACGCTTACATGTAATATTCTATATAGTCTAGGTAATCGATTCATGGAATATGTACCGCAAGTATGTGTTGAAATTATTTTAATTTACTGTTCATTTTTGTTATTAATAGAGGAATATTTTGAGACAGTATTCATGTGTGAATAATACTATGGTTGTGGTGTGTAGTGTGTAGTGGTATTTACATGCTAGTGTAGTAATTATTGTCCTGACGAAGAGTCGGGTATCTCTCGAAACCGGCAGACTAAAGTTCTCAGTACAGTTGCCGGCAACTTCTTGAAATTCTTTGGCGTAGTGGGGGAATGCGCAGAAGACAAAATTTGGGTTTCGTTGGTGGAATGGTACATGCGCAAACTTCCCCCCACTACGCCGTAAAATTTCAAGATGTTTGCCGGGTGCTGTAAGTGGTTATATACTAACATTATTAACATTTTGTTAATTTTTGATTTAAAATAAAATTTATTTTCAACTTTTTGCCACAACAATAGAATTGAAAGTAAGTTAATATCATAATTGTGATGCTTCTTTCTCATTATATTACTTTACTATTGAAACGCCACGCGACATTATCACTTACCTACGTCATACCCAATCACGTAGATTTCATGAAATATATGTATAGGGTATCCCATAGCTAGTAGCAAAAACTTCGTGGGCGTCTTCTTCGATTTTCAATAGAAAATAATATTTCTACTTTGGGTGAAATGTTTTCAAAAATGTTCTCGAATTTTCACGGCCGTTCAAAAATTTTTAGTTAGAGTTTTATGGGATATTCTGCCGTGTATGTTAGATACATCAAGCCCGATGATGGACCCTGCAATGGGATCCAAAAATAGGTCAGAAAGGTCGTATAAACACGGCAGAATATCACTAACCAGAATATTATCAACTTATCGGTAATGGGAGATACCTATTCGTAATCTTCATATTTCTCCAAATAGTATATATTTTCAATGCGAGTTAAAGGAATTTTAAAAGCAAACACTGAATTATTATGGTCGAAGTCACCCCCGGTCCCCAAATATCAAATAGTATTTTTTATATATGAAGAAGATAAAGATACAAAAGTTTGTTAACATTTTACATTAAATTATGTTTGCACTCTATTTAACAAAACTTCGCCCAGGTCACTCGCATTCTCGTACACATGTAAGCAATTTTTTTGCAAAATATTTTTTCAAAAAAAAAATTTGACGGCTGTACTCGCCGAGAGCCTCAGGCGAGAGTGTACATGCTGAACTCTCGCCGAGGGCCAATAATCGCCAAGACTGTTGCTGCTTCGTGTATTCGTGCTATTTATGGTATAAGCAGGCATATACCATAATTTTTGGTGTACCTATATATACACCATACAAAAGAATACTAGACCGTAGAGGAGACGAAGATGGTGGATGGTTAAGTTATGATTATATTATTGTTATGCTATTATTGATGAAGATATGATTATATTATTTTATCATAGTTTTAGTGTCGAAAATTATAATTAGATTTCGTATGTAATATTTTTTAAAAAACACAGCTGGCGCATAATTAAAGGAGCGAGTGTACGTCGCGAGACCAAGCGAGGCTTTTTGACTCTGGCGCAAAATACCGACACGCGGCCGAGGGGTGCCGAGGCGAAGCGAGAGCGGGCGAGGCGAGACGAGGGCACCATCTATACACTCGTTCTCGGCCTGTCTCGGGGAGCCTATAATAGTCGGCAACAGGAGGCTAGCTACCTCGAGGTAGCGAGGCGAGGCGAGAACGAGCGAGACAAGACAAGGGCACCATTTACACAATCGTTATCGACTTGTCTCGGGATGCCTCGGCGAGTGTCTACGTGTAGTAGTCCTGCAGTCTATAGTGGTTTAGTCATATTGTAGGGCCGGCATTTCAATACAATTTTATTATAAAAAAAATCTTAACTCATTACCACCTGGTTAATCCGTTATACCATTAACGCGACATCGATAATCGAGAGCATTGTTTTATGCTTTAATATATTTTCCTGATTTTTGCACATGATTTATAATATGTGTTTATTTATTATTCCGTAACTTATTTTATCATTGTCGGCGCTACGGCTATAAATAAATAATTTTCAATAACTTTTACTAATGTGTGGGAAGAAAAATTACCCTGCTGTAGGGTTGAGGGGCCAGCTTTGGCCACTTTAAGATATTTTTTGCCAACTGTGCATCACTACGAACTCAAAAATAGTCAGAAACGATTGTTTTAAATTTCCCCATACAACACATTCATTACTCTTTTGAAAATATAAAAAAAAATTTTAATATAATTTAAAATAGAAACATCAAACTCGAAATGTGTCCAAATGTGCCAGTTCTGGCCACTTTTTATCTAGTTTTTGCCATGTCATTGTGCCAATTCTGGCCACTTCAGTTTTTATAAGGTTTCTTAATATTTACAATAAAAATAAAATAAGATAGATAAGTAACTATAGGAAAATTATGAGATTTATTATAATTATGATCTCGTCGTGCCTATAGCTAAAGAATGAGGCAACGTTTAATGCCACATTATACCCGGACAGATCGGTTTGAAAAGATAAGAAATAAATTTCTGCTTGTAGTTTTCTTGGGTATTCTGCCATGTGTATCTGACCTCTCTGGCCGACGTTACGGATCTCATTACAGGGTCCATCATCAGAATTTTATTGATATCGATATAAGAAAGAAAATGGCTACACTTGTTATTTATCAAAACAAAACACAGTTTAAAGAATTGATCGGCATAAATAAAATAACAAATATATTTTCATTGCCTTATTCATACACCTTTGAATGTCCAAGTGGCCAAAACCAGGGTAGTGGCCACAACCGGCCCATCAACCCTATGTAACTCACAACTGCGACCTGACTTACGACCGAATCGTGATCATGAATAATTAAATAAAAAATAAAATTATAGCATTACTTCGCTGTTGGGTTTTTACCTGCAGTTTGAACCTTGCCAAAATGTCATCAATATAAAAAATCATTCGAATCAACATTTCTGCGAACATGATTCATTATTGAACGCAAATAACACGGGAATGGGCGTTACATTGTGAAAAAAGCTGACTGGTAAAACATTTTTATATGAATATATTAATCACAACATAAAAAGTGGGAAATTAAATTGCGCGTAATATGAAAACATCAATCCTTCAGAGAATTTGTATAAATGTGTACTTACACACCTGTGTTAAATCAGTTAGCCAATTTTAAATCAAGATTACAGGGAATCTTCTTGAGCGGTACTAGAAATATTTCGAAATGCTGCTTTATATCAATCTATGTATATGGATAAGAATGACCGTGCAACATAATTGACCTATTTTCATTTTTATATTTCTAACAAATCGTCGTCTAGACTCCTTTATTCACTCTTTCTTTAGCGGCCTCATTCGACTCACAAATCCACGAGAGAAGTCGGTAATGTCGGTATCACCATCCCTTGACATCAACGTTGTGGTTTGTGGTCCGGTCTCCAGTCTGCTGTGTACCGTGCCAGAGCTGTATATTTTTATTTAAAGGTCCTAAGGTCCTTGATGGGATTACACCGTATCACCGTATGCCGAAACTCTATGAAATGTGAGGTGCCACAATAATGTGTCATTGGGCCTAGATAAGGGTCTGTCGGGTAGGTATATACCTATCTTCGTATTGGTTTTCTTTATCATGTCTTGACCGCTATTAAATAACACAAATAATTAATCATGACGCCAAAATTGTCGAAGTATACAATAAAATTGTACACTTCGACAATTTTGACGTGATGGTATTTGATAAATGTCTTGACATTTTTCACAGGAACTTTTTATGCCAAGATTTTTCCCTTTTTGTTCCTTTCTGAATATGGACCTGTTTTAAGAAAAATATTGTGAGTTGCATTAGTGAAAATTCAAGATGGCTTTAAACCATAAAAAATTATTTGTGAAAACGACATCAAATAAAATTTCATTATTTGAATGGATTATAGAATGGTTAGTAATCTTTGGGTTGACATACATGCGTAAGACGAACACGTCACATCGGATTTATTTAATCTATTAAACATATTGAAGAATGGTTCTTCTTTCTGAAGAAGTATATTGGTTTGCCAAAATTTTAGCCAAGCAATAGCTGTCTATATTGAAGGGACAAGTATTGCTGTCTAAAGGTACAGATACACATGCTTATTTTTTTTTTTTTTTTTTTTTAAAAAAAATCCTTGTTTACAAATAAAGGTACTTAATACTAATTTAAAAATAAAACATAAGATAAATTACACATTTTTTTTGATTTGTTTAATTTGTGGATTATGCACAAACAATTGTACACACTTGCTCATTATTAGCATGATTATTTTAAGCATGCTCATAAATTAGCATGCTCAAAGATAACAATCAAACACACATGCTTATTACTGGCATGCTCTTGTCATAGAATAGAGAGGAATTCTAGTTCAAAACTCTAGTAGTTCCGGGTTTAATCAAACATACATGCTTATTACTGGCATACTCTTGTCATAGAATAGAGACGCTCTTGTTCAAAATGGAAACTCTACAAACTGAAACAGGAAATTCAAGTGAACCAATAAATTAAAACAGTTCCCGAGTTTCCATCCGCACATTTTGGATTTTAGTTTTTATAATTTTTATTGTAAGATTTGAATCATTCATGTCTTTTAGTAAAGTTTAATTAACATTATTTCTTGCTATATTATTTTTACATAACGGTGACCGAGTATTCCACAGACATTCGTGATTCCTATAATAAGTCACGAAAAGTAATGTTTTGTCATCTCCCCAACGCGCCATATTTGTCGCGGACTGAGAAAATCGCATTGATAATCGATACTAGCCGCGAATAACATTAGTATGCTCATAAGCAAGCCTGTTCACACATGCTCAAAAGATACTCCATCTCATGGTAAATGACATTAGAAAAGTAGCATGCTCTTAAATCAATCAGCGGTTGATTTTTGAGCGTGCCACTAATGAGCATGCTCATTACTAGCAATGTGCGTACACACATGCCACTAAATAGCAATGGCTCAAGAAGGTCAATACTACGCATGCTCACGTGCCACTAATAAGCATGTGTATCAGTACCTTAACTTCCCGTTCTGAAAGATTGCTTTCTTAGAATGCAAGTGAAGACAGCAATTATTTATTACTTACTTAAACTATTTAAATTTAAAATATGAATGGTTTTCTTCGTGAAATGAAATGGTGAAAACATCGTACCTTTGTGGAATATCTAATAATGGTAATGCAGCGCACTCTACTCACTTAGCATATCTACATAAAAAAATAATAAAAACTATGAATCATGATCGAATTAGCCCTTATTTATAACCAATATTTATTTTCAAAACATAAATGTAAATAGGTACTTTTATTAACCATAAAAATTGTTTGCGATGAGATTTGCTAACTTATGGTGTACACAGAAATAGGTACTTACTAACTCGATTTACGTAATGTAAATAAATATAACATATGTAGGTACCTACAACTGCTTTTATAGCGTGCAAATTATGTTGTGCCAAAATATTTACACAGATGGAAAGTAAACGTTTCATAAATTTGCGATTGATACAATTGTATATAAAGGTACAGATACACATGCTTCTTTAGTGGCATGCTAATGAGCATGCCACTAATAAGCATGCCCTAACAACTGTACACACTTGCTCATTACTGGCATGCTTATTAGTGGCATGCTCATAAATAAGCATGCCCAAAGCTAACAATCAAAAACACATGCTTATTAGTGGCATGCTCCTGTCATAGAATAGAGACGCTCTTGTTCAATATGGAAACTTTGCAAACTGAAATAGAAAATTCAAGTGAACCAATAAATCAAAAAAGTTCCCGAGTTTCCATCCGCACATTTTTGATTTTAGTTTGCCTATTAATAAAGTTTCGTAAACATTATTTCTCACTATATTATTTTTTACAACGGTGACCGAGTATTCCACAGACACTCGTGATTCCTATAATAAATCACGAAAAGTAATGTTTTATCATCTCCCCAACGCGCCATATTTGTTTCATCTGTCGCGGACTGAGAAGATCGCATTGATAATACTAGCCGCGAAGCCCGGGCGAATGCACATAAGCAGCTCATAAATAAAGCAAGTCTGTTCAAATGCTCCAAAGATTACCCTTCCTCTCACGGGGACATGACAGTGGCATGCTATTAAATCAACCCGGCGGTGATTTTTGAGCATGCCACTAGGTGGCCATGTCCATTTCCTAGCAAGTGCTGCCCGCACACACATGCCACTAATAAGCATGCCACTGTCAAAGTCGATACTGCGCATGCTCACGTGCCACTAAATAAGCATGTGTATCAGACGCCTAATACACAGACTGTATCAGTGCATTAGTATCTAATATCCTTGGCGTAGTTGGTTGACGACTGAAAATGACTTTCGAGGCTGGCGCACGCTTATTTATTTATTGAATTTTTGTTTTGAATAGGTTTTGTTTAGTTATTCATAGAGCTAGAGTGCAGTTGTAAAACGTTTACTCTACCTGTCCTACCAGTAATAAGCATTTAGTGTATATTATAGATATCTCACAGAGACGAAACTGCATTAATTATGGGAAAGTAGGTATAGAAGTCATTTGGGTGTACACAGGACTTATGACCTGTCTTTTTATGGTTGGCTTAAGTGATCACTTTACACAATGGTAACATTCGCCATTTCCACCCATGATAGAATATACCATGCTTATTCATTTTTTTGGAAGTTGTATATATGCACGTAGCTATATAGCTATATATATAGCTATGTAGCGTATATAGCTGTATATATCAATATCGATTTTCTCATTAGCGACATCTGTGGGGATTTAGGGGAATGAAAATGGCTTTGTACAGGCCGCATGGAAAAGGCGCTTACATATATGAAAGCTTTCCACGCAATTTGAACATATATACAACTTCCAAAAAAATGAATAAGCATGGTATATTCTATCATGGGTGGAAATGGCGAATGTTACAATTCTTCAAGTTTGTGTTAACTGGGGTATTATGCCGTGTTGTTACGACCTTTCGGGCCGACGTTTCGGATCCCATTGCAGGGTCCATCATCAGGGCTGATGTGTTGTCTTGAATGTTGGTGTTGTGGTTAAGTATCGGCTTGCAATACCGTGCCGAAGTCATGATGTGTTTGTATTGTGTTGTATGTATGATTCATCTGTTGTCTGATCACTATCTCTGCGGAGTCTGCGACGAGAATGACTTTGAAGCGCCGGATACCAAGATGTTTTTAATTTGAGACCATCATCTCTATTAATGTTTATCGGATGCTTGTAGATTTCTAGTGCTTCCTTGATAAGACGCGCATGGTGACTCTTAGGCTTTCCAAGGATTTTCGGTTCGAATGCAAAATGATGGCCGGTATCCAGAAAATGCTCAGCCAGTGCTGATTTTTCTGGATGACCGAGTTTGCATGCCCGTTTGTGCTCGTTGACCCTTTTGGAAATGGTACGCGCCGTTTGCCCCACGTATACTTTATCGCAGTCTTGACAATCGAGTCTATACACACCGTCCGTTTCTAAGCGATCTCGATCCTTTGCTGATCTCAACATATCTTTAATTTTGAAGTTGGCACCAAAAACTGTCTTAATGTCTCTTTTCTTGAGAGCTCTGGCAATTCTGTCTGTAACGCTTTGGACAAAAGGCAGAAAGGCGATGCCTTTGCACTCAGGTTCTGTATGTTTTTCAGGGCGAACAGACCTCGTACTTATGATGCGTTGTATCTGTCGCTTCTGGTAACCATTGCCTTCCAGTGCGTCGCTGAGTGTTATCATTTCCTCCTGTAGATATTCATCTTGGCATATCCTTTTGCCCTCGTGGCCAAAGTGTTGATGAGACCTCTTTTTTGAGCAGGATGATGGTGGGAGTTCGCATGTAGATAACGGTTGGTATGTGTAGGCTTCCTATAAACTCTGTGTCCGAAACTCCCATCGGCTTTCTTTTTTATTTCCACATCAAGAAAAGGCAGCACGTTGTCTTTCTCTATCTCCATGGTGAACTTCAGGTTCTTATGTAGTGAATTAAGGTGTCCCAAAAAATCACCTAGTTTGTCTTCACCATGCGGCCAGATTGCAAACACGTCATCGACGTATCTCCACCAGACCTTCGGAGTAAAGGATGCTGTGTCCAGTGCTGTTTCTTCGAATTTCTCCATAAAAAAGTTAGCAATCACCGGAGAAAGTGGATTACCCATCGCTACGCCTTCCACTTGTTGGAAGAGCTCACCTTGGAAAGAAAAGTATCAACTCGTCAGGCAGTGCTCAAACAGTGCGCAGATGTCTTCATCATAAATTTCTTCCAACAGACTCATAGCGTCGTCCACAGGCACATTAGTGAAGAGGGATATGACGTCAAAACTGACTAGTATATCACCCCTTTCACACTTTATTTCTTTTAGCATATTGACGAAGTGTGCTGAGTCTTTCACCCATGAGGACGTCTTCCCCGTCTGCATCTGTAGGAGACCGGCCAAATATTGTGACAGCTTGTATGTTGGCGCTCCTATTGCGCTCACAATTGGTCTTAGTGGCACTCCATCCTTTATGTATTTTGGGAAGCCCGTAGATTGCTGGTGTTTTTGACGCTTGCACAAATAGTTTGAAATGCAAATCGGCTGGAATACTGGAAGCTTTGACCAGCTTCCTAGTTTTTCTGTCGATTCTATCCGTTGGATTCTTCTGGATTTTCTTATAAGTGCTGCTTTCCAAAAGTCCCCGCATCTTCGCTATGTAGTCTACTTGGTCCAAAATCACTGTGGCATTGCCTTTGTCTGCTGGAAAAATCAGTATCTCTTCGTTTGCGCGAAGGCTCTTTATAGCTGCGTGTTCCTCTTTGGATATATTGGGACGCGGAGGCTTAGCCTTTCTTAATATAGCGCATGTATCCTGTCTGATTTCTTCTGCGATGGCCACTGGAATCTTGCGCAATGCCGCTTCTACGCCGCAGATTATGTCGTCAACTGGAATGCTTTTTGGTGCTATGGCGAAATTCAAACCTTTAGCTAAAACTGATATCGCCATTGCTTGATATTTCGCCACGCTTGCATTGACGTCATTTTGTCCACTTTCGTCCAATCTTCGTAATTCAATGTATTTTTTGGCAAAGAAGGTACACTACAATAATATGTTGACGCTACATCGTCGAATTTTTATGAATATATATATGTCGTATAATATATTTTTATTAATTTTATTTTACAATGAATTTTTATAATTTATTCATAAAATGTTGTTCTATACAACCTACACAAATTGCAAAGATATAAGTTCTGTGTGGGCAAATACATACCTACAACTACAAAATAGGAAGGAAACCATAAGGCAACATCAAATTGAACAATCGATAATTTATTTGAATACGTCTATGGATATGTATCTGAGAAGAATACTAACAAAAATGCAAATTATTAATGATTTTATTTTTTAATGCAGATATTATATATAAGTACGCCATCTAAAATTTTTTAAAGTTTAATTGTTCCACTATACAGTAGGCACATACGTAAATTATTTTACCAATTTGTGTCAAAGACTCGAACCAAAGTGTTACAGATTTGTTGTGTTACGGCCAGCGAGAGTGAAAGTTTGACCAATCCTCAAACATGACCTCACGCAACAGATTCTTGAACCAGTAAAAAACTGGGGCACTGAGGACAATAGCTGAATATTATTAAGAAATGTATAGGCTTATTCAACCGGGGGCGTAGCTCAGATGGTAGAGCGCTCGCTTAGCATGTGAGAGGTACCGGGATCGATACCCGGCGCCTCCAATCCTCTATTTTGCATTTTTATATCATAATGCTGTGTTGCCTACTAATGAGCTGATCGATACCAAGTCTGATGTTTCTAGGTTGAGTTATTTTTAATCTCAGGTGTATTGCTCTTGAATCGGATGTATATCTGCCGGTCCTGACTTCCCTTGCCGGGTGTCACGTTTTTGTTTTGTCTTTCTTTTTCCCCTTGTTGGGAGCGTTTTGTTCTTCTCTATTTTTTTTTGTCCTGTCTTCGACTTAAAGCCTTCCACTGCCGCCTTCGTGGGATTCCGTCTTTTATTTTATAGAATTAATTTTAAGTATTATTATTATTATTTCTCTTTATCACTAGATGTACTTACTCTATTGTATTTCTTTGATTTTGTCATTTACATTTCTATTATTTTGTTATTTTGGGTTCCTTTTACTTTTTATGTTATTTTCCATGTATTATAATTATGTATTTTGTTTTTTTTTTTTTTTTAATAAAGACATATCTTGAAGTGGGGAGAGTGAATGATTTTGGTCGAGCAGCCGTGCCACTTCGTAACGGTTTATACGACCGGTGCGGAGCAGCACGGTCCTGCTTGTTATTTGAAAAAAAATGTCAACATGGTGGCGATTGAGTAGGACCGATATGGAAGCTTTTGCTCTTAGAACGGTCCTGGGTAAGCGGTGGGTACCATTCGCTGCCTACTAATGAAGAAATAGCCTCTGATAAATGTACATCAAGCTTGATATCTAGCCAGAAATCATAAATTTCATCTCTATCATCGCGCGTAAAGACGTTGGGGTGCCAAAAACTCGACATTCGTCATCCCCTGAGTTATTCGGTTATATTTACACAATCAAGACCCAATCAATCTTTATACAATCATTTTACTGTTTATCTTAATTAAGTCAGGGTGACCACCGTCCATCTTCCCTTTGAGGTGCCAAGAAGTTACACTTTGGTAGTTATTCCTCTGGCTTTTCATTTGCCAAATATTTTGCAGGTAGATTCCTGTCTAAGTTAAGAGTCGAAAATGTTGTGACATCAAATTTCTAATATCAATATTTATGGAGATAAGCGACTGCAAAGGTTTTTTAAAAATTACTTTTGACTTATCATCTGTAGATATATATATAAGAGTCTGCGTATTATTACTTTGCTCTTTTATGTATTAGTAGCTGTCCTTGCCACGATAGGTTGATGGTGCAGTCAGTACGTAACTGACTTTTGAGGTCAACTGACGCACACTTATTTATTGATGTAAGTAGTATATATGTATTTCACGCAAAAACGTATAACTGCTCGTTATCTGTTTGCTAGTCTAGGAAGCCTTTACAGTGGAGAATTTAAAAGTAGTTAATGGCCACAGTTTCCAATGCAAAACTTGTCTATCTTCTAGTTTCGCGGGATGGCACACACAGGCAGATACGTTCCAATCGATGAGGAAAATCGATAGTCCCGTTCATCATTTTGTATAAAAAGAGAACATCCGTCACTATTCTTCTAGTCTCCAAATCTTTAAGAAAGCAATGAATCTAAAAATGTTACAATCAATATATGAATACTGGAAATGAATAACGTACGAGGTGCCAAAAAAATTTTTTTTAGATAAGTATGCAGATTAATACTATATGTCTTCGCCAATACATTAAACACTGCACTGAAATCGTATCTGTGTTAATTCCCTAGATATATCGGAATACATATCGCATAAGTATTAAGTGCCGCGTCATTTTTTTTTTTAAATAAGGCACTAAACGACATGAGTATTTTATTGTTTTTAGTATTAAGAAGACTAACTCACATGAGGTACCGGCGTATAGAGGTGTAGAAAATATTAATGAAAAAGTCTGTAAAATAGCTCATAAAGAGCGAAAAAAACTATATTTGCTTTTTATCTTGTATCTTAAAATGATCATTGTATCGCTTGGTGCTTTATTCATTTCCAGTATTCATATATTGAAAGTCATTTGTTTACTGTGTCCTTCATATAATTACGCACAAAATTATGATAATGATAAATTAATAATGTTTTTTTCCATTTCCACCACTTTTTCTAGAAAAACATCAATATTTGAATAAAGCCGACAATGGTCGTTACCCCGAATAGGGCGCGTGGTGGCCCCGTAATAAAATGGCCAAAAAAATTACACAAAATGCCCCCCTTTAAATAAATATAGATTTACAAAGGGTGCATTCATTTGCGGTACTTAGTCGATAATTGGGTCTATCCGAAGGAAAATTTGTGATCAGTGTGACAGTACAGACATTTATTTATATACTTGGCTAACCCATGGGCACTATGTAATTATTATTTTACTTGTAACAGAAAAACAGCGTCCTGTCTAGATATATTATTCTTATGCAATAAATCAATCTCAATAATGCTATGAAAAAAAATATTTTCAAAAATAATCAATATGTACCTACCTAATTTTAAATGTTATTACAATACATTCTTAATTTTTAAACTTAATATAATGTTTCTAGATATACTTTATTTTTATTACATTATATTCTTTTTCACTATTCTAATACAACGTTACCCCCTAATGATTACATTAATATTATACATAAAGAGTGTCCGGTATCTCGACATCAAGCCGAAATTGATTGATAGGCCAAGTCATAATACTTATCAGAAAAATATTTAAAAAAATCTAAGTCATGTGTTTTAAAAATTATAAGCATTTAAAAAAAATCAAAAAAATCTACACCCTGAGACGGTATTTTGCTACAAATGTTGTTCGTAGCAAAAGACTACAAACAACATTTGTTTGTAGTCTTGTTGCTACAAATTGTTATTTTTCTTCATTTTTATTATTATAATGTGATCCTGAATAATGCTTCTGTAAACTTTTGTCCAAAATTCAAAGCCAACTGCTCCAGCTTGGAAGGAAATGTTACTTTTTGACCAAACCAATTCAAAATCAATACTTTGCCCAGTTTTAACAGACTGTTTTTTTAATTTTTTAAATTATTTTTCTGATATCTAGTATGATTTGGTCTATCACCCGATTTCGGCTTGACGTCAAGATACGGGACACCCTGTATATGACAGTGCTCCCCACCTATAATACGAGAATTAATATCTCTATTAATCTAGAAAGGTGAGTAAGCGTTAATATTCTCATTCTGTTACGCAAATATTCTTCTTCCTCTTCTACCACTTATCCTTATATTGGGTCGGGGCTCAAATATGTCTGTAATTAATATCGCTATGTAAAATGTAATTAAATAAATTTAATTTAATAAAAAAATTCGAAATATTACCAATATTTTATTGCGGATATTTTTTTGCAATTTTGACTGTGTATTTAAATCCGTTTCCAAAAAGTCTTACTGTCCTCAATTGTGTTTTAATGGTATAAAAATAAATTACATATTTACCATCAATATTAAATAAATCGAAAGAATTCTATATCCCCTCCCCCATTTAACACATTAAAATTAAAAATTATTTTTGGGTCATTGATTGACCCAACTCGAGTAATTTATGTAAATTTTATTAACAAAAATAAATTACATATTTACCATCAATATTAAATAAATCGAAAGAATTTTATATCCCTCCACTATTTAGCATATTAAAATTCTTAATTATTTTTGGGTCATTGATTGACCCAACTCGAATAATTTATAAAATTTTTTTACTAATTTTTTGTACTTGCATTACCAGCTAACTGTCGAAATTCCCCAAACTCAATTACCATAATATCCAAACCTACTATAGTGCACGTCTACAGAAAATATTTGAGGCTTGATACTCTAAGGCAAGTCAGGCGGCCGTCGTAGCCCAGTGTGCATGACACTGGCTTCTTACATCACAATTAATCTATGTGATTTACTCTAGCCTGGATGTTTTGTGATATATTTCGCTTCTGTAATTGGGCCTCTTGGCCTGTTAAGCATAAACAAAAAAATTACGCTTTAAGAAAAGTCTGGCGGTCGCTGGCTCCTACTCTGTTAATTTTAACGCGGGATTTAAACATTAAAAACCAAGTTATTTTTAACAGTGCCGGTTACACGAGGAACCGACGACGTCACGGAATCCTTTGAGGAATTAGCCCCGCCGGTGCACACACTAATGCGACATCAAAGTATCTTTGATCAGCGATCGTCACCCCGGCGGGCGGTATTTCAATCAGGGCGGCGGCGGCGTCTCGAGACGCGTCCAATAAGCGTCGGAGTGGGTCGTCGCGGCCGACTTGCCCCGCTTTGCCGCCCGGTCACGTGACCTGCCCAATCTGGCGCGCCGTGCCCGCTAAGGGTGCCTTCCAAATTCCAATTCGAATATCCAATAGGGTAGTTGCACGTTAGGTTTTTTATTTTTTTTGTAATATAATTTAAGCCGTGTAAAGATTAGCAAACTGAGACTGTCTGCATGGGAGGCAAATGAAGCACTAAAGAAAATTGATTAAAGTTTAATTAATTACACAAAGTCACTGGACACGAATTGAATTTTTATTTAATAAAGTTTTTCACATACTATCTAAATATTATCATATACATTATTATCAACATATATTTCTTTAGGTCGTAGAATATATTTTTCTCTACATGTAAATAGTACATGCTTTGCCATGCTGCCGTTTTGGACGAAATGACTCGTGTAGTGTTATTAAATTCACAATAAATGTTTCTAGAATATTTCACAAACTTCATTAAGTTCATTCTTTAAGAATCTTCGCTGCACTTTTTATCACTCCTGAATGACTTTTCCCTCATATACTGATGCTCTTTATTGAAATCTCTAAGGTTCGCACTAGAAAATTTCTCGCTTGCCGGTATGTACTTTCTTTACATACTTACTCTGGAACGGATGCGCGCTGGCCATTTTGGATTTTTTTTAAGTGTGCGTACGTGCTTATCACCATTGAAAAAATGACTAAAAATGCATTTTACACAAGCAAACAATCAAAATAAAATTACAAATTAAAATAAATACAATACTATTATAAACAATCAAAATAACATTACAAATTAAAATAAATACAATATTTTTATATGTGTGTTCTAAAACACAAATACAGAATTTTGTCTACAGATGGATAATTATTAATTGAGATAAATTATAGAAGTGTGACAAAGACGAAGTTATTTACATGGAAAACGTGTGTGAAACTCTTTATAGGGTTGCCCAGGGCCAATGACCTGTATGTGTTTGCTTAAGTGTTCACTAACTTTACGTAATGCAACTTTCACCAATTCCACCTTAAGAACATCCACATATTATCAAATTTTTGTAAATTATATAAGTGTTCTAAATCCATATTGTTCCATCCATGTTCATAAAATATAGAGGTATGCCGAAAATATGTCATTTATTGCTCATTAAACTGTATTTTTTATCACCATTTAATATACGCGAACATTAATTTAATTTTTTATATATATACTTTTTAACTGTGCTTTTATATTTACATGTTGTTACTATCCATATATGTGATTCTTTGCATATATTATTTTATTTTCACTATTGCTTTTGTATTATATGATATATGCTGTTTTTATTATCCACATTTTATATTAATATTCTCAATTAATTGATTAATCTTATAGTTATGTAGTATTATGTTTTATATTTTTATTATTTTGTTCTCACTATATTATCAGCTGCTCATTTTGGCACAGGTTCTTCCTAGTGAGATCAGTGGCTCCATTTCCTATGTCATGTATCAAGATGAAGATAAATGAATAAATAAAAATAAATAAAATCTTTATCATTATCATTTAAAATATGGAAGTATCATTACCAGTTGCGAAATCTATGTAGGTATAAATCGTATGTCATGGGAAGGACTATAGATGTTTCTAGCATTGGAGGTAATTGAATCCCTGAGTGTACTGTAATGATAAAAATTTTATGTGTATTTTTTTGGCGCAACCGACAGGACAAGAAATTAGGAAAAAACCGACAGGATATGTTAGTAAGGATTTGAATAAGGATCTGGCCTACCCGAATATCCTCGAGCTGGACACCATATTTTGGTGCACTCTCATTGACCCACTCTCATTGATCGAGAGTTTTGGTCACTTCTTTGGCGGCTTCTTTATTCTTTTCGTCAGTATGCACGGCGTGAATGAGAGACTCGAATGTAGAGACCCGCATTCGGAAGTTCCTAATGCTTGTTTTTCGGCTTGTGACCAATTTGTATCTGTCACTATTCGCATTCACGCGCCATCTTTTTCCTCGTAATGGCCGCCGCGCGGGCCGCGCACTGCTTTACCGACTCGTTATAACGGCTTGAATTTCAGTTCGGGTCGCAAGTCGCTATGAGTAGTTGCTCTCCTGTACTATCAGAGTCTCTTGGATTACAAATAATGCCAGAATAAACTGAATCAGGATAATCAAGTGGGAATAAATGATTCACGTTGCCCCAACAAGCATAGTCCATTCGAATATACGGAATAAATTATTTGCTCACTATTTTCAGCATGCATTCATTAATCACATATTTCAATACGTGCTAAGTAATCTGTCGTTTAAATATATAAATAAATAAGCACAAAGCGACCAATGTTCAACCCGCAACGAGCCACGCTCCTTGTCGCCATGCTGCGGTTAAATCAGACGAATAGTTTCCATTGGTCATTGTACACCACTTTGGGATAATCCTGGCGGGGTTTCCTTTGATCTTAGGGATGTAATGGCTTGCGACTGTGCGGTGTCGGCGTTGGTTAAAGAGCATCTTCAATTGGGGAAATTTTCACACACTTTCGAAAAGAACTTCTTGTCACTATTTTGACCGATTTCTTCTTTGTGTAATAATTTATTGTGTATTTTAACATAGTTCAATGTTACCAGATAGATGACAGTCATACTCGTATTCATGTATTACACAGTCGTATTATCTTACGTATAACTTGGTTTGCAGTCTCGAAAAAATCCTGTTTGCAAGAGAAAAAAGCCGAAACAAATAAGGTTATCACAAATAACTCAATCAAATAATTTTTTTCCGTGTATTCTTCGAAGACTTTTTTCTTTATAGAAAAACATAGAACAATTTAATTTGAAAAAAAAAACATATGTCTTAACAAATACTCAGTAGAAGAAGGTAAATATAGTATTTTTATTTAAATTTATTAATTTGATAGTAAACGCAACTAACTTAATTATAAAAAAGTTCCAAATAATCTTATATAATCTAACTTACCGAATGTGAAATCAAATCTTCATATTGATTAGTTGTGTGGTCTGTCGAGGGTAAATAAAATGCTTTTATTTGCCTTTAAATAATAAATAATTATTTTGACATATACTTTTTTCAATTTTTCCTACCGCACAATCCTATTTTTTTAAATTTTGTATCACAAAAAGTTCTGAAAACAAAAAAAATATGAATATAAAAATATTAATTAAGATAAATTATAAAGGTTTATTTATATGGGAAACATGGATGGAAGTCTTTAAAGGTCTTTATATCACTTAAACTAGCTCATAGAGTTCATAAAAAAATTCCACAAAAATAGCTTCATCTCTGTGAGGCTTTCATAATTTATCTTAATAAATAATTGACCCTTTGTGGAAAAAAACCAGAAATTGTGTTCTCAAAATATTGTTATATTTAGAAATGTGAACTAGTTTCTGTAACACAATAATATAAGTAGTAAATATTTTCAAGATAGTATCCATGTCACATTTCACACTCACAGGAAGAACGCATCAAGGCTTGTGCCTGTTAGACCGTGAAAACAGCATCACTTCAAATCTTTGAAACATCTAGGACCTTTGGTCAACAAGGACCATTCAAATCGGGTCCCTTTGCAATGCACACCTTTAAATTGCATACGTAATGCACTGATAAACACACAAAAAGGGCGACAATGCGAATTGTAATGGATAGTTTCTGTTGGCGTCCTTCGGGCCGACACTTTCGGCGTCTTAAGACGAAATATTTCTTAAGACGCCGCCGATAAGTGAACTTAACCTTTGTGAGGACCCGGTACAGCTTTTTAATTTGACCCATATTAAATGCACTTCAATTTAAGGGAACAAAGCAACTAAACAAAATCTTAGCGGGTACAAAAAATAAAGGTATTGAGCATTGGAAATAGTTGTGTGTTGCACTCGAACTGTTGTTGTGGGAGTGCCATTCATTTAAAGATGAAATGTAGGTTGTGCTTGGATTCCTACTACCATGTTTTACCGAAAATATGACCGGGTTTTATATTAATTTTTGCTCTAAAATACATACCCATTAAGGCTCAATTATTTTTTGAATTGATTTTTTTATTTTACAAGTAAAACAATGTTCATATACCTGTGTTAATCATATATTAAATAATCTGTATTTATTCATTTACCTGGATTTTTTGACAAACTGTCTTAAAAAATCTAATTTTCCAAAAAAAGCGCGTTTGTATTTAAATGTAGGCACTAAAAAGTAAAAAAATTAATTTTGAGCCAAAAAATGTTGCTTCATTCTCCAAATGAAATATGGGCGCTTACAATATTGATTTAGATTACAGAAGTCTATTGTTGATGAAGGGAAAGCCACGCTTTTATTTAGAGAATGAGGCAAACATTTTTGAGCCTAAATTTTTTTACTTTTTACTCCCTTTATATTACTCGTGGCGTCTGCTTGCTTGCCGTCAATAAAAACTTTGGATCGATTTTTGACCCTTTTCCCGTGATCCAATTGAGCTGAAACTTTGCAAGTATACTCGTGGCGACGATCAAGAAGATCTATCAAATTTTCGTTAAAAAAAATTAATAATTATAGTATAATTTCGGATTTTTAGAAATTTTATTGGTTTTTTCAAATTGGAATCATTAGAAAAGTTTGATTACGGCAGCCCGATAACGTCGCGGAATATTTTCTAAATTTCAATTACTCCGTCGGTATGCATAATAGGTACTTCACTAAGAATGTCGAAAATCTAAATTGACTGAAAAATGTTTTTAAAATTTAATCTTCAAAGCATGAAGTGTCTTATCAAAGCTCAAAACCTCTGACATTTTAGAAATATTTTAAATTACTGTAAGTTTAGTGTTATGTTATGTGTTTTAATTCATCTTTAATTGTTGTCATATTTTACAAAGAAAGGGAGTATAATAAAAACTTGGTTTTTATGGGTTACTTTTTTAGTTCATTTAGATATAAGCGTGTTTTTTTTTTCTATTCAAACTCTGCATGACCATGTTCGAAATGAAGACTTAAGGAAAACTTGCAAAATAGAGGACATAGCATGATGGAGTAGATCCAGAAGGAGGTTCTGGCGGGATTACCTAGCCAGAATGAACAGTGACAGACTCGTGCATACAGCAGCGAATGAAATCCCCTCTGGACGACGCCTACCGGGAAGACTACCGAAAAGATGGCCTCGTCATCCCAGGAGGCGTAGTTTTCTGTAGCACAGATCAGCAGATCTACTAAAAAGAAGAAGAAGAGAAGAAGTGTTTTTTTTTACATCCTTTTAGCTCGTGGCGTCTGCTTGCTTGTTTGCTTGACGAAAAAACTTTGGATCGATTTTTAACCCTTTTCCCGTAATCCAAGCGATCTGAAACTTTGCAAGTAGATTTGTAGCGACGATCAAGAAGATCTTTCAAATTTTCGTTTAAAAAAATTAATAATTATAGTATAATTTTGGATTTTTAGATATTTTAATGGTTTTTTCAAATTGGAATCATTACAAAAGTTTGATTACTACTAACGGCGGCCTGATAACGTCACGGAATATTTAAAACTAGCTGTTCGTACTCTGCGTTGCACGGGTTATGGGTTAAGTTGAAAATAAATTTGTGGGGGGAAACAAAGGTTTGATTCGAACGGTACAGATTTGAATTACTCCGTCGGTAGGTATAATAGGTACATCACTACGAATTTAGAAAATTTATGACAATTGGTTCACAGATGACAGCACATAATAATGAGATATTTTAAGAGATTTTTTATATAGATATTTGTCTAGACATGTTTCATTTTCAGTCAATCAATTATTTAATTACATGATGGTAAACTTAATTTACAAAGAAAGGGAGTAAATTAAAAAAAATTTATGGGTTAGTTTTTTTAAATATTTATTCATATAATATAATTTAAAGACAGTTTGTCAGAAATTCCAGGTAAACGAATAAATATAGATAATTTAATAATATATGAATAACGTGTATATTGTTTTACTTGAAAAAATAAAAACTCCTTATAATTAAGCTCTAATGCGTATTTTAGATACATAGCTATGCTATTTGAAAACTTGTGTTTCATATTTTGTAAAAACCTGATTCAGGGCGTGTTAAATTAAAAAAAAACGTACCAAATTAGTTCTATCATCGAACAAAAAATTAAAACAAAGAAAAATACAAATAAAATGAAGCTACATAAACGATAAATTAAAACGTTGGCAAATATTTTTGTATAACTTTTTGAAAAATGGGAAAAATGCAATGTTGAGAGACGACATATTTTACACCTACATATATATAATGCATTGATAATGTAAGTGGGGACCAACAATGCGACAACAATAATAGAGATTGCACGGTTGGATGCCACGGTGTGTCTGTTTAGAGGCGTAATTTGGTAGCCAAATTGTTATGTGTGTAAGCGCATGCATGCACTCAAGAAATGCATCTTGCAACAGAGCTGGATCGATAGATTTTCTTAAATAATCATTTATTATATAAATCTAATGTCTCAGGTGGTATCTTCATGAAATAATTTCCATATCTACTCGTATGCTCATTAATTTCAAAATCTTCAATGCCTTTTGTTTATAACTTTTAAATGAATTTACGGTATTTTCTATAAAAGCTTTACAAGTAAATTACTAATCTTGAAATATAATCATTAAATCTTTACGATTTTATAGTTTTATCTATAAATAACTTGTAAGAATCAAGAAGCATTATCTATAAAATGGTGAATTGTAATTAATTTTATAGGGCATTGTTTAAATTTTCTATTTCAGTGAAAAATGGTGCTGTAACAACATAACGCACATTCGTGACACGTTTAAATAATGGAAATAAATATAGTAATGTTGTAAGAAAGTCAGTCAGCTAAAATGTAATTTGAATATTTTATAATAATTATCAATTTATTTATTTTCACATACATTGTTATAAATAGTTTTATTCATTTTGATATGTTCACTGGGCTGTGTCCGTATTGATTGTATGTTATAGTTTATAGGTAATTGTCAAAATAATATATTTTCACATTTATATTAGGTCCTTACATATGAAATTGGCGTTTTGCCGTACTGGCAAATTTGATCTCAAATATCTTCTCTTTGGTTAGGAATTCCAAATCCAAATTTATACAGCTATTTACTCATGTATTTGTGTTTTGAAAATTATAATTCATTTGTTTTTTCCTCAATTGTTTTTTTCTTTGCGTCACTCAGTTTACAAAATGAAAAACTTGAAATATCGCGTTATTTACGAGTACGAGTTCCACCGTGGCACCAGTGCTGCAGAAACGGCTCGAAGGATTAATGATGTGTATGGCGACGGTGCCGCAAAAGAAAACACAGTGCGTTTTTGGTTCCAACGTTTTCGTTCTGGAAATTTCGACCTGCAGAACAAGCCCCGTGGACGGCCGGAGACCAAAGTTGATAATGAAGAATTGAAGGCTATTGTGGAAGCGGATCCATCGCAAACCACATCCGAGTTAGCTGCAGGCTGCGGTGTTAGTGATAAAACTGTTTTAATCCACTTGAAGCAAATTGGTAAGGTGAAAAAGCTTGAAAGGTGGGTACCTCACGAATTGAGTGAAGCAAATCAACAAACGCGCGTTGACTGCTGCGTTGCATTACTCAACCGGCACAATAATGAAGGGATTTTAAATCGAATCATTACCTGTGATGAAAAGTGGATCCTGTACGATAATCGGAAGCGCTCATCGCAATGGCTGAACCCTGCCGAACCAGCCAAACCATGCCCCAAGCGAAAATTGACTCCAAAAAAGTTACTTGTGAGCGTTTGGTGGACTAGTGCTGGTGTCGTTCACTACAGCTTTCTTAAATCTGGCCAGACGATTACGGCAGATGTCTATTGTCAGCAACTGCAAACCATGATGGAAAAGCTAGCTGCTAAACAACCGAGGCTGGTTAATCGCTCTAGGCCACTGCTGCTTCATGATAACGCTAGACCACACACTGCACAACAGACGGCTACCAAATTAGAGGAGCTTCAATTGGAATGTCTAAGACATCCACCGTACTCTCCGGACCTTGCCCCAACAGATTACCATTTTTTTCGAAATTTGGATAACTTCTTGCAAAGGAAAAAATTCAACTCCGATGGGGCAGTCCAAACCGCCTTCAAAGATTTTATTGATTCCCGTCCGAATGGTTTTTTTAGTAAAGGGATCGATGAACTACCTATGAGATGGCAAAAGTGCGTAGATAGCAATGGTACATACTTTGATTAAATAAATATATTATAATAAAAAAAATCGGCTTTATGTTCCTCCCATACTAAACGCCAATTTCATATGTAAGGACCTAATATTAGACATGAAGTGATAAAACTGTAATATTTATTTATTTTATAAAGGTAATTTATACAAATTAATCTTATTTTATACATTTATCTTTGCAATATATTATTACCTAAAAAGAGTTTTCTACGATAGAAAATATGTAAATCTATCACGCTGTGCACAGTAACAAAGCAATGTAGTTTTAGTGTGAGAATCATTTTTCATGTACACGCTGAAAAAATGGCACATTTAAATAAATAACAAAATAAGTAGATAACTTTTGAAATTATAAGCGTATTTAAGTTATTCATTGGGGCATTATTTATTTTTTACTTTTTTAATAAGTGTATTAGGTACGTATTGTATAAAAACTTATTTAATACATATTATATATTCATTACTTATTATCAATTTATCGTAAAAGTTTATTATGTAATTATGTCACATTCAAAAACTTCACAAAATGTTCTTACTTTTTAATCTAATATCACTTTCAGACTATCTATCGGACAAACTATCGGACGACAGGTCATTAATGACCTGTTGATTGTCTGTTTGTTAAAAAATAATAAATATTCTTTTTGACATTTGTGTTTCCAAGCACATCCCAAAATCATTCATTGTGGATTATATCTTGAAATGATATCCAACCATAAATAAAACTTTTCTAACACTTCTTGAAAAAAATATTAAATGTATGATATGATAAATTTGTGGACGCGTCAGCACTTCTTAGGAAAAGAAGACATTTTTTGAGACTTAATAAAAATTATATATTTTTTATTATTCCTAATCCAGCCCTTTGCCAATAAATCCCGCCGATGTCCATCGCTCGCCCATTTGTCCGAGTACACAATCAGTCCGCAATTACCTGCAAACATTTCGGCGTCCACTATTGCCGCCCAACAATGCTACGCATTTGACCCACAAAAGCAGCGGCCCTTTGATCCCGGGCTGCTCCGCTAGCGCCTTGGCTCGCCGGCCAGCGAAGCCTCCGCGGTCGGGGGTGAAGTGCCCGCCCGCCCCGCATTGATGACAATTAATACGTGGGGTATTTCGGGAGCCGAAAGGTGCTATTGTGCGCGCAGCGGCCTTTGAGGACGGCGGCCGGACCCCACATTAGACATGGTTGCGGATTTGAAGATTTTGATTTCATAAAGGAAGCATTTACCTTCCTGTGTTCACTTGGTCGCGCTGAATTTATTTTAATGTGGCAGGTCCTCGTATCCTTGTACATGTTGTTTCATGTGGCATTAGCGCGGAAAAATACTGCCTGCCATAATAATAAATTAAAATATAATAACTTCTTTAAAAATAACAAAATGATTTTGTAGCGACATTATTAATATATTTAATAAAATGTGCTATGTTTTCACCACTTATATGTTGAAAATATCAACATGTTTCATGGCCAATGGTCCTTTTGTCAGGAGAAAATGTATAATAACAAATTAAAAAACAAAATTCGTAGTATAGACAATCAAAATATAATAAAATAATCTAGCTTATCTGCGCGGCTTCGCACGCATAGATTACTAGTAACTTTTTGTCATATTTTATCAATTTGTGCATTAATTATTATTAACATATGTCTATAGGTATACCTACATTTTATAGAACTTTACAATTTCTCATTTTTTATTAAATACATTTGTAAGTTTGGATGTAGGAGGTAATTTCCGAAACCACTCATCCGATTTCAAAAATTATTTAATCTTTATTTAGAACAGACTTTCACGTTATTATTCCGTTAAAACAAAAAGGCTTTTCGTGGCGAACTATTTTACAATAAAATGCGTTTTTTACGAACGCTGCTTTAAAGGTAAGAGGTATTTAAATGCTTTGTATAAAAAAGATGTAAAACTCAAAAAAGTTCTATAGCAAATTCAGTGACGGCATATATCTATATGTTAAGTTTAATACACAAATTGATAAAATATATATTTAAAATTAATTCTGTCGGGGTAATTTAATTAAATAATTTTAAATTCTTATTAAAATAAATTTGCTTATCGTCAGTGATATTTTATGCAGATAAAAATTGCCATTCACACAACTTTGTTTGGACGAGTAGTTTAGATTATATTGATTTGTCACTGATACTCTTATAGTCTCAAACTGAATTCCACACGGGCAAAGCTGCGGGCACAACTAGTATTATATAATAGCGGTTAAGACAAGATTGTTAAGATAACTAAAAAGAGTAGACCCGATTATTCCATTTTCAAGAAGTTGTCAACAGTTTTTATTCCGATGTTTACAAATATTTTCGATACACAGATTTTTTCTGTATTTCTTCACAATTCGTCTAATTTGTTTGAATACGCTGGATATTTAATAATTTTAACTCCAAAGCACCTTGGAGAATCTTCTGATATCTTCTGCAAATGTCTACCGCGAGGAATATTTGTCTTTTCAAAACACATCTCGGTTAAAGTTAATCCGAAAAGTTCCCTCGCCAACAATGGGGGATGGAATTGGAATTCACATCTCGAATTTCTGAATGGCCTAACAATAGAACGAAGCCGCAATCAATTCTGATTTTGCGAACGCATTGTGGGGATAATACCACAAATAATATTACTTTTGTAAAATACAGCGCCATACTTTTTTCATTCAATTTGATTTGGGGTATTGTCTGCCGCCATAGACCGCGTAACCTTTTAAAAAAGTGATTCCGTGTTAGTATTATAGGAGAAGATATATTTTATATTAGCGCGGCTGATTGATTTCGAGTATATTATTATAAGACGAGAAAATTCCTTTAAATTCTAAACGAGTCTCCAAATTACACGTTATATTCATGGCATTAAGTAGATTATGCTGCTAACGTCGAAGATATAAAAGTAGTTACTAGAAATTGTACTCATCTTATATAATGGTTATCTTTTTATATTTTATAACTGATGAAAAATTAGTAAATAAGATATACAAAAAAATTTGTGACACTATTTTCATAGGATGTATTGTGAAACTCAAATGAGAGATATTTTCTAGAAAACTTGTCCCAATTTACAACGAAAATTGACAGAATCAGATAAAACTTTATAGAAAACGTTTTTGCTACTAATTTAATTTAATTCAAACACTCCATAGCTCGATATTAAACACTATTTCTTTGAGTCTCAATATACCTTCTAAGTTTAGTGATCTTTCAAAATACTATTTAATTATTTTTAAATAATATAATAATAATAATATTTAAATATAATAATAAGAAGAATAAATTATTTTTAAAATAAATGGTGTTTAAAATCAAGCTAGGGAATCGTTTGTAGAAATTTAATCTAATTATCTTCTATTAGCAACTAGTATCTCTCTTTATGTAATTTTTCTGGTCTCTGCTTTCGTGGTCTCTGTTTGAATTGTTTGATGTGTTGTTATAAGAAGTGTTGTCTATACCCATGTAAATTATTTTCTCATTTTTGCTGTAAGTTAAAACAAACATTCTACGAATTCACTTTGTGGCATCATTTTATAAATAAAGTAATTAAGACGTTGTTTTAACCACATCTAAATTTTATTTTAAAAATTTAACCTGTTTGAAACCTCCCCACTACCATGAATGTAACCCCTTCGCCCCATAACTAATTTGTCTTTAATTTATTTATTTTTAACAAAATAGAGATGTGAACGGTCACATCAATATTCTTACTATTTTCAAACTAAGCTAAACGCTTGTGCTATGAAAATAGGAATAATTTGCTGGTCTAGGGTGAGATTCGAACCCGCGACCTTTAGATCACGAGGCGAGAGTCCTAACCACAAGATCAACAAGCTACTACTATTAATTATTTATTAGAATTTTTAAAACCAAATTTAAGTGTGGTTAAAACGAAGTATATTTTTTGTAAAAGCCCTTAATGGCGTTAATAATAAAATAAAATTTTAGTCAATAAATCAAATTAATTAATCAATTAGAAAGACATACAAAAAAATCTAATTCACGAAATTGCACGGATTGCTCTATGGACAAAAATAAAAATTAATCAATTAATAAAAATAAGAACTACATATAAGGTCGATATATTCACGGTAACATAGAGGGTTGCTATAGCTTAGTGGTCAGAGCACCGGCCCCGGAAAGGAGGTGACCTGGGTTCGAATCCCAGTAGTAACCTCATATTTTTTCGTGAATTAGATTTTTCTGTATGTCTTTCTAATTGATTAATTAATTTGATTTAAAAATTTCACAGAACTTTGTTCTGAAAAATTACAACTTCACAAATACGAATGTGTTCTTGAATATAAAATTTAAGTGCTTAAAAACAATTCTTTTATTGGAAAATTTATAAAAAAATAAATGCCCGCTTCGTAGCTATTCCAGGATAATCGTTTACTTTGTAGGCCATTCATCAAAAAGGACCACAAAGTGGTGCAAACTTATTCATTTTTAAAACATCGTAGGTTTGGTAGTTTATTGACTGATTAAATAATTTAGTTTGTATCAGTTTAACAAGATATCCGCATTTAAAGTATATGGAACCTGATGAATAAATTTGATTTGATATATTTCCATACAAAAATGTGATAAAAAAACGCAAGAGAAGATATGAGAATAAATGAAAACATGTTCGCCTTAACCACATCAATATTCCACAATCCGGTCACAATTCTCGGAAATGAGGCAACCTATGAAATATAGGCTAACCATGAAATTATTTTGTCATAAATTTCTGGGTCGACGCGATATAATTTCCATCATGAGAAATGGAGATTTGAAGTATCCAGTTAACCGTCCAAAAATAGGACGAGACGCTCTATTTTTTGATTTGAGAAACATATTCAATGAGCATGTTTAAAGAATATGCAAAAAATGTGATTTCTTGATCTGTTTAAGTTTTTTTCTTTTTTACAAGCAACATTTTTTTAGCGTTTTTAGTAAAACGTGAGGAGATATAAAATTAATATACCTACACATGAATCCAAATATCAAACAAAACTCGGTATAATATTATTAAATGGAGTTGGAGGTGTGCAAAATATCTTCAGCGGAAGAATTTCCATTTTAGAAAAATGGCCGTAGCTAGAAATCGTATTGAAGATGACATTATTTGAAAAACTGCCCTGAATGCTCGCAGAACGCAACAATAGAAGTAATGGCGGAGGTTATTGGGGCGGATATTTTAATCTTGGATGATCGTAGCGGGCGCGGTATTGTGTCCCGCGCAACCCTTACCGCAACGTGGGGGGATCATTTGAATCATCCGCGTATTGTTGCAAAAAATGTGCTTAAAAATCATTGTCCTCGTCTTAAAAATCGTCTTTTATCAAATTCGGGGCATGAAAATAATTATTTTCTGTAATCATTTTACAAGCATAGGTTTCTAACAAATTGTTACTACAAATTAAATATGAATTAGTTTATACTATCATATTATTATTATTAAATAAATAATTTATTTCATCTATTCTACAAAGACATTCAGGAAGATGTCTTTAATGTCATAGGAAATAAAAAAACAACAAAAAATGTCTAAATTTAAAATAAAGCTTTGAAATAATGTGTTATATACATTTGTTAAAACATTTTTAAAATTGTTGTAAATTAGTGAATATTGTTATTATACGAGAGAATTTTTAAATATTTTCTTTTGCACTATTTTCTATTATATTGTAAAATCCTACACTTGACCAATCTCAACCATATTTTGCATTTACTCCGTAGATCTCACAATCAAGTCAATCACAATCATATACCCTTATCCCATCTCTAATATTTTTTAATAGTGAAATTTTGAGTTTAAAATTACTTATTGAAAAATTTTTGGTATATAATTTTATTACTTTGCGACAAGTTCGGACACGCACAGAAAATATATTATTTATTATACAGAAATGTACGATTTTATTCTTGTGTTCTGTAATTTCCTTATAAATAAAAACAAAAAAATCTTACAATACGCGCTCTTGGAACAAGATATTACCTGACATTTACATCAATCTAAGGTTTTGAAATTCCAAGTCTTGAATACTAATTATTCGAATTATTTTGACTTTGGATAATATCAACTAATCCGTTAGGTGGATTTTTTACAAAATTAGTGTAAAATTTTGTATAACCCATTAACCTGATGCCTTATATTATACAAGTACAAATATGTATATTCCTCACATTAACACTTTATTTGTGTTTAAATCAAAAGCTGATATTTTAAAAATATATGCTTGTAAATCTAATAAACCATTAAGAAATTTGACATGTTTTAACAAAGTTCTGAAAAATCTTTTCTTTTAAGAATTTCCATATAAAAAAGTCAACTTTGACCAAAATATCAGATGAATCGATTGAATACGGCTAAAACTAGTGGTTATTTATTAAATGAATTGTCTGTTGTTAGGAGGGATTTTGGCAAAAATTTCTGCCCATGGCATACAAAATTTAGAAAAAACATTTACAGGCGTTTCAAACCAAAGGGGTAAGGCTCTTAAAAATAGCTTCATCTGCCCTCTTAAGTCCCTACTCCTACCTTTATCAAAAAATATTACATTGTAATAAAAATAAAAATGCCTTTCGTATCAGATGGATTTCTTTTATAGAGTGTATTATGAAGTAGGAAGAAAAATAAGATGGTATTTTGTAAGTATGGTCGAAGGGTTCTTTAGAGGACCCTAATACCTTTCCAGGACTCGTAAGCCACGGGACGTATCGCAGGAACTCTATTCAAAACCAACATGGCGTAAATTAATAAAACAATCACGTTGTTTCTTTTGTACGATTGAAATTTTTGGATGGATATAGGTATGTGTAACATCTAACCTTTTCTTTCTTTTTCGATTCATACGCGTTTGTTAATCTCAGTACAAAATTCAATATATTTATGAAAGAAGGATTTATTTTTAAATGTATACAATTTTTAACGTGAAACGTTTATTATTTTAATGGACATTGCATAAATAGCAAATAATGTATTTATTTTATTATTGCAAAATCTAGTAATCAGATATCAGGTACTCATCTAGTAATCAGAATCAGATATCAGATACTAATGTAAAATCTGGTCCGGTAACTACGATAGGCCGGACATGTCCAAATAATTTCTCCTTCGAGGTACTCGTGTGAAAGTGTCGTGTGATTGCGTGGCAAGTAAATAAGAGAGGTACAAACAAATATGGAATACGAATAATATTCCCAGTTTTTTAGGCAAATATGCAATATAATATTATAAACACTCGCGAAAATAATAATAGTTTAACGACTAAAATGGAATGATGGAAGAAAGATGTTGGGAGCGACACGGAGCCGCTCGTTCCTGTCTTGTCATTGACTGCCCCACTCACATTTAGTTCCATCACCGTGAAAGTTAAGTCTTGTATGACGAACCAGATATCATGGCAACACTGAAGATCACTCGACTACGCAAGGCAGGACTTGTACAACGAATGCTTTCTACGAGGTACTCACATATGACACTGTACCAGCAACCACAAAAGACGTAACCAATTACAAGAAACCTTAATTTTTCGGGAGTAAATACAAAGTGTTGATAAGATAGTAATTGAAATTAATTCAATGTCATAAATGACGGTAATTTTTATGTCGGTTTGTAAAGAATAAGTATTTACTTATTAAGAGCCAACTCCCATGAAATAGTAATAACGACTTTTATAAAAATATTTGAACATTTTTTTTATGTCTCCTGCCAGCTGTTAAATGTGTTATTCTGGCGATCGGGCGGAACACGAAATGGTTCGCGTTCTAGATGTACTGTATTTTTGACGAGTAACGCAAACTCGGCGATAGCAACACAGCTATCGTTGCCGCCTTTGGGTTTGCTGGCCCGGGGTTCAAGCCCCATCTCCGGCCGTTTAATTTGTTTTTTTTAAGACGTGAATTCGAACAAATCACTACACCAACAAACTACTACTTACTATTATAAATAAGATTTTTTTTACTTTCAACGCAAATTTTAATTGTTGTCTTTTATATTTTAGTTACATTCCTATAGCTGATATGTTAACATAAACGATTAGTCATACAATGTATTCGATCTTATATAAACTTTTTGTTCTTCTTACTGTAATATTGGAATAAAAATATACCCCCTCCCAGAGAAATTTTTTATTGCCATTATCGTAATAAAAGGGGCAAACCATCCCCCTAACAAAAGCATTGTGATAGCAATTTACATAATGTTCTCCAGAACTTTTTTACATTTTAGTATCATGCCCCCTCAAAAGCAGCAACATAGTTTTAAAGCGGGAACATTTAAATTTAGAACGGAAGTGCCGGAAACAGGAAGGACCCCCAAGGAACGTGGAAAAGAAAGAATCGACGAAGATTTACATTTTTATTAATACTGAATATCTTTATTACATTTTTGTGTAATACATAATACAATATTAAGTGTAAATGTATTTAAGAAATGAATTATATAAAAACTATTTCTAACAAAACAATTAAGTTGAATTTTCGGAAAATATTAAGTTATATATAAAGTTTTCTCTTATACAATTCTTATTCTAGAAATACAAATCTTTTCCATGATGTCTCCCTCTAGATGTGTGGTCAACCTCAGAATATATTTTTTTATTGCTAGTTTAAAAATACAGTTGTCAAAAAATATGTTCGCACCAATACTAAATTATTTTTTATGTCACTTGCTACAGTTTTTTTTAATCGAGATGCGTACACTGAAAACTTATCATATTATACTATTTTCAAACTAAGCTATGCTTATGCTAGAAAACAGGTCTCACTTGGGGGTTTTAACTAGAACTCTACAGAGTCACAGCAACTAGACTCACGAAAACAAGTTTTATTTGGATTAATACATATTAAGGGTATGTTATCTACATTTTATTACCAAAACAAAAAATAAAATACATAATGGGGTTGATGAATGTAATTAATAGAGCAATAAGCAGAACCTCTACGTGTTAAAGTTAAATAACTCATAATTGAGTGTAACTTTAAGTATATGGGGTAACAATAATAATGCTTTTTTTTATAGAGGTGTGGTGGTCAAGAGCCGCTGCGAATCTAGCCGCACACTCGAGCGATATCACCAGTCAGAGGCTCGATGCGGCATGTGCGATGGGAAAGGTACATTCACTCTGTCGCCGACCGCCGTAGCACTCCCAAGAAATATTTTTGTGTTAATCACAGATAATCCTGAGTATAATTTACGCCCTGTATCCATGCACTCGTCCTGCCTCTGCTGAAAATCTCACACATACCACGCACCACTCACACAATACACGTCACGTGCCGATACAAGAAGATGCATTGGGCATTTTCTTCCCAAAACATGCACACTAACCCGCCAAAGAGGTATTTTAAATACGTTCTAAAATGCACGAAAGGTACTTCTTTGTATACATAGGATGGTTTAGTAAAATAAAAGTAACATAGTTTAATTTATTTATGTTAAAGTACCAATAAAAAATAATTATCACCTCCTTGTAAAAAATCTCCCAATTTAAGGCTATCAGGGGTGTGCGAAAAATTGCTCGCCAACAATAGCTGGCCCTCAGTTGCTCCTCACAATTGCTCCCCAGGAAAGTTGCTGGCCACAGTTGCTCACTAATTGCGTGTCAGGATGTTTTAGTTCTTTTTTACATGAATACAGAAAATATAGATGTAAATGAAGATCTGTAGTATATATTATTATTATTTTGATTTGGGGGGGGGGGGCGGGGGATCTAAATGAAGATCAGTAGGTACATACTGATTATCTTCATTTAATTTGAATTGCTAAAATAGAATATTTAAATTTACGTGAAAATTCTTTCACAAAAAAACAACTGACATTCGACCTATTGTGAAAATTATGGTTTTTAATGATAATATACCGGTGAATAATATTTAATAATTGATAAAGTATCTAATATAAAATAATAGCTTTAAATGTTGTTTCTCTTTTCAGTTATGATGTGTAGTTTTATTATTTTTAATGTGAAATATTATTTTCTTTTGTTAATAAAATATATACTCTTTTCAGAGCAACGCAAAACATCTATTATTTATGAAAACTAAAATATTTGGAAAACCACATTATATAGATTAAGAAACACGTTTATTGAAAAACAAATAGATATAATTTAAATTTTTATTTACAAATAATTGTCGTCAACTAAAAGAATTTATAAAGGTTAGATTAGGTTGGGTTAGATTATGTAGGTTACCTGGTGGCGATAAACTTTCCAGGCAAGCAATTGAGGGCGAGCAATTGTTGGCAAGCAATTGACGCTTCTAGGATGGTACAACCCCATTTTATTTGAAAACGTAACACAAAAAACATGCGTAAGTTCTGGTCAATTAGTAACAACAAATTTTATAAACAATTAATCACTAAAAATACAACATTATGAACCATTTCAACCATTAAGGGTAACGACCACCGTTTCTCGGTAATAAAAGTGAGGCTGCATGTACCGCGCGGTTATAAAGCCTTACATGTTACGGTCACATAAGGTAGTAAAGGCAAGTACACGGGGTGACTTAACGAGGGATGGGGTCGTAAAATGAAAGAATTCCTCCTTTATATCTTTTATTTCCCGCAACTTTGTCTGGTTACGGCGGATGCCGGGAGACCACGGCGGGTAATGGCCACAATTTGAATACGAGAAACGTGTAAAAGGGATGAAAAAAATTAATAGCTCCACCTATGTATATATAGTAATGTATAAAATTACTGCTCTATCGTAATCTACACACAAATGGGTAAACATATTATTTTATATCATTTACAGGGTGTAACAGAGCTAGTCCACAATACCTTACAGATGGATTCCTTCCATCCTTGATTGTGAGTTAAAAATTTCCAAGCAACGATGACCTAATATCAATAGTTGCGCAATATCAAAATTTGCATTTTTTTCAATATTTCTGACTTTATTTTACAAATCGCTGAACTATTATTATAGTAACTTACATTGATTCATTCGAAAAATGCAAGTTAAATAAAATGGTAATAAACCCGCAATAGCAATGTTTTCCAAATGATACTGGAAGGATTTTATCATTTTATTTTACTTGTATTAAAGAGAATGAATTTTTCATATTCAATATAAGTACTTTAATGATTTATAGTTAAATAGATTTATAGATGGTCTAACGTTTTACAAAAGTCAAAAGTATTGAAAAAAACAATGAAAACTTTAATGTCGCATACCTCCATAACTATTGATACTTAGTCATGGTTGTTCGAAAATTTTGACTCATAATTAAGGCAGGAACCTACATATAAAGTAATGTGGACAAGCTCTGTCACACCCTGTATAGATAAAATTTCCCGAAAAATATACATGCAATTAGATACAGGTATCTTACCAGAGCAGTGAACATATTTAAATATCTAATGGCCCAGATTACGAATGATTGTTTGCGAGTGAGACAAAGAAAGAAACTCTTCACACACTTCTTAAATGCCTCAGCAGCAAATCAGCTCAATCACACGTGCCAGAGCGAGTACGCTATATACTTCGCGATGTATTTCGATGTACGCGATGTACTTCGCGAAAGAATGACCGTCCGCATCAATGTATCCGGTATGCATATTAATGCATCCGGTATTAGTGAATCGTTCTCGCCCTAGAATTCTGATGCGAAGAATTGACCTTTTGAAATTCTATCCCCCCGTCAGATTTAATTTTTTGGGAAGTTTATGTAGATAAAATGACTCTTTCATATTTAACCCTCTCTTTAGCGATAATTTTTAGATATATGCCCAATTTTGTAGTACTACAATTGGTTCATTTCACGTAGTTGATTTAAGTAGATGTAGAGCGTAATATTTTTGTACCTACTACAAATGAAGCGCACACTTAGCAGTCTTCAAATTGGTGAACGTTTGTGTGTTGTAAGTTGTAATCTTCATTCTGAAATGAATTTTATCGCTTCGCTACTTGCTTGGATATAACTTCTTGTATGTGTGAGGTACAAAATAAAGGTAGCTTTATCCAAAAAGATAAAAAAATGTTCTAAACTCAGTCACCGAGGATTAGTAATTGAGAATGTAGTGAGTTATAGATTATATATATATATATATATTCTATCTCATATACCATGTCTCTCCCGTTATCACTACTATATCTCTAACATAATAATCCTCGATAACTGTATTTTTATTTTTGATTTTATACCCCACATATTTTTTGTAAATTTTACTTATCTCAATACAGGTAACAGATTCTTCAAACAAGACAGGCATGATAAAATAATTGTGGGGTATAAAAGCAAAGGCAGCAATATACAAAAAATAAAAAATATTTTGAATACAGTCACCGAGGATTACTAATTTAAAATGTACTGAATTCTAGATTTTATGTATCTATCCCTTCCAAAAGTCTTCCATAAAATCTCGTATTCAATACATTGTGAAATAGTATTCCTCGATAACTTTGCTTTTTATCCCACAATTTATACCTACATGTATCATTGTAAAAATTTCAATAAAAATAATAATTTTTAACGACACAATTTCCGGGCACAAATATTAATAACAAATTAAGCACGCTTAATACATTGGCTGTCAAACTGTTCACTTAATTTATGACGTGTCATTTCATAGCTTCGACTAGTGTTTAAGAACCAGTTTCATTGTTTATCCGACTCTTGGCTCTTGTCCAAACTAAATTGGACCGCTTGACCCAGATATATAAAACTCGTTAAATCAGTAGTCCAGTCTAGCACTCGGGGGCGTAGCTCAGATGGTAGAGCGCTCGCTTAGCATGTGAGAGGTACCGGGATCGATACCCGGCGCCTCCAATACATTTTTTCATTTTTTTTCTAAATCATGTACTTGATCGTTAGATAAGAATACTCGTCTAGGAATACAACAATTTTATTGATTGATTGCTCTTCTTCTTAACTAAAACAATGCTAAAGCGATTTAAAGCATTTGAGACCTTTGGATCTATTATATACGGCTTCCAAAACTAAGCTGGATCCATAGGTTTACATATTACAATGTAATAAATGTGGATGCAAAAGTAATAAGAAATTTTCAATACAGTAAAAACCAGAAAATTGAGATATTCTGGCAATATCACAAGACATTCAAAAAAATAACTGATCCTGCATTTAATCATTCAAGGCAAAATTACGAACGGTATGTAGTTTATTTAAAAAAAATAGTAAAAAAATTCTAGGATAAATTTATTGGAATTAAATATTTCAATTTTTAATATCAAAATTTATTTTAACATATTTCGTAAAAATCATATACAGACACAGTCATACACAATTTTTTTTATCATCCGCATTCTCAAAAACTTTTAACATATAATTTTATGCTAAGTAGATTGATTAATGTTCCATTATCTGTGGATAATTTTAACAATGAATTAAATATTATTAAACGGGATGCGTTTAATAATGGTTTTGATATAACATTAATAGACATTATGTTAAATAAAAAGTATAAGAAAAAGTTTTTTTAAATCTTTTGTTTACCCTCTATTATTTGATGCTTAAAACGTTGGAGAAAAATTGTATTTATAAATAATCGAATTTCAAATTCAGTAACATAAGTATGTAAAATTAAAATATATTATTTTGCAGAAATTAAAATTACGCACAGACACGCCCCTGGTTTCTACAGTAGCTGAGAAAAGACACGTGGCACATCAGGTAATTTAATATTGCTTAATGTACAAAAGATTTATTAACTGATCTATGTTATTTCAATTCTCTCCGCGTCTCTGCTCCAGACGCGGCTTCGTATTTCAGATAAATCCCGCGTGGATTATTATTTTTTATTCAACGTTTACATTCCGTCTACAAAGTTACTTCGCGCAATATTATTGTTTCAATTGTTTTACGAAAGTAAGATCGCAGAAGATTTCTAGCCAAGTAAATTGTGTAAATATTTTCGCAGGATTTAAGGGAGCTCTGCCGGGATTAGCGCAGCATCTGCTACACGGCGCTGTCTTCTTCACACTCCGCGCGAGCCTTATTGTGCAGGGGTTTGAAATGGAAAACCCTAAAAATGATTTTTGAATCGTAGAAATTGTTTCGTTCAGGGATATAATGGTACAAATGATTCATCCCACGATGATGATCTATTTTAGTCCATTATTCATGTTCCCAATAGTAAAACATGTTTTGAATCGTTTTGCACAGTCCTATTGTTCGGGCAAAAGATCGGTTAGTCTCTGGTTAGGAACTTTATAAAAGAAATACACCTATGAGCGCGGAGTTCTCTGTGTGTGACAGTTGCTACGAGACAGATTGCTACGAGACAGATCTCGAACCAACGGTTGAATTGGTCGCGGCAGATAAATATAAAATATAATTAAACATTTGGTTAATTAAAGTGATGCTGCCAACAGATTTGGAATAACTGGACGAAGAGAACGGAAATCGGACTGAAAACAACGCCAAGGTCGCCTGCAAACTAGTAAGTGGCTTCTTTCATATCTAGAGAATTTCAAGTTCAAATTTTCCTTGTAGAGAGAGAACCTGAACCAGAGAATAAGAAAATCAGGAAATTGCTCTAACACCTATAATGACGACTTTGAAGACATTGATTCATTGAGCATTATTATTTTTTTAATAGAGATGGGAACACGGAATACGTGTCACATCAATATTCTTACTATTTTATAACTAAGCTAAATGCTAATTCTATGAATATAGGACTAACTTGCTGGTATGGAGTGAGGTTCAAACCCGCGACCTTTGGATCACGAAGCGAGAGTCCTAATCACAAGACCAACAAATAACAAGCCACTTGCATCTTCACATTTCAAAAGCATATAATGTGAATACATATACCAGTGATGGTATTTTAACCGGTTTCACAATAACTGTTATTAAATATTTGTATCTGATTGTATGGATGATTAGTAACATTTTTTCTCAATTCGACGGGCAGCCATGTACATACAACAGTTATATCTCATTGACCAATCGTTGACACAATCAGATACAAATATCAAATATCTATTCCATGGATAACTGGTTGACAAAATGGTTTGACCATCACTAACACGCACCCTCCCTCA
The DNA here is from genome assembly GCA_016648135.1 of Agrypnia vestita. NCBI lineage: Eukaryota > Metazoa > Arthropoda > Insecta > Trichoptera > Phryganeidae > Agrypnia > Agrypnia vestita. Next base: position 407,753 of record JADDOH010024643.1, on the reverse strand, counting down.
ACCAAAGTCCCAATCACCTCCCCCATTTGTCTCTCATTTTCTTCATTTGCTCTTTTTTGAATTTTTTTTAATTCAAGAATATTTTATATTTCGATTTCTTTGGTTTGTTTTGTTTTTTTTGTTTATTTTATTTTTTATTAATTATGTCATCTTTAGTAACTTGGCTTCGTTATGCTCTATTTGTATCGTATCTGTTATTGATTATCATTATTTATTATAAAATGATTGTACTGTGTTTAATTAATTAATTAAAAAAACACACTACAACTGGTTTTTTAAATCGTTAACGGGTGATATAATTATCTATCCCGCAAATATATCATCGAAAATTTCTCAAATAACAGGATATGAGGTTATTCAAGGTGCAATTTATCTGGACGAACTGATCACAAATTTTGTGATTATAAATAGGCAGGAAACTCGAAGATGCATTCAACTACCTCAAGTCACTATGAACCAACTTGCGAGAATATGGAAGACAGGTAACTCATGGAAGCAGTCATTTTCAATTTATTTTAATGAAGGAAAGAAATAATATACATAATACTATGTAAAAATAAATGCTATACCTATACATGAAATTCTAAGGTTTAACACCCCTTTACTTTTCTCGCAAGTTTCGCTGCTTAAGAAACTTGAAACAATAAACAAAATTTTAATATTTGTTTCTTTGGTTAATTCTTCTAGCGGATTAAGGGATGAAAGAATAAGTACGAATTAAAAACAAACTGGCTTAATCATTACAATATTATATTATCTTAGCTTATTAACCGTTGAAATATTTAACAACTGGAAGAAAATCGTTGGTTTTAAGATTTGTTGTACATTTAACATGATATATTAAAATTTATGATGGGGGAAAATAAGCATTGTAAAATGAAACAATATTATTGTAAAAATTGAATTATTGTGGCATAAGAAATATGCAAATTAGGGACCAAGCTTTTGTTTTCAAATTCTAAATTAATTTGTCTACTGGTCATATAATATATTTGTTTATTTCAATTTTTATTATTATTAGGTATTAAGTTCCAAAATGTTTATCGCTTCTAATACACAATTTTGCAATTTATTTTATATTAAAAGCTTAGAATAATACGTAAATAACAGTCAATTAATATTATTTTTTATAACGAAAATTTTAGTCTAAAATTTTAATTATTTTATTTTGAATATATTTTTTATTGTCTTTGGTAGGTGGTAATGAGTCCTTCGTACATTAAACAATTTTGTGGAGTATTTTTGTTTTTCTTCTGTACTCTTACACTAAACCCACTTCCAAAAGCCTTACTTAGTTTCACTCTGTCATTATTTTTTATTTTATTTATTTATCTATGGGAAACTAACAGTTGGTACATATAAAAATCAGATAACTTATGAAAACGAAATAGTATAGAGACCATCTTACAAGTTTCCACAGAATTAATATGTTATGTATTAACGCATTAGAGCAACAATAACATAAGTTATACAAAATAATAAAAAAGTTAATGGTTTACATTAAGAACAAACTTAAAGCAAACAAAAAATTAAGTCATCATTGGGTGAAAATCCTAATTTTTTTAAAAAATATTTCTACGAAAATAATTACTCTCTGATTCACTGATTCTAATTTTAGTACACAGATCCAGATTTTTTAGGGCAATAAATTATTTTATAAATTTCACAGAAAACAAAAGAAATTTAATGATTTTGAATTGAGAATATCTTCTATTATATTATTTAAAGTGACTTATTTATTTTAAGATAATTACATTTTACAAAATGTGAATCCTAAAATTTTTTTTTCTCATATATTAAGTGCTGCCGAAAATCCTGGACTCCAATTTTGTTCACGGCCTGGAAGAACTATATGATAATGGTACGCAATAGCATCTAGCACTTCTCTCAAGAACTGGAGCTGTCGTGCGGAAAAAGCAAGAAGAGAGAGAAGAGCAAACAGGGTACAGAAGTCAGCCCGCAGCCGCTGCCTTCCCATGACCAGGAGGTTCCAGAACTTGTGGATCCAGGACTGGACTCTTCATTTCCATAGTCGGTGATGATGAATGGATGGAAGACGCTTATCTACCAAAACAAAACGACAATAGCCGACTGGTCTCTGCCAGTTTTTAACGAGCTGTTAAAAATAAGTATGTTATTCCTATAAATTCGAAATGTACACGAATCAGCAAAACATACGGAATATAAAGTACTATTAGAAGTGTTCTGAATAACTTCCAATATTAAAAATAGTAGCTCATTCACATTATGGCTTGTTAGATTGTCCTGAAGTCAAATCATCCAATTCCTGAAGTGAATGTATCATTTTCCTGCTACGTCTACCAGGCAAAGCATAACTTTTAATTGCCAGCAAGGAAATACAAATTATAAATTAAATTCACCGATGATTAAGCAAGGCAATGAATATGTTTATCACTCAGATATATATTCATATTACTTACTGTATAAACAGTTATATCTGTATAAACATATCTGTATAAATATATAATAAAATAAAAATATCTGTATAAACAGTTATTCTCAGGGCATACAAAGGTGATGACCAGCATCCTACAAAATGATCCAGTATCGAGAGGAATGCTCCAAGCAGTCCAATCGAATAGCCCTCATTTTAACTTGACGATTAGATTCTAAGATATAATAACATATATCATATTGATAAATTTGTATTTGAACAATAAAAATATTATATAGCTTAATCGATGTTCAAAAATAAAAAAATGTATTGGAGGCGCCGGGTATCGATCCCGGTACCTCTCACATGCTAAGCGAGCGCTCTACCATCTGAGCTACGCCCCCGGTTGACTTTTCTTAACTGATAAAGAACTAAATATAACTTTAATTCGTACAATTACTACAATGGTGTTAACTTGTAGCTGAACTGTATATGTTTACGTATCTGAGATCATTGACGACTTTCTCTGATTCAGGTGACCAAGCAACCTGTTTATATCGGGCCGATTTGTCGGCTAAAAATTTACTTGATTGCTGTACTGACAGCATCTAAATATAATAATTTCGTTGTCTGTCCGTAACTTGAAATAGAGCTGGAAATACAACTTTGGATGATTATAGTGTGACGAAATCAGCGCCCAACATGCAATGGCTCCGGCAACATTATTACCGTGATTTTTTACGGGTGCACGACTAGTTTCTATTATGCAAGGTTATTTGGAAAACATTTTATTCCTGTTTTAATTATGAATCAAAAATGTTCAAGCAACCATGACCTAATAATAATAGTTATGAAGATACGCAACATCTATGTTTGCATTTTTTTTTAAATATTTCTGAGGTACCTATTTTTTGTAAAAATTATTCCAACATATATAATATTTGAATATGAAAGATTTATTCTCTTTGATACAAGTCAAATATAATAATTAAAACCTTCCAATTCAAATTGGAAAACATAATTGGAATTTCTGTAGGATTTTTATTATTTTATTTAACGTGTACTGAAACGAATGAATTTTTCGTAATCGATATAAGTGACTGTAATGATATTTCAACGATTTGTAAAAAATAAATCAGAAATATTGAAAAAAATGCAAACATTGATATTGCGTAACTCCATAACTATTGATATTAGGTCATGGCTGCTCGAACATTTTCCATTCATAATCAAGGCAGGAGCATAGTATTTTCCAAATAACCCTATATATACAGGCTATAATAGAGCTAGTCCACAAAATTTTGCAGGTAGATTCCTGTCAAAAATGTTCAAGCAAATATGTCCTAATATCAATAGTTTTAGAGACAAGCGACGTGATTTTTTTATTTATCTTCTATAAGCCAATGGAACTATCATTTAAATAACTTATAAAGGCAGGAATTTACTTGTAAAGTATTATGGATAGCTCTATTATACCCTAGGTATATAAAATACTTTAATCAACATGTGAAGGTCTGCCGCATCCGCTTATGATGGCCACGAGAAGAAAAAAATCACAGGCCACCTGCTATGTCAAAAGCAATACCACGCGCACTCCGCAATATTTCGAATATTTAAATACGTAATCTAATCTTTGTCTTTTACTTAATGAATTCAAAGTATTTCTGTAAGTAGTTTTTCTCTTCACTTGCGACTTACTTTCGAATGAATTCTTAGCATTCGATATAAGTTCAGAAAGTAGGTACCTATAGCATTTTACAAAATATTAGTCAAAAATATTGAAAATATGCAAATTTAAATGTCGTTTATCTCCATAACTATTAATATTACGCCATTGATGTTAAGAAATTTCACACTCTAATATACTTCATACAGAAATCTATACCCATGTAAACAGTGAATAAAACAGTGAACGAAATAGATGTTAGTTTATCTGGATAAGTAGGTAGGTACCTACATCAATATTATGTATATCTTACTTATATTATTTTACTATAAACACAAATTTATTAACTAATCAAGTTTTTGCAAGACAAATTTTACAATTTTTAAATATAACTAAAATTAACTTTAACATATCAAATCAGGAAATGAACAATGTTAACGTGTGGTCACATTAATATGTATATCATGTAACAACGCCCATTAAAAAAACTAGTTTAGTAAAGATCTTAACCAGATTATAAAAAATAAAATGTAATACGCTTATGCCATCTGTGTGTACACTAAAATAATATTCTCTTACAATATTGTATAGATATAGGTAAGTAACAAAATGTTTTTATAACAAAGTAAACAGATTTATCAATATCTTAGATTAGATCTCAAGATATATTGTAGATGTCTCATAGAGACGCAACTATTTTCTATGTAGGAAAGTAGGTATGAAGTCTTATTTGGGTCCTCATAGGACTTACGACCTATCGTACGGCTGGGTTAAGTGATCACTTTACGCAATGTAACGTTTACCAATTCCACCCATGATAGACAACCACACCATTATTTTTTTAATGGAAGTTGTTTTGTATGTGAGTCGTATTTTTACTACCGCTACCTGTAGTCGAAAACTAAGTCATTCTCATAAACCTGATGTTTCAATTCTCATAAAAAAGATGTCACCAATTATAATGAGATTTCTATATATTAATTGGAGTACCTACTTGTAAATTTTAAACGTACTCATTATATTCTGAATATCTTAGATCTATTAATATTTGAAATAAATAATCGTATAAAAGATCATCTAGAAATATTACGATTATGATTATTTCATTTAACTTTTATAGTTCTTTAAATTATGCTTATATGAACTTCGCGTAGAGACTTTGTAGTGATTAAATCATCTGTCAAAGTAGGTTATTACCATAGATAATAAAAATGATAGTATAATAATTCATAATTATATTGAAATTAATAAATGTGTAATATGTACTGATAGAAAAAATATTCAAAGGTTTAATAAATTAAAATCATACCGGCTTTAATAAAAATAATTGTATATTGATAATAATAATGCAGTGATGATTGTTCAAAAAAAATAAATAAAAAAGCACCATACTGAAAATTCCTTTCCATCAGTTCGTAATCTTAAATACCTAATAGTAAAGGACTTGAGATCTTTTATGAAGAGCACTTTTGAAGCGAATATTTTTACGAAAAGCGCTGTATAAAATAAGTATTTTTATTATAATTATTGTTATAGTTAAGAGTACACGCACGTCTTTCATGTCCTAATCTAACCAAATTTATCAACAATGTGATTTAATATTTTCGACCGTTATCTGACGAAAATATAATGCAATATCATATAAACCATTAATAATAAAGTCATTTATTTAAATTAAAGAAAAAATAAATTCTTCTTCAAATGTAGCAAATTTATTTTGTGGTAACATAATTATAATTGATATAAATTAACTTTGTTAAAATCACTTATTTATTGAAAAAATTCAACATGTTTCGAAGCCAATGGCTTCTTCGTCAGGATAACAAAAAATAATATTTAAAAATCGAAGTATAGATCAAAATATTAAATAGAAAATGATAATATAAAGTACCTACTTAACATGAAAATAAATTTAAAAGATAACTATTTGCAAAAAGGACCTGATTATGTATAATATTCAATTTAGTAAATTTATTATTTTGATCTATACTTCCATTTTTAAATATTATTTTTTGTTATCCTGACGAAAAAGCCGTTGGCTTCGAAACATGTTGAATTTTTTCAATAAATAAGTAATTTTAACAAAGTTAATTTATATCAATTAAAAAATAAATGCTTAAATAAATAATTTAATTTAATAAAAACAGTTTTGTTATGAATTTCATTTATTAGAACATAATTCTTTAATAATGAAAATAATTATGATAACAAATAGAAAATTTATGAAAAATAAAAAAATATTCCCTTAAATACAAGTCAAATCAAAACGTTATTTCTGAAAGGTTTTTATTACTTTATTTCACTTTTATTAAAGCGAATGAACTTCGATATGAGTTACTTAAATGACAGTCTGAATTTAATGAAAGATACAGAAGATATGCTAGAAATATTGAAAATCAAATCTATATTCTATGTCTATTGTCTCAAAAAATATTGTTGTTAGGACATTGATGTTTAAGCATGTTCAATTCATAATCTACCTGTAAAGCATTGTACACTGGCTCTGTTATGTCTTGTATATGTCTCACTATTCCAATAATAACAATTTATTTATCTTTATTCTGATGTTCAAAGCGTTAAATTTATGGTTAAACATGTTTATTAATTAATTAAATAACTTTGTACTGACCACTTGGAGAAACTCTACCAGTTTCGACACCACTATATCTTCGTCAAGACGCACGTATACTAACTGATTTAGGATGCGTCCGTCCTGACGAAGATACAGCGGTATCGAAAACGGTAGACGTAGAGATACTCCAAGTGATCAATACAAAGTTATTTAATTAATTAATAATACTTTCTTTTTCTTTTTCCTTTCTTTTATTTTCTTTTTTTTTCCTATTCCTTAGGTATCGCCATTTTTAACGTGTTACAAGTGGTAATTAAAATAATAACGAATAACGTAGATAACTTGACGTCATAGAATCAAATGTAGTGAAAATCATAACTCAATCCCCGTCGTATGCGATTTTTTTCTTAACAAATGTAATATTAGTTTATAATTAAATAAAATTTATATTTATATATACGTTTATATAAAAGTTTTTAACATGAATATCGTTATTGAAATAACTCATTGGTCCTCCAATTGGATTTGAATCGAAATATTTTTACTCTCTACCTCGGGGGAGTGTGTCGCCCCATGAAAAACCCACACAACAGGGCAGACAGTAGACAGGGGAGGAAAAGCAAGAATGAGATATTCTCGAGTAGGTACTGCGCTCGGCTGAGTGCTCTCGCTAGAGTGCCACTCGGAGGAAGACTCATCATTAGAGGCTAATACAAGGAAGCTCCAGCAGATAGCAGGACAAATCCTGCCACTTATTTATAAAGGATGATTTCACGCAGCGAGCGCGGCCATCGAAACGTGATGATGATACGCTCTTTTTATTACACGTACAATTTTCCGGTTTTTGGAATTGTTGTATAAAATTTATATTTGACGAGACATATAAGCTTGCCAGGGAACACCAAATTGGGTTCTAGTTATGTGAATTAGTGCGAACCTATGTGAAATATTCTAGAAACAATTAGCTTGAATTTAAAAACGGTGTTCAGTTCAGTCCAGTGACTTTGCGTAAATAAATGTTTTATTTTTTTTAGAGTTTCATTTGCCTCCCACAGCCATGATCTACAGGGTAATTTAGAAAAATTAATAACCTCGCAGGATTGTATTCCTGCCTTGATTGTGAGTCAAAAATGTTCAAGCAGCCATGACCTAATATAAATAGTTATCTGCGTCATCTAAGTTTGCATTTTTTTTCAGTACATCTGACTTATTTTTTGTAAAACGCTGGACTATTCATATTCTATATAAAAAAACAGTAATGGTAGTTCAACATTCAACAATTCAAAAATAAGTCAGAAATATTGAAAAAAAATGCAAGCTTTGATATTGCATAACTCCATAACTATTGATATTAGGTCATGCATGCTTGCACATTTTCGACTCGCAATCAAGGCAGAAATATAGTACTGCGAGGTTATTAATGTTTTCCAAAAACCCTGTATCTATTCTTCGGGTACCACTTAATGACTGCGATAGTCTAGTTGCAGCTTTCAATGCAGCCTGACCATTGTCTTTTAATTTTCTTATCGTGTTCTTAGTTAATAACCATTAACTTAGTTGTTACATAAAAAAATTTAATAGAGAAATTTATAACAAAATGTAATTTTGGAGGCGCCGGGTATCGATCCCGGTACCTCTCACATGCTAAGCGAGCGCTCTACCATCTGAGCTACGCCCCCGGTTGGTAACATACGCATTTTGTCGAATACTGTTCGACAAATAACAAACAACGACATTGATCTAGTTTTTGGTTCAAAACACATTCCGACTGTTTAAACATTAAAACTGGGCGTGACCTGACTGGCCGGACTTTCACTGCGAACACAGTTGACCACGAGTATAAATATCAATAAGCGCTTATACCTACGTAAGGTATACACGAATCTGAATTTATTTATTTAATGAGCATTAATTTAATATAATAAATAAAAAAAAGTAACCCATAAAAAACAAGTTTTTACAATACTCCCTTTCTCATTTTCGGGTTTCGTGTCTCCCATATGCATCGTAATCTCCGTACAACTTACTGAATTGTAAGAAAAAACCATTAAAAATTTGAAAAATCCAAAATTATAGTATAATTTACTTTTTAACATTTGATAGATCTTGATCGTCGCCACGAGTCTACTTGAAAGGTTTCAGCTCGATTGGATAAAGGGAAAAGGGTTAAAAATCGATCCAAAGTTTTTTCGTCAAGCAAGCAAGCAGACACCACGAGTTAAAAGAAAGGAAGTTATGAACTTTGTTTTCACCACTTATGTATTGAAAAATATCAACATGTTTCAGAGCCCATGGCCCCTTCGTCAGGATACAATACTAGCAAATTAAAAATCAAAAATCATTATTATAATTTTAACAACGAATTGAATATTAATAAACGGATTGCGTTTAATAGTGGTTTTGATAAAAAATTAAAAAACAGTAGATATGTTAAATAAAAAGTAAAATAAGTTTTTTATATCTTTTGTTCACCCTCTATTATTTGATAATGAAAAGGAATGGAGAAAAATTGTACTTATAATATATCGAATTTCAAATTCAATAGTTAAAAAATCCCAAATCTTGACATAATAATTACACCTACATGTTTCGGAAATACCTTTCCATCGTCAGGGTGTTATATATATAATGTCAAAATATCAAAATGAATAATGTCTTTTGTTTTTCTAAATTATCTGAAAATTTTATTTTTAAATGTAATTGCCTAAGTTCTTGATTACTCGCAATTATTGGAATTTTTTTTTTAGAATTGGGCTGGTAGTTAAATTTAATTTATTATAAATAATATTTTGTAACATGCTTTACTAATTTCTAAATTATTCAATTTCAGACCAAAATTATTTATGTGTAAAATAGAAAGTCCTACATTTTTATCAAAACCGTGATCATTTTCTAATAATTGATTTGAAAATTCCGAAAAACCTTGATTATTCAGACTTCTCAAATGCTCTTTAACTCTTATATTGTAATTCCTACCGGTTTTTCCAATATAAAACGCTGTACAATCTTTACACGACAATTTATAAACACCTGAATTGTTAAATATATATTATATTTTTGATTGGAGTTTTTAAAGCAATATTATTTTTATGTATTATTTTAAAACAATATTATTTTTTATGTATTTAAAGCAATATTCTTTTTATAACATATGACATTAAAGTAATCGCTTAAATCGATGGGTCGTAAGCAGGCGCGTGCAGTGGGAATATTGAAGCATGACTTTTTTTAAACATATATTTTGGAAAAAAATAGATCAAATCAAATATTTATGCTACAGATTTTTATGATATATCAAAATATCAATGCTTTGATAAAAATTGTTATAGAAGTATCACGAACATAATATGTTATATTCGGATTTTTTCCAAATAATTGGTTACGTAAAAGTCGTGCTGCGATGTTCCCACTGCACGCCCCTGGTCGTAAGCCCTACGAAAACCCAAAAAGATATTCAAACGTACTTTCCCATATAAAAACAATAGCAAGTGTGAAACATCTATAATTATCTTGATAAATAATTTTTAATTAGTAATGCATAAATGTATAGAAAATAAATGCACTGGACAATTTTAATGTAAAAAATATTAAAAATCAACAATCCAACATTCAAGACACCTGCCCCTAACCTGTACAATCGAGGGTTGCTCATTCTGCTCCGGTCTGAGGGCCCTCGGAGGAATATGACGTAATAAAAGCACAACAGACGCAAGTTGGCGCTCTTCAGACCCTGAAGAATGTGGATGGGGTGAGTTGTCGCGGTTGTCCCTGCACGGCAAAGGAGACGGAGAGGGGTGAATAGTGGAGACATGTGATAAGGGGAGGTATGTCGCAAATGAGGAAGAGAAGCTTATTACGAATTTACGAGTATATGATTTTTGCGACAAAATATTATTTTTATCACTCTGAAATAGTAATGAAGCCTGAAAAATTTCAATCGTTTTTATATTTATAAACTATAAAGTTACAAAATAGTATTTATTTGAGAAAATTTATGACAAACAGAAAAATCAAATCAACGTAAAAATATTTTAACTGAAGCAGCTAAAATATTTTTTCGTTTATTTGATTTTTCTGTACCTATGTCTTTTTTAATTGAATAGTAAATTTGCTTAAAAAGCACAGATAGTTGTTCAGAAATTGCAACTTCGCAATAAAAATGCGTTTTCTTTAATATAATAAATAGTATATGTTCTTTAATATATTATTTATCTCAGGGAAAATTGACAGCAAATCTTAAAATTAACAGCGTACATATTATTATAAAAAAAAATGTACATATAAAATATTGGAATGAATGATTGGACAAAATATAAGCTGTTTTATTTTAATAAGATAAAATTAAATTTTGTAGTTAAGCTAAAATATTTTTATAAGAAAAGAAGACCCTATAAATCTTTGTAATGATTAATTTAATTTTAATTATTTAATATTTATAAATTTAAAATACAATAATTTTTTTTTTTTTTTAAAAAAAGTAAACTACATATGTCAATCATGAGCTTTTCACCGATGGTGGTTAACGATATAAGTGTGACAATATAAGATAATTTTTGGTTACAAAATATGTTGAGGAGAGGTGGGTAGGGTAGATTGGAACATAGGAGTAGGATAAAGGAACGAAAGATGGGAGTATTTAATGTAGACATACAACAATATCGTAAATAAGATTAATCAACTAAATAATAATGGTGATCATAGGCACCACTAGTTGGGCACCATCACGGGCACGACAGCCTAGACCATCCTTAAGTGAGAGGCACGGCTCCATGCCACCCGCGCAATACTTTCCCACCATTCCATCTTTCGTAATTCGGTCGACTAAAAGCGTTTGATCTAATAAGTGTAATTTCACTGGTGACCTCAATTGATCTACAATAAAGTCAGTCCAATATTACAGTGAATATTACTAGCGGCTCCCGTAGTACAGCGGGAATGAGTATAGTATAGCTCCTCGTACCGAGGCTTTCGAGTTCGATTTCCGATAATATCACAATACATTTATGTGATTTACTCAAGTATCGGTGCTTTTGTTATGTGTTTCCCTACAGTTATTGGCCCTTTTGGTCTATTGTGGTGTTAAAAAATTGAATTAAACACAAATTTATTTGGTTTAAACCACTATATTTTTGATAACATCTCCCAGTTTTGGAACCACCATTCGTTGAAGAACGAAGAGTTGTTCCGACACCATCTGGTGTCATTAAGCAAATTTGTGTTTAATTTAATTTGTTACGAATAATTACAAAGTACCTAATAGCCGATTAGAATAGTATATAAAAATAAAAATATTTTTTATTTGCTTGTACCTGGTGACTATCTTACATGCTTGCCCAATATCTCACGGCACATCTAAAACACTGTAAGATTCAGTAGGTAGATAAAATTGAATATATACCTAAAGATCTAAGTGAACGAGATTAGTAGGGTTGCTCTAGACGGCAACAGAAAATCTTGGTTTAGATGCTGGCAAGCGAAAGTGGTAGTTTTCCATATCTTTCGAATTTGTTTAAATTATAAATATATAATTTATCATTATTTCTCAAGCGTAATAAAATCACAAACAGCACACAAGTTTCACTGATTGCATCATCACATAAGAAAAGTAAAAATCCAACTCATCCCTTATACCGCGATTCGAGATCTTTCTCATTTTATTGTTTGATAAATCCTGCCGTTTCTTAAGGGCTGTCGGAAATCTTCACGTGCGATCTGCGGTGTATTGAAAGGCGTTAGGCTCTTCCGCGCCCGTGACTCTCCATAACCTTTACACCTCCCTTCTCCCTTTGGCCGGAGCCAGCGGAGCGGGAGAGGCCATCTGCGACCACTACTGCGACAGGGGAGGAGAACCGACGGAGAGGGTAGTCGTATTAAAGGGTGGCTTCTTGTTCCTGTTTAAGACACTTGGACTTGAGCAGAACTGTGATAGTCTTCATCTTGAAGGGTTGACTTCTTTCCACATTCCACATTATATAATATTGTTTATATTGTCAGGGCTTTGCGGCGGTGGGATACGATATTTACGAACGGTTAAGAAAAATATTATACGAGCGTTGGTAGGTAATATTTACTAACGAATGGCATCCGTCAGTTAACTGTCATATACTAACGGATGTTTGGTCTTTCGATTGTAAGATCGGCCCATAGTAAATCAATATAATATTGATATTTTGTGTAGAAAACATACCATTGAATTTTCCTAGTAGGCAATTTAGGGCACAATACATTTTCTCTCTCAATTTCCAACAATAAAAGGTACATTTTAACTTAATATCCAGAATATTATATTTAAAATGTTATTATCGTCATATTTGATGAAAGTTTTGAAGAATACAAGAGGACTGTCACCTACCAGATTTGTTAAATTAGTTGATAAGTCTCTTAGTTTTTATAATATTATTACTATTTTTAATACTTAAAGCTATAAAGCACCACAACGTCAGGCATTTTAACAAAATATTAGTTATATTAGTTAGTTATTTTTTATTTAAATAATAACATAAAAAGGTAGTTGCTTCACTAGACAAGGTCTGTTCTGAAGCAGCTACGTGTACAGTTTTTTTTATGTTTTAACAAAAGAAAATACTACATATTAGAAATATAATTTTGAAAATTGCACATAAGAAATAAAAATAAAATAATTGAACATGATAAAGAAATACAATACACTAATTAAATTTAATTAAATTAACACAGAATGAGAACGAAATTACCCATTTAAGATTTATTAGTATGGATGACACCATATAACCACTTGCTGAGATTTTTAGTCTACCGGTTTCGAGACGTACCATTCTCTTCGTCAGGGCAACCGCTACACAAACATGTAAATATAACTACACACCATAACCATAGTAATACTCATACACAAAAACTTCAACTATGGTGTCCTATGTAAATAGTTAAATAATAACATGAGGAATATTTGCTTAGTGATTTAACGATTTTCTTAGTTTGTTTTACTGTTTTATGTTTTATTTTACTTTATGTATTACTTAATTTTTTATTATAACATTATGCTCGTTGTGTTCTCATTTAATTAATGAAAAATGTCTAAACTCATTACATTTTCATTGTAGTATTTCATGTCATATGTTTTGCATTTTTTGTAATCTATTAAAAAAAATAAAATGAAATAAAGTGTTTCTCTGTTTTCTTTTTAGGGTTTGTACTATATATTTGGGAAGAAAAATAATTAAAAAAAAAACTTTATTCAAGATTCCCGCACTCTGACGTGTCGGATATATTTTCCGCTGCGGTATTGCCAACCGAAGGATCCCAGATTCGTATCGGCATCGCTTTCGCTTCGGCAAATACATACATTCTCCTCTGAAGGTATTGTTTGGTTGGACACAATGGAGACTACACCGAGAAGTGGGGCTGAATCACTTTTATCACTGCGCAAGTGTGGGTGAGATTATCTCACTATTTTTTCTATTTGAAAACTGCATTATGTAGAAATATGGATATATGGCATCAGTGGATTGGAAAAACTGTACTTATAGTAAATTAATTAAGCTACTAATATTCTGTCCCTAAACATCATATCGAGTTCACGTTCACTTTTATTTTGAATTATAGGGTATAAAAGCAAATGCAGCAATATTCAAAAAAATGGAATGCAGTCATCGGGTTTACTAAAGCCATGTATTCACTAGAGGACAAATAGCGAAACATTCCGCGCGGCATGTCGCATCAACATCTACGCTTATGTTTCGGGGACAATAACGCGATCATTTGACGTGTACACAGCGGGACTCACATATCACTTGTTGCGGAAATGTCACCCGATGAGGTTATGATGACAGCTGCGCATCTATTTACACTTGTAGCCCGATGAGGTTATGATGACAGCTGCGTATCTATTTATTTTAACGAGTTTATCGAAACGTAAGAGGAGAAATAGGTGGTGGGTGCGAAATTATGTACTGCAAAGAGAAAGAATGATGGATATTCTATGCGATCTTCGAATATCTGACGGATCTTTTGTCAGTTTCACTCGAATGACAACAACTGGTTATTACAAATAATCGGGCCTACCATAGCCAAGCAAGTCAGTATTAAGAAAAGCTGTTGGTCCTCAAATCATTTTATTTTTATATTCACGGTTTGAAAAGTCCCACAAAATTGTACGGCGATGAGTTGGATAACAATAATTTCGTTTCCCCACATTAATGTCAGTTGACAGATACAGCGCATGCGCATTCACTTGTAAACATACCATGTGATACTGACGCGCAGCCCGATGTCCCCGTGAGCTCGCTCAAGTACCGTGCGCGGCACGTAGAAATGCCCCGCTATGTTGTGCGCTACGTCGCGGAACAGTGCGCGACGTTGCAACGTCACGTAGACTCTATGCCGCGCGTGATGTTGAGAGATAATTTGTCCCCTAGTGAATACATGGCTTGATATATAATGTACTGAATTCGAGATTTTAAAGGAATCCATAGCCTATTAATTTATAGTAAACATGATTTTGGAATTGATAGATACATAAAATCTAGAATTCGGTACATTTTAAATTAGTAATCCTCGGTGATTGCATTCAAAACATTTTGTTAATTTTTTAGATATTGCTGCCTTTGGTTTTATACCCCACATACCATAATATATTATTTTTCAGATTTTATTTTTCGGGTTTGTTTAAAACTTTATTTAAAAAAATATATAAACATATTTCGTCGAAAATAATAATAATTTCGTTGTCCGTTCGTAACTTCCTAGAATCCTATAGTTATTCTCATTCCGTTTTCAAAATAAGTATGATTTCAAAATTATTATTAATTAAAATTATTTAATAATAATTAAATTTAATAATAAAACACTCTGAATTAGATTTTTCAAAATTATTTAGATTTTTTTAAATTTCAGTTTAATGGAAATTAGAACTAATAAGTGCATCCATTACTATATCGCACATAGGTATCAGTGGTATTAATTATTTATCAAAATAAATAATTAAATTAATTAATAATAAATCAAATTAAATAAAATCTATGCAACTATGTCCGTCACTAACGCTGCCAGATGGTTCAAATAATAATGAGATTAAATATTAAAATGAGCTGTAAGAATAAAATAAAGCATAATTCTCTATTTATTAATAACGTCCACCACTAATGTTATCAAGACGCTACGCTACTCTAGATAGCGTTGTTCTCACAGATTTAACCGGCGATCGAAATATAAAGTAAATGTACGTCATTTTTTACGGGTTGTAGCCAGTTTTCACCACAAATTCAATTTCAAACCAGGAGTATTTAAAAAATACTCGTAATAGGAATAGCATGCATCATAGATATGAAGCTTTTGTTTACTTTGCATTATCACAGGGTCGCGGCGGAAGGACACAAATGAAATACGAAAGATTAAACAAAGTTTTTAATTATCACCAAAGTCACTGATCGCGAACTCAAATGGAGTAGATACGGTTATACAAATCGGACCAATTTCGCACTAATCACAAATCTTTGAAACACTTTATACTCGTCTTAGAATATTCGCATGACTCGGATCGGATTGAACGCCCGGTAGGTACTCTCTTAATTTATTGCTTGTCAATACTCGCACCGAATCACCCGCTATCTGTTTCGATCGTTTATCTCTGGTTTTGCTTCTGTCAAAACAACAACTGTTGCATTTAGTGGTTATGTCGTCCTTTAAATAAAGAATGTTGCGAACATTCGGGTATGATCGACAGACTTCTAAACCTTTCTATTAATTTCCAATTTACTGAAAAATGTAAAGATTGCTGTAAATTGATTGGGTGTTATTCTTTATGTTTATACAGTCTCGGTAATTATATATATATATATATATATATCTATGCAAGGGTTGTTAATATAACCTGTCGATAATACATTAATACTATCGGTATCGTTAAATTAAAAATAAAAAATAAAATAGATATAATTTTTTCAAATCGTAACAATTTTTTTATTTCCAAGTGTATTGGGGTTTATAAAGAAGAGAAAGCAGTGCAGGCCGAAATATGTCAATAGCGTGTTGCACAATAATACGGGGGGTTCGGTTCACGGCTGAGTGCGGATTCGCCCCCGGCGCTGCGCCCTCTGTGGCCGCCGAGCAAACATTACCAAATGGCTGCGTATTTTATAAAATAGAAACGAATTTTTTGCCCTTTGCATACTGTAATATTTTCACATGCGTAGAGTCAAATTCAATTACGATATTGCGTGTTAACAGAATTTTAAATAGAGAAAAAAACGAATGTGGCCGCTTGTAACCCCATGGCTTAGTAACATGATGGAGTGAAGATAGATTATACGATATTTTTGAGTTATTTTATTTATTCATGAGAAACTAACAGTACATGTAAAAATCAGATTACACGTGATTATTAAATAATATAGAGACCATCTTACAAGTTTCCACAGAGTTAACATGTTATGTATTAACATATAACAACAATAACTTCAGTTATATAAGAAAAAAATTAAAGTTTTAAGTTACGAATAAACTATGAAAGTCAAAGAATTTAAGGTAAAAGGGAAATCAGGAATGGATAGGAAAGGACAGATCTACTTAGTAAAAGGGGAAGAGATAAGAAGAAAAAGAAGTGCAAAAGATATATAGTATAAAGATATCTGATAAATACATCTGCATATACATATACGAGCTCTGGACAAAAGAAAAAAGATGAATTAAAGAAAGATACAAGATAAAAATTACAATTCTGGGCAAAAGAAAGAAGATGGATTAAAAAAGAGAAAAAAGTTATGACTGAGGTAAATATCCAAGAGTTTTAAATTTACAGATTGATGAATTGAAGAGATCCAAGTCGCTGAATATAGTGTTGAACAAATTAATATAATGTTTTGCCCGGAGTTGGTATTACAGTGTGAAAGGCTCAAAGTCTCGACCATAATGGAGAATCGCTAAGATGGTTCGGCCAAAGGATGGCAAAAAAAAATAACGACAAGTGTTGAAGAGGGCAGAAACAATGGGCGTCCGCGAAAAACCTAGCATAAATCAAATATTGTAGGATGCGTCTGTTAGAAGATTCAACGACCAAATAGCGTACATGAGAAGATGTATGAAAAAGGACGAAGAATAAGTGGTGTACCAGGATAGAAGAGTGTAGCGTTTTATCGTTTCTGCCTACCCCACTGGGGAAACAGCGTGATAGTTAGAAAGTTAGCTTACAAATGCATAATAAAGTCTTGCGCAAGATTTATGGTTCAATACGAGATGCCCTAACTTGAGAATGTAGGAGATTAAGGAACTTCGTAAGTCGTATACCACTGCAGATATCCTCATAAGCAACAGTGGGTCCGAAAACACAAACCAACATTTTCAAGACCGATGGGAAGACCAAGACGGAATCGGGTGTATAAAAGGCGTTAAAACAGACCTGCAAGAGGTAAGGGTCCAGCACACTGGACTTACAATACGAACAATTACTGACCTAGTAATACTCTGCAAAATAGTCCATAACAAAAGGGACACCTCCTCAATACTAACAGATATACATGAACATTCCTGTAAGACCAATGAAATTTCCAAACCCATTTCAAATCATATTTTATAACATCAACCAATACTACTTCTCTTTTTTACATATTATTATCAATTACTACAACGAAATATCATTTAGTAACTGAAAAGCGAAATTTTAATAAGCTTAGTTATAGTCTTTTTTTTCCATTTAAGACAATCGAATAAGTCTGTGTAAGCCGTGCGTATGAGGCCATGCCTCGCATAATAAGCCATGCGTAGGTTGTTTCGTTGTGTTGGTGTGTACGGGTATAAAAAACGAACCAACAAAAGGAAACAATGTGTCTCATATGCACGGATTACACGTACTAATTCGATTGTATTTCTTAAATGAAAAGATGTTTTACAATCGTTCGGTGTAACAGAGCTAGTCCGAAATACTTTACAAGTAGATTCCTGAATAAATTATGAGTCAAACATGTATAAGTAAGTATGCCCTAATATTATCAATTTTTATAGAGATAAGCGACTAACACAAAAAAGAGACCACGCTTATTTTATTTTTTATTATTTTATTAGTTTCAGTTGTCTTATAATTAATATATTTCACCCGCTTCTTAATATTGAATCAAGCTAAAATTTTGCACACAGACGTATTCTTGGTGACAATACATGAATCAATCCAAACAAATTCTCTAAATAATTAATTAATCTATCGTAATTAATTAATCCAGATTTTATGTGGGAAATAATTTTTTAAAGCTCACCAAAAGAAGGTGCTAGTTTCCTGCCAAAGTGATTTAAAAAAAACTGAAAAGAAGATATTACGTGAAATGTACTAAAAAGGAAAAGAAAAATTTCAAACAAAAAAATTTTGCTTCCCTCCATCTACAACAAATTCTGTAATCATTATCAACGTCGTAAGCGCCCACCTCTCATTTGGAGAGTGAAATAAAAAAAATTATCCGAAAATTTATTTCTTACTTTTTAGTAAGTACATTTAAATATACGCGCGTTTTTTAAAAATATTTTTTATGTAATTTTTAATTATTTTTCAACATTTCTGGCTTATTTTCTGTAAAAAGTTGGACTATCAATAAAGTACGTTATATATAAAAGAATACTAAAAATTCATTGATTGTAATACAAGTCAACACCATATTTCGAAAGCGTTGAGCATGTTTCTTTATTTTCTCCTGACAATCCATGTAGACATAGAATACCAGTCGGAATTCTAGATGGAGGGCTACTTCTGTTTTTGGTCAACTTCGACACAGCGTACTTGGCCACGCCAGTTATTTTCCTGGGCTGATTTTCAAATACACCTCTGTTTTCTAACTTTTAAATTTGCACTGAAATTAATCGAAATTATATGACTAATATGGATGAATAAATACCTACATTAGGGTCACAAAGAAACTAGCTTCTCCGGCTGTAATCACTCGCGGCCATATTGCGAGCCGCCCGCTTCAGGTAACACCATCAACACAGCAGCGATTGGCTTATCAGAGCGTGTTTGCAGAGCTGATGATATGCAATCATATTCCAACGGACGGACGTATCGCTAAGGTATGGACGTATGGGTTTATATGAACAGGGCCGGATTCAGAGAATCGGGCAATGCGATTTTTTAAAAATGTAATATGTGCATGAAGAAGGGGCTCACTAGTATTAAGGGTTACGTGTGTATAGTGATGTATCAGAAGTGTATGGTGATGTGCTCGTGTGGAGGAGGAATAAGTTTTACATTTTTATCGATAATTTGACATCGTTAATGCATCTAGATGACCGTCTGCCAGAACGAATGAAAGTGACAGGAGACAGAGAGACTGAATGGGATTAAAAAGGAATGCGCGCACGAGAGCTTTTACTATTTGAGCTACCTGTAATCCGCTTTTATAATTGTCACGATCTGTTTCGATTGTTATTATTGTTACGATAAATACTCAGAAGAACCGAGGACTTGATATCTGGACTCTCAATTCCAAAAAAAGTTCCTTCCTAGACCGAAGAAAGAATACAACAATTAACATCCGCCTGCATCGTATTTTTGAGACAAAAGTATATAAATTCTGATCTATTTTTGAGACGTTTAGATTTTTGAATATGCACTCCATACCTCGAACCGATTTTAAAAACTCCATCATCTAGTAGTATATAAAAAAGCCGATGACGAAAATGTTAATAGATCATTTTAGTTTGTATACAAAATGAAAAATGCGTCGTTTACTTTCTAAGATAAAACATTCAAAATATTTTCGTGACGTTCAGCTTTCAGAATAGGCACCATGTCGAACCACCTCGAACCGATTTTAATCCTTAGCATACAATGATAGCTGATACTCATACGCAGCAATGCTGTTAATTCGTGTTAACGTAAGAAAATTTATTTTTTAGACATTTTAATTAAGAATATAATATTTTTAAACTTAATCTTATTTTAAATAATTAATATCGCAAATTCACCGTAAAATGTTAGAATAGATGAAACATAAAAATATGTGTCCGATCGGTCAAGTTCTATCATCATTTAATTAGTAAGAGAGAGAGAAATATAATTATATTCCTATGATTTAGTTATTCTTTTCTGTTATTTGGTGAAATTAACGTAAAATCTCTTTCTGTCTAATTGAAAATGGTATTTTTCATCGCAGTTGATATCCAAACTATCAATTTTTCATAAAACATAATTATAAAATTAATATTTTTTGTAGAATTCACTTTACATAATGAATTTTCCACTAAATAATTTCTAAGCGTAAATCTTTATTTAGAATTTTCTTTAATATTAATTTTATAGTGCGCTATTTACGGAAATCAAACAGGTTTAATTGGTTTCCTGTAAACTTGTCTTATATGGCAATGGAAGAGTTGAACGCATAATCACGTCAAAATGATTTCAACGAACTTAAAAATAATTATTTATCGACACTTTTTTGGGTGTTTCAGGTTCCACTGCCGCCCCTGCCGAGCACACATAACCTACCCCTTCCTACAATGCACCGGTCAGCGGAGCGAGAGGGCCGTAACGAGGGGCGGAATACCCTTCGGGCCGGCAACCCTTCAGCGCACTCCCACAAAGCCTTCCCCGGCCGGCCCGATAAATCATCTCGAATATTGCGTGCAAATGATCTTGGTGACGCGCCCTGGAAACGGACGTGGATGTTTATTGACGTTTAGTGACGGCAGAGCTGCAAGTGGTACAATATGGAGGCAATCATATTACGACACGATATTTCTTTTTATGGCGAGCACGACATTATTATAACAGGATATTGAGATATTACAGTCGTATTAAAGTTTACCTCCTTTAATAAATAAATTAAATGGTTAATATTATGGAGATTAACAACATGTTTATAGGCGTGCTATGGAAACAAGAGGCATGACTTTTTACTACGCGTATATTTTAAAAAGAAACCGAAATAAGAGATATATCTCGTAATATTCCTATCAAAATAATTAAAATAATAACATATAAGGTGTTTAAATAGTAATAATTATTCTGAATTTGCTAACCGTCTTTTGGCTATGGGTCATTCTTTTGATATTAATAAGGGTTTACAAATTTTACATAAAAATTATACAGAATCACAATTTGATAAATTAGAAATTTTGGAAATAAGAAAGAGTGTAAATAGTAAATTAAATATTATAAATAATCAGGTCCTTTTTGCAAATAGTTATCTTTTAAATTTATTTTCATGTTAATTAGGTACTTTATATTATCATTTTCCATACATAACTTTTTAATATTTTGATCTATACTTCGATTTTTAAATATTATTTTTGTTTTCCTGACGAAGAAGCCATTGGCTTCGAAACATGTTGATTTTTTTCAATAAATAAGTGGTTTAAACAAAGTTAATTCATAACAATTATTATTAACATATTATTCAGATTTTTATATTTCATGGTGTTCTGCCAGATAAATATTTAATTTCGATGTTTTTTCCCCAAATACACGGTTAATTAAAAGTCATGCTTCTTGTTCCCATTGCAAGCCCCTGTTATATACAGGGTGTATCAGAGCTAGTCCACAATACTTTATAGGTGGATTCCTGTCTTGATTATGAGATGAAAATGTTCAAACAACCATAACCTAGTAGCAATCAATAGTTAAGGAGATATGCGGCATCAAAAATTGCATTTTTTTCAATATTTCTGGCTTTTTGTTTGCAAAAACGTTGAACTATCATTACAGTCAGTTATATAATATGAAAAATTCATTTCCTTTAATTCAAATCAAATAAAATGATAAAAACCTTCCAATTCCAATTAGAATTTTTTCAGTATTTTTATTATTTTATTTAACTTTTATTGGAACTAATTAATTTTTCGTAATCAGTAAAAGTAACTACAATGATTGTCCAATTTTTTGCAAAACATACGTCAGATATATTGAAAAAATGCAAACTTTGATGTCGAATTTCTCCTTAACTATTGATATTAGGTCAAGGTTTCAATTTCAATTTCAATTCAATTCAATTCAATTTATTTTTATTTTTATTTTTTATATAACATTTACATTACAAACACAAAATTTAATTCATAAATGTTATAAATAAATTAGAATTATATAAGCAAATACAAACAATCAAATATAAAACATTATAAAATCATTCACATCAAAGGTGTAGGAGAATCCTGCTTCGGAATACCCTCTCAGAGACATGGAACAGATCGATATCCAGAATAATATCGTTCAGCGTAGCAGTAGCTCTTCCAACAGGCATAAGTGAAACAATCTATGCTAACGCTGTCTTAGGTAATTATCGGGTACATACAAACCAATGCCCCGCATAATTGCAGGATTATCGATTATACCCTCTAGTCTCTAATCTGTTCTCGACTCATAATCAAAGCAGGAATCCACCTGTTAAGTATTGTAGACTAGCCCTGTTACACCCTGTATAGGTGTGTTTTAAAATATCATTACATGGATTTTGTCCCCAGAGGGACAGAGGGATGATTAATTAATTAAGATAAATAAATTTATATTATGTAAATTATTTATAGATTTATTTATTGTTTATAAATTTATCTTAATTAATTAATCATCCTTCTGGGGACAAAATCCAGTAACTGTGTTTATCGGTGTAGGTTAGGAAAATAAGTTAGGAAAATTGAAAATACTGATTTTCAGGCGTATTCTAGTATACATGTTAAAATAATTCTTAAGAATTTCATGTATAGGTACATTAAAAAAAACATTACTAATTGTAATAAATATGTATGTAATAAATGTATGTAATAATTTAAAAATGTATGTAATAAAAAATAAAAAAACATTAATAATTAATAAATAAAAAATATAGAGGTATCATTACCAGCTGCGAAAATCTGTGTATATTAACTAATTCATGAGAAAAAGACTACAGATATCTCTAGCATAATCCATTAAAATAAACGAAAGATTCTCAGATTTGAACATAAATAGAACTTTCAAAATTTATTAATGTGTGGATGTTCTTACGATGGAATTGCTGAACGTTGCATTGTGTAGAGTTTCAATCAATCACGATCAAACCGTTGCTTTATCTGGGCACACGCGGTAGAGTCATTTTAAATTTATATAAATGATTAAGAGATATAATCCATTGATGTATAGTAGGTACCAATGGTTGTTCGTCGAATTCATCAATATGCTTCATGTTTAAATGATTGTTCATTTCTTTTTCATCTTTATATCTATTATTTTTTAGGTTTATTTTATCTTCTTAACTTATTTATTTTGTATACTTATAGGTTTTTTTTAAAGATTATTTTATTATTTTTTATATCTAAGTTTTTAAGTATTACTGTTTGCTTTTATACTAATCATTGTTTATACAAAATTTATCTTCAGTGTTTTAATGATTGTTCATTTCTCTAAAATTCTTGTACCTAACTTTATGTAAATTGTAAAGTACCTACATAAATAAATGTAATCAGATATAAATCTCTAGTAAGGGTTAGTGTGTCACCGGTTAAAATACTATCACTAGTCTATACGTCAAGTATTTTAGGAAAATGTTTTCCCAATAGAGTTCATCAAATTAATATGCATAACTATTTCGCAATACGCACGGCGATGCAAACATTAACATTTCGATATCCTTATTTGCGTTGCATTTAATCTTCCATAAATGGGTTAATGCAATCCCATTAAATGCACCGCGTCAAGCCCAGACTCAATCCATTTAAACTATTTAGCTAGATGCCTCAGATGGTAAAACATTATATTTATTCCGATCTAAATACTCCATTGTGTGTGACGTCGCAATTGTCATAAGCCAGACTCGGAAACATGAATGCTAGTGCCATCTGTTGGCGGGCGCGGTATTTAACAAAAGGATGAACAATTGCTGCATTTTGTCTCTTGTTTGTGAATCTCCGCCATAAAGCAACAGTAAACAAATACGTGGGGTAGCGAATAAACAACCCCCGTACAAATGTTTCAGATTTAATTTGTAACTAATGGATGTACCTACCTACTCTACCCAAATTGTGCAATTTCTTTTGCTGCTTCGTGCTTTTTTGTGCCGGCTCGTGGTACCCTGAGGACATGAGAATGAGATTGTATCTAAATTGTGTGGAGTTTGTTTATTTTACGACATATGTAAAAACAGCAGTACTTATTTAAGACATTTAAAAAATGCGCGGTAAGTATAAAAAACGAAAAAAAGGACTATGGAATGGATACATAATAGGATTTGCTAAATGCGTGTTTTTTCATACAATACACTACAAAATCTTGCTTCGTCTAACAAGTAGCAGATCATTTTTGTATTTCTTTAAGTGAATTATTGGAAATTGTTGGAAAAGTAATTTTTACCAACAATTTTTTTCACACGGTAGATACCTTATTGTACAACATGAAAAATATTTTTTTTACAAAAACCACACTTATGTTTAAATATAAAGATAAATAAAGAAATAAAAAATATATTTAAAAACGTACCTACTAAAAAGTAAATTTTCAGCAAAAATATTTAACAGCACAACCCAAATTAAAAGTGGGCGCTTAATCGCTAATCATTATTAGGTTATAATTGTTAAAAATATTATTAAAAATATATGTATAATTAGTAGAAATACACTTTATATTAAAAACTAATTTGTTGAATTATCAACATATTTCGGGGCCAATGGTTCCTTCATCAGGATACAACGTTACCACTTGCAACTTGAAGGCAGCATTGGCCCCAAAACATGTTGATAATTCAACAAATAAGTGGTAAGAACAAGGCGTATTAGTGTTATTATGTGTTAGTATTTCAATAATATTACCACAAAGTCATTTTATAATTTTTTACGCTTCGACAGGAAACGAGGCCCAATTACAGAAGCGAAACATATCACAAAACACCCAGGCTTGAGTAAATCACGTAGATTAATTTTGACCTCTCTGGGAATCGATACCGGAACCCTCGGTGTGGGTTACTAGCGTCATGCCCACGTGGCCACGAGAGCCGTCTAATTTCTTATTTTGCAGTTATTGAAGAAGAAAAAAAAAAAAGATTTTACAGTAACTTTTCATCTATACCGGATAATGGAAGCGTATTTTTATGACCGGCTAAACAGAAATTGATTTAATAACTTTTATCACAGGGGAATATTGAAAATATTAAAATTTATTTTTGGTTTTATTTAAAAAATGCTTTGAGGAATTGTGTTAGAACACGTAATTCGAACGAAAATAAAGGATTCGTTTTTTCGTGGACCGTATTATTTCAAAATTCTGTTAAAAAAAGTTGGGTGTACTTTAATTACTGTTTGTGCTCAGAGATATATTTGAATACATTTAAATATAATCCCACACTTTAAATATTTATTAATATTTAATATTGAGTATTTTATTAGTTTAAAACGTATTTGTAAATTCAAAATTTGCATAACATTTTTAAATTTTTTACCTCCGAAGTTTTCTTGCGATTTCTTATTTATAATTTTTGTAACTGACACCATTAATTGGGGCCGTTTGTTTGATCAAAGTAAAAGTAAAAATTTATAAAAGGGCAAATATGTTATGTTTTTCAATCAATCATTCATTTATTTTTATCTTTATTTTTACTTTTACTCTGATCAAACAATCAGGTCTTAGCATATATTTTATTACTTGTCAATTATAGGTATTTTAATGTAACTACCCGGGGACCTGGGTACCCACTTTCGACTTCAAGTTTGAATAATTAATTTGAAAGGGAGGGAAATAAAGAGAAGACGTACATTGCTGTGAGAAGTAGTGAGCTTCTAAGTATCTATTTAACCAATGTCTAAATATCAATTTGTGAGATCCGAAATAGAATAATAATAATATCGGGCAACGTCCATCCAGGTTGAGTAGCCGGGTACCTTCGGTAGGAACTAGTATGAGAAATTCCGGGCAGTAACTTGACGGTTAAGAAAACATTCTGCACTGCACTGCGTAGCAACGATAAAAATTGTTTTGTTTAAATAGCTTTAATATGTGTTAATTAATGTTTATTAACTTTTGTGTTTTAGTTGGTTGGTAAAATTAAAAACGTATTTGGAGATAATTTGTCGACTGCCTTGAGGCTTCCAGTTTAATCCGGCGCTGGTTGAAATCGTGTCCGTTTTTTTATTATTGAAATCGCAATGTGGCTTCATTGCAATCTTGCAGAGCTCCAGTACTTGGCCTGAACTGCCAGTCGTTCATTCTTCCCATTTCAACAATACGTTAAATAATATCAAACAAACACTTGATCAATTCCGCGTAACGACTCCTGTTCTCATCAGCATGCTCCAGACCACGTGGAGAGGCTACACATTGTAGCTGCGCCTGGAATCAAAGGTGTCCCGCCCAGCCTTGGGTGCTCCACAAAGGGGCTAAAAGTACCCCAAAGAAACGCGACCCTACTAATGAATATTCTCTGCGGCCGTTGTCGATCGCTCGATCAATACCCCTTGGCTTGGTTCAATCTTTGTACCGCTGTTTAGAGGCTGGGAAGGATCAAATACCTCGACAATTCTACAATTAAAACATTTTGCATTCGTCATTGTTTGCATTGTGCACATTGTACTGATTCATTCGAATTATTGTGAAATTGGACGAATTCGCACGTTTGAAATTATAAATATTTTCTTTTATTTAGTTATTTCGGTTGGCACAATAAATTGGGAACAACTTTTTTAAACAAATTGCGTCTCTCGAAAAAAAAATTTAGCATCGGGAGTCGAATTTTCAGAGCACTTTCTGCTTTTTAAATTATGTGGTTTTTCAAAATATCTTTATTTTATAAAGAAACTATTTTTCTGCCATTTTAAATTATTAATCTAACATATTTCAACTACCAAGGAACTGTATATGTTCTAAAAAAACATTTAATTGATTTTTACGATTAATATTTAAACAACTCCATCATAATCAACAATGTTATATAAAGGCTCTATGGAACTGAAGAATATATGAATATGGAGAGGATGGAAAAAGTTTTAACATTTAATTGATTTTTACGATTAATATTTAAACAACTCCATCATAATCAACAATGTTATATAAAGGCTCTATGGAACTGAAGAATATATGAATATGGAGAGGATGTAAAAAGTTTTAACATTTAATTGATTTTTACGATTAATATTTAAACAACTCCATCATAATCAACAATGTTATATAAAGGCTCTATGGAACTGAAGAATATATGAATATGGAGAGGATGGAAAAAGTTTTAACATTTAATTGATTTTTACGATTAATATTTAAACAACTCCATCATAATCAACAATGTTATATAAAGGCTCTATGGAACTGAAGAATATATGAATATGGAGAAGATGGAAAAAGGAAGATCACGAATGTATATAGAATGACGATATCACGATAAATAAGTTTAAAATGTTCTCCTTTTTTGGTGATAAATAAAACTTTAATTATTTTTTGGTGTTTCATTTGCCTCCCATAGCTACGTGACAATATATTATTGTAAGTATTTTTTGCCACTGTGAAATCGTATCGTATCTACTATAGTATTTATACTATAGTATATATAGGCTCTATACTATAGTATATATATAACTCACGCAAGAGATCAGCATTTATAATTTTATATGTAAAAAGTATTGTAACCTTATTTGTACTGTTACGTAATAAAAATATATTAATTCCGTATGCTAATCTAAATTGTTAATGGTCTGTACAATATAATACAAAGATAAATAATAATAGGTAAATAAACAATATTGCCTATACTTATAATGAGTTTTAACAATAATGTAGAATGTCAATTGAGCAATTTAATGATCCGGTTAATTTAAGGGGTGCTTTAAGATGCCGGCATTCATACAACCCTTAAAAAGAAATAAAAATAAAGTTATAATCACAATAATTATCCTCCGAAACGCACTTCGCAGTGTGACTTCCAATTATTTTGGCATTGACTTTCGAGCCTCGGCGAAATTGTAGTTTTGCTTTCTGTAATTGTCGGTTGCATTCTCACGGGGGTTGGACACACCACACCCCCTGCCCCCTTAGCTACATACGTCACTAAAGCTCGCATTCGATGTTTATTTATTTTATTAGGCCAACAAAGGCGATGCAAAGTGGGGGCTTAATAGACGGCGCCCCGCCAAGAACATGTCGATTTTGAATAGTACATTCTAGACTTATTAATTCCGTTTTTTTTTTCGTGCACATTTCTTTATTTCGGCTTCTATTCAAGAGTGTGAGAAGAATTTCCCGATTGACTGCTGGAATCCTATCTGGAGTCGTTCGCGTTACGAATAATGAAATAAAGGTCCCGCGGGATTAATTGACGTTTCGATTTTCAAAGTCCACTTGTTGAGGACAAAGCGCTATTGATGTTTCGTAGGATGCAAATATTATTTATTTAAATTTGATTCGGTTTTCGTGCGGTAACCGGGCGGGGTTTGAGAAATAATTAAGTGAAATTGGAGGACAATGGAGAAAAATTTGCCGGATGTACGCTACGTGCATAAGGGATCATGTGAACATTTAATGTCGTCCCTTTGTTGATTTTCAACTGCGTTCGTAGCGGGAAATGGTGTAAAAAATACAATAAAAATGGAGCCACTGCCCTTTAAGGTCGCCTTTACATTTATTTTAGACATTTAAAGTATTCATTAGATAAATAGTATCAAAAATATCACTCCCGACACCAAATATAGGTGACCATCGTAAACGAACTAATAGAAAGACACAATACAAGAACTTAGATGCATGGGCGAACGAGAAATGGGATCTATCTCAAGAAGTAAAAGCTCGAATAGAGGTCGTTATTTTCTAACCGTGACCTAAGCCTGCAACTTAGAATGCGTATGGTTCGGTGTTATATTTTTGCCATTCTCTTACATGGTATGGACACTAAACGAAAAATACACAGTCGAAGCTTTGGAGATATGGGTCTTTATACGCATATTAAAAGTTTCCTGGGTGGATATAGTGACGAATGTTGAAGTCCTCCAGCTTATGGAAAAAGACCAAAAAGTCGTGCGGACTACCACGGTAAGAAAGCTTAAGTATCTCGGATATATTATGAGAGGACCAAAATACAGACTAAACCAACTCATCGTCCAGGAGAAAATAAGTGGTAAAAGAAGGAAGAAGCCGCATCTAATGGCTGCATAACTTGAGGGACTGGTATAAGTTTAATTCGACTAAGTTGTTTCGTGCGATGGTAAATAAATTACTATTGTCAGAATGATCGCCTGCCTCCAATAGGAGATGGCACCATAACAAGAAGAAAATTAGCACAGAATTTTCGAGAACACATCGAGTTATTTATTGCAGCAAAGTAACACTGTACAAATACCAGTATAAAAATTGAAAGAACTCATGAAGATACATTTGAGTATCTCTAATTTAATATAATATAGTGGGTATAAGTTTAATAAATAAATAATATAGGTAAATGTTAAAGTCAAAATAGTAATGTTCAATCAAGTTATACCTACTGTTTTATTCAAATAAATGAGCGTTTAAGACCATATTTGAGTTTTATCAAACAATACTCGTACTCACACTCATCTGCGCAAAAAACTTTTTATGTATTTAAAAATTAATTTAATAAAATGATCACGATTAAAATAAAAAATAAATACTCATCTAGTCTGTTTGTTCATTTATCTACGACAAAAAATTATCTTTGTACACTTACATAGAAAATAATATGATTTCAGTAAATTTTGATTATGCGACGCGCAATCGGTCGTTTGTTATGGGGCAATAGTTACTATGTTTGTTAAAATGCGAGGCAAGCGTATGGTTAAAATTCTTCATTTTACAAACACAATATATCAAAATTTAATGTTTATTTTTGAACGATGTTTCACATCTATAATAATGTTTAATTTGTAAGGGTTGCATTCTAAAACAACTCAACAAAAATAGCTGTAGGTAAGACGATAAATTGTACAGCCTACATATTTAAATTACTCTTAATACGATTGAGGGGTAGTAAATTATGTAAAATTATAAACAAAACTCACGCACATCTTGTTCAACATTCACAACAATAAAATCAGCGCGTTTGAAAGAGGGCGTCATATTTAAAAGAAACCAATCCAAGCGTGACTATCTACACAACTAATTTGCATTTATCACTGTTATAAAATGCCTCTGTCGCATTAATTAACAATATTCACCCCCGGAGGGAGGCGGGCCCAGCCCCGGGTGAGATTTTTTAAACATCGTCATTAAAAATCAAAACTACCCCAAAGTGCGCAAGGGACCGCCGGAGACCCCATAAATAAATTCGGCAATAACAGTCTCCACCATTGTGATGCAGAATGAAAAATGGCAGGAATTTTTTCCGCGGTCGTAAAATATTTTATTTGTTACATATAGCTACATTATATATTACGTAGTATGTATTTGCGAATAAGATATTTCTTTCTAATGTGTATATAATATCGTAGTTCTGTATGAGCGATATCGCCTTATCTTCAATTAAATGCAAACATATCATTAGGTACAGATTTATTTTTAATTTTTTAAATATTTTAACAGTCATAATCTATGATATATAGGTATAATACATTACGAAATGTAAAGACTATATTACGTAATAGTCCTTAAAGAATAATATAATATATACAATATTAAAATAATAAAAATTAAGGATCACCATTTTTAATTTTTGTTGCCGCGGCCTGTCGATTAATGTTTATATTTTATTAATTATTATAAATAATGTTCAGTTTATTACTTTTATATAATAACAAAGGTTCTATCTAAGTTATTGCTCTAAAAAATTGCAGTCTAGAGTATATATTCTGATATAAATGAATAATAAAAACCCACATTTTCGTAAAAAAAAATGCCGAAATATGCATTTGCAGTGAATGTGCCGCCTTAAGTTATTAACCGTAGCTGATGATGAGAGGAACTACTTTATTACTACTATAGTGTCCTCTCGACACTACGGTAGTAATAAATAACTCAAATATTGTGTGTGTAGTGCGTTTTAGTGAGTTTTAATAAAAACATATAATATATATTTTTAATTAAAATGCCAAATCATTCAATGATATCAAAACATCTATTTTCTTTTGTTCATTGCATATTCGGATTGAGATTATGGATACGGTAAAAATAAAAGAAAACTTCTAAAACTTTATAAAAGATTAATATAGTTTTGGACGCATTTCTTTAAAAAAAATTATTTAATTATTATAAATGAATTATTTTTCTGTCAATATTCATATGATATGCACTTATTTTTAAGGCTCTAAATTTAAATACTTATGAGTGCATGCATTTTTTAAAATTGGAACGTAAATAAATAAAAACTTATGCTTCTTTATAATCAACTATTTTCTGGTGTTTTTAAGTATAAAAAACTAGTATCAATTCAGAAAATTGACTTTTTTTTTGCATTCAATGCACCTGGGAAATTTGCACCAATGCACCTGCAAGATGTAGGGACCACGCTACTGGAACTATTAAGCAATAATGAAAGTATGATGAAAAATTTACAACCAAGTACCCATCCTACCGTTTCTCCACACTCTTCTATCCTGGCATACCATTTTTGCTGACCACATTCATACATCTTCTCATGTATACTCTATAGTTGTTGAAGATTTTAACAGGACCATACCCCAGTATCTGACAGTACCGGGTCTTTTGCGGACATCCTATATTCCTTCTGTTTTCAGCATATACCTTATATATTTTCCATGACCAAACCAAACTTTTCATGTGTAGGGGGCGATCCAGGAATTTTCTCAACAACCATGCAGAAGCCAGCATGGTGCAAGGTACGCCTATTATGGACCAACGGACATGCGCGTACGAGGAGAAGACACACGATCACCACAGCTTCCATCTGCTTCTAGCGCGCGGATCCCGATCTTGATTGATTGGAAATAGATTGCCCGATTTCGGGGCGTGGCCGCTCCATCGTCACGCTTCCGCCTCCAGGCCGACTGCAGCATGATTTGTATAATTCCGCACAGCGGCCGCTGGGCCGGTGCGGATGATATATCGACGGAGGTAAATGGCACGTGAAATCGCAGCAGCAACGCTGATTTGACTTGGAACAGGGTTGCCAATAAATTCGAAACAATCGAGCCTTGTTTGTTACTCTTTTGTACATCAATTTTTGAAACCACGTCTCGCTAGGTAGTAGAAGATCCCATGGCAAGGAGTTGTTAACTAACATTCAAGTCATTTTGAGATAATTAGATATTTGCATTTCACCTTTGAAAAATATGTTTTTTTGCTAATTCAAGATTATTTTTTATTGATTTATGTCACTAAAACATCAAAAAAGTAACTACAAAGTAAAAAAACGCATTAATGCAAAAAAAATATATATATTGATTTTCCCTAAAAAAAAATGTAGTTAACAACCATTTTTTCGCCTCTGGAACTCATTTTTAATAGAATAACACCTTTTTAAAAATGGTAAAACACGAACATCAAACAACCCTTCAAAATCTATCCATTATCCAAAATTACAAAATACCTGGCATGTTAATTAATAATACAAAACATAGCATGTACCACTTAAAATTATTGAAAAATAATATATATGTACATATTATAATAATCTTCAAACAAAAACAAATATATGTCAGAGAAAAAATTATACTAACCATAAATATTCTAATCAAATTAAAAGGCGTGTTAATTTCAAAATGATGGCATGAACATGTTATTATTGAAGATAACATGTTCTTCCCATTAGTAACTGATTGGATTTTTATGAAAAAGTGTAGTTAACATGTTCATCCCTATGATTTGAACATGTTCTAATTATTTTTAAGTTCTGAACTTATTTTCAATGGAAAGAGCGTACAATATTTAGTTTAGACGACTTGTTAACTCATTTTTGACAAAAATGTTAGTTAGCAACTTCTTGCCAAGGGGTCTTCAATAATTAATAATGCGCCGACACCTTTACCCATAGAAACACAAGGTTTTAGAATGAATTTACTCGGGCAACTGGAAATAAATAAATATACAAATGATCCAAACATAAAACTTTTAAATAGTCAACAAAAAGTGATCTTCTCTCCACTTCTCAATATGTTTAAATAACTCAAAATCAAGGCCATAAATTAAAATAATATTTAGAAATAAAAACTAAATAGAATCATTTACAGAAAAAGGGAAATTTTGATAATCAAGCATAACATTGAATTTTGTAAACCAAGGCACCTTTAATGATAAGTGCCCGGGGAAAAACGAACATTAATATAGGACTTCAACAAAAATATGTAATTACATACTCTAAAGGGGAAGGAGTAAATTAAAATTTTATTAATAAGTCGATTATACGTGGTATATCCACTGTTTGATAATGGCCTTGCAAGCCGAAACAGATGTCACACTAAAAATAATTAACCCGCAGAACTTTTATATTAAAATTTAATTTATTTTAAATTTCACTAATAATAATATTTATTTATATTTAATTCATTTTAAATGTCATGAATAATAATTATTAAAATTTATTTTATTTTAAATTTCGCTAAAAAGATTATCAATTTTTGATGTGGCATACCTATCATTACGATGCAAGTAACTACCCCACTACTGAATACCTGTGACTGCGTGTAACTTACTACCTTATTCCAGGTTTCGGTATGTGGAGACATGTTCCCCCTGTGTCAGCTCACCTCCTCATTGTTGTATCATGTATGTCTGTACCTATTACTGCAATAGTACTTTTGCTGGACTGCCGAATCTTCGGCTGGATTAGATTATTGATGTGTAACATCTTTCCTCTCGCTTTCCTGCAATTTGTGGCAGTGATTTCGCGAAAAAAGACGGAAATGTGTAACAGGAAATAAGACGCCGGGGAAGCGCGCGCAAATTCATTTGACCAATGAGCGTGCGCGATGGAAAAAAAAATCATTTGTAAACAAATCAATGTCCAGCAAGTGCCACTACAGCGAAGACGCACACTTCCAACATTCAACGTTTATGATTTTGACGTCTGGTGTCAAGCGTGTGGATGTTGTAACTTTGATATATTTTGGTTTATATCTTCGAAACTATCCAATAAATCCCTTTTTTACATTAACGTAAACAATAACTACCCTTAATGATTTACATTCTCAAATTTTATGTAATGTTATGCATTTTTAAATACCTACTGATTCAAAGTTTTCATACAAAACGTACAGCGGCACACTACCGCCATCTATGAATATAAATAAAAATATATAATTGACCAAACACGTTTCTAAATAAAAATGCGTATGTAGATAAACGGTACCTTCCTAGTCCGGCAAAATTCAATAATAAATAAATGCACATACATTTTCTTTACTTGTATTTACCAATTAATAAATATTCAGGTATTAGCTTTTTTAAATTTTGATGTTAATTTCAGTTGCAGCTAAATTGATATTTTTAATTGTGAGATCTCAAATGTTATATAATACACATCATATGTGACTACTATAAGACTTGCTCTTTTTTTTTTGTTTATATTTGGTCATCCAACAGGAAGGCATAAATACCTACATGGTAAGAAAAGAAAACGGAAAAATAGTTAAATGTCTCCCACAATTATAGGACGACACAGACAACAGGAAGGCATAAATACCTACATTCTCATTTAACGAACGTAAAAAAAAACAAATATTGAATATCAGTTTTCTAGAGATACATACACACGTGTTCAGATTGAAATATAAAATGGTTCGTACACCCCTGCTACTTGCTGTAGCTTTTCATTGTAGTGTGGCGCAGCTTCATGAGCAAAATTGGTCATATCGATACAGCAAGATGAATGCATCTGACGTCATGGCATGGGGAGGGTGGGAGAGCCTTGACTTGACAGAGAGGATGAGATGGCGAAAAAATTATATAATGGTTAATCCCAAAACAGTAAATGCACAAACAATTATAGTAGAAACCGACCGAAACTAGATTTTCAGCCGAAATCGAAACCGAATTTCGGCTTCTGTTCTGGTTTCGGCTGAAGGCGAAAACGATACCATAACTTAATTCATTTTTGAGTTTCAATCCGTGGGATTGGTTTGTAGCAAAGCACATCTTTTTCATTCCGCTCGATCTCCGGCGATGCTCTTCAGCTCTGTGTAGGGGGCACAATTCATATCTTGGCACACTTGCTCAAGATATTCACGGCGAGGGCGCCCTCTGGCAATCTTTCCCTCTACCATTCTCTCCAGTATAGTTTTGAGCAGATTTTCTTGGCAACTTAATTAGACATGCTAAAATTTACATTCTTTTCTGAAATCAAGGCTGTTTTTACTAGGCTGTAATAGTTGATTCGGGTTAAATAAAATAAAATACATAAATTTCTCATACTAATCTTCTTGTGAACTAATTAGTTATATTTGAATTTTTTATCATATCGGCAGCGGGAGACAAATCAAACACTTGAAATTAATTAAAGTTTAATTTATTCACCAAAGTCACTGGACACGAATTTAATTGGAGCATTATAAAATAACGCCCGATAGGTACTCTAAATTTATTGCCGCTGGTCGCACTGAATCGCCGCTTGTTGTTTGTTTTTTGTGGTTTAGCTTTGGTTTCGCTTCTGTCAAAACAACAAAACTATCTATTAGGCATGACGCCGTCACATAGGTATTTATAAAGACCGATGTTCACGAAGTTTCCGGGATAGTGTAGTTAATTCTAAATTCTTCTAAAATGTTCGGAAGACTTCGATTACGTGTAGTTCTTATTATTTTAGACTCTTGTGATAAATACGTTACCGTAATGATCATTCAACTTTTTGCAAAAAATAAATCATTAATATTGAAAAAAAAAATGGGAACTTTGATATTGTATCTATTGATATTAGGTCATGGTTGCTTGAAACTTGTCGACTTATTGATCAAGGCAGGAATTCATCTATAAAGTTTTTGCATCAAGCTATGAGACCCCCTGTGAAGTAGAAACCGTCGGGTATTGTTATACTGTTGGTGATTCCGTAGTGATGCAAAATATTTGAATTACAAAGAAAATTCGTACAAAATTTGACATGTATCTATCTGATTATATCGATGATGATAATTGAGATATATGTAGATATCTAATGTCAAGCAGACCTCTTTTCTTATATGAAAGACAATCGAATTAGTATGTGAAAGCCGTGCATACGAGGCAAATTGTTTCGTTGTGTTTGTTGGATTGTCTTTCTTAAATGAAAAAAGTTTATTAACGGTTACCCGTCGAATGGTGAAAAATCAGTTGCTAATCATCGACACAATCAGATAGAGATTTCAAAAACGGGTATTGAGTAACCGATTTAATTATCACTACTGAAATCTAATACTAATCTTACGGCTCCAAGATTTTGAAGATAAAAATAACTTAAATACACTTTAGTACGATTTGAATTTTAAATAATTTTATTATAGGTATTTTGTATCAGTGTGAGTATGATATTCAGCAAAGATGCATAAAAATGTTTGCATTATACCTAAATATGAAAAAACTGTTCGAATTGTTGTTATATTTCTCCATAACAATTAATAAAAACTATACACTAACGACACCTGCAGGAGAGAAGTTGCTTTATTTTCAAGCCTAATAAAATATTAGCAATGTAGCACCAAACCTTACTAGAAGTTTTTAACAGATAATCACAGATGTCGGGATGAAGGCGTTGTGTCCAGCGACCATCGGTGTATACACAAAAAAGTTTTAGCGTCCGACGCTAGATGTCAGACTACCGAATTGAAATATAAATACACGTCAAACAAAATATAGATTTTACAAAATTTAATTTTGGACTATTAAATGTTTTCCAGTATTTATCTTATGCGCAAAAATTCTTACTATAATAGTATTTGTGTAATTAACAAACACATTTTTTGAAACCAAATACTCCAATTTATTGGGTCCTTTATGTTCAAAATAGTGCCATTATTTTGAGAACTATTAATATATCTAAAATGACGTACTTTTACTACATAATTCTGCCGCGAGTTAATTCTGTGAAAATAGCGCCACCTAGAGTTAGTGTTAGTTACGGATACATGGAGAATTATGTATTTTTTGGCTTTTTTAGGTACCTCATTATTTTATTACCGCCTCGTCATTATTTGCACCATCTGGTGGCGCTACTGACGTACATTTTTACTTGAAAATTAACAATTTTTTGCCTTTTATACATCTTTATGATTTTATATCATTGTTATGTGCGCCATCTGGTAGCGTGAATGACGAACATCGTTACATAATGAATTATGTAGGTATATTTGATGTGTAATATCTTTCCTCTCGCTTTCCTGCAATTTGTGGCAGTGATTTTGTGAAAAAGGACGGAAATGTGTAACAGGAAATAAGACGCCGGGGAAGCGCGCAATTTCATTTGACTAATGAGCGCGCGCAGAGTGCGCGCGCTGGAAAAAAGTCATGATTTATAAACAAAATCAAAATCCAGCAAGTGCCATCACAGCGAAGACGCACAGCCGATGCTTCTGATTTTGTATATATGCTTCGCGTCTGGTGTCAAGCGTGTGGATGTTGTAATTTTGATTTATCTTGGCTTATATCTTCGAAACTTTACAATAAATACTTAATTTTTTTTACATTAATGTTAACAATAACTACCCTTTATGAATTACATTCTCAAATTTTATGTAATTTATGTGATTATTTTAAATATTTATTCAAAATATTCATACAAAATGTATAGCGGCACACTACCGCCATCTATGGAAATAAATAAAAACATATAATTGACCAAACACATTTCTAAATAAAATTGCGTTTGCAGATATATGATACCTACCTAGTGCGGTAAAATTCGATAATATATAAACGCACATACATTTTCTTCACTTGTATTTACTAATTAATAAATATATATGTATTAGCTTTTTAAAATCTTGATATTAATGTCTGTCGCTGCTCAATTGATATTTTTAATTGTGAGATGTCAAATGTTATACATCATATGCGACTACTGTAAGGCTCGCTAATTTTTTTTTTACTACATGTACCTAATCATTATTTGCACAATCTGGTGGCGTTAGTGATGGAAATTGTCGCATAGAGAATTGTAAATATTTATTGAATGTCACAGCTAGGGAATCCAATTCCGAGATCCAGAATACCTGGTTGGTGGCCTAATTGACGGTAAGTACTTTTAATTATTAAATATAGGTCGGGATTATTAAATATAGGTAATCCCAAAACATTTGGAATTAATATTTTGCATTAGTATCAAAATTACATGGAGATTAAATTTATAGTAAAACGTTTTATGTTTTATTTATAGATAATTTTAAAACTTTACCTATCACGTTTAAATAGTTATTTGTCAATCTTCTTCCATTATTATTGTAACAGTCCTAAAGAGTACCTAAGTATACAAATTTTAGTTTACATGGTAAAGGATTTTATAGACCACATTCTGACAGATAGGTATTCAAGTTTATGTTTGTAGATTATTACCTACATACCTATATTATTGTACATATGATCGCTAAGACCTTCTATGGTATAATGCACAGGGAATTAAAACTGATATTACTTTAGAGTAAAGTGTCAATTTTAATTGCAATATGTGACCTTTTTGTATAAAAAGTACTTGGATTTTTCAAATATAAAACAAATACTGAAGTCCGATCTACTGTCTGAAATTTTAAAACTGGATAACTCTAATGTCGCTTTATTACGAGTAGGTGTGTAATGTAACTAGTATTATTTAATTTACTTATATTGTATGATCGCTATTTATCGCTTTCGATATCATTTACATCGTGAAGAATGATGCTTACAAACTCCTATTCACAAAAAATAAGATGCCATATTATTCGTCCAATATTCTTGAAAAGAGATCATCTATCTATCTATCTACTGCTTTATTTCGGCTTCTTTCATTAATTATTTTTTTCAGCGTTTTTCGGTAAAATGTAAGGGAAAATTAAAACAATAAAAAATAAACCAAATAAAGGGAAGTAAAACCAAATGTTTGATAAATTGAAAAATGCGTTAAGTAAGGCTTATTAATAAAT
This sequence comes from Agrypnia vestita, assembly GCA_016648135.1. Lineage (NCBI taxonomy): Eukaryota > Metazoa > Arthropoda > Insecta > Trichoptera > Phryganeidae > Agrypnia > Agrypnia vestita. Next base: position 368,246 of record JADDOH010024643.1, on the reverse strand, counting down.
ACTTTTACACTGCCTAATGAAGGAGCAGGTTGCTTGGAAACCGATTGCCATCGAAAGATAAAACACCTGTCGTAAAATAGAAAGTTTCTTCTTGTACAAAAGTTAAAATGTCAAAGCTATCGCTTCAAAGAATAAAAAATATATATTAGTAATAACTTACCGTCAGCACATCTCACATTGTATACCGAGCCAATTACCCACCGGTCACCTGTAAAGAAAACACGTTTTTCCATAAAAACAATAATATCTCCGATATGAACTCATATAGGATACTTATCTATACAATAATATTAAATTGCTACTTAAGCGCCTACGTTCAGTTCTCACATATTGTGAGAACCGATCGGCCCGGGTGTATGGGGACACTTACTTTTATTTATGGGATAGATTAAAAAGTTCTATCTTTGTCAATCGCTCGTCCAACACGCCGTGGACACGTCCTTTGTTGTGCCGAAGACTTGAAATGTAAAAATTGCGCTCACGGAGTCGCGCCCACGAGAATTTCTTGGAATATTATCCCAATTGTAATAATTTCACTGTCTGTCTATCGGTCCGTCCGTCGTGACTTTGTGTAACGTCCGTTATTTCTTTATAGTATTGTCACGTGTCATGGCTGCAGGAGGAATTAATGAAAACGCTGGGATTTAATACAGGATTTATTGAATACCGATTAATTAATTAAACTAATCTCGTCTAAAGTCGCTTAACAGTATTTAATGTAACGCTATTCCTTAAATTAAACTGTTTCACAAATTTATCACTCGTAAATAGACACTTTATATTCACTATTCACTAGAATATTACATCCAATTTCCGCACTTATTAATTTCGCTTTTGCGGAATCTTCGCTGTCGAATTACGGCTTGCCTGGCTGTCCGGGCAACTCGCGACTCGCGGCTACCTTCGCTTCTATTATCGCTGTCAGACGCGCGCGCCCAAAATAAACACACTCCTTACTTCCGCGTGTCGTATTTATATTGACTAATGCTGTTATCCAGACGTTTCCGGTGTTTACTCACAAGTTCTCGTAAATTCCAGATGTTTCTGGAAAGTTGCAGACGTCTCTCGAAAGTTGGAGGTAATTCTAGATACTTCAGTATTGTGCCAACTTCAAACAACTGTCACTTGATAGAAGTGCCTGATTCTTTTTAGCCTCGTTAGAGTATTTTTTCTTCTTTGTAGAAATTTTTTTTCTTTCATAGTGTTCATTTCACTACTGATGACTGATTTTGAAAGCTCGTTTGTGTAGTTTAGAAGCATTTTATCAAAATACATAATATTAATTTTAAAATCTTTTAAACTTTTATCTCAATTATATAAAAAGCCCTCCGTTGGACCTAGCAGTAAGATATCGGCAACAGCTGATTACAGACGCAAATGTTACAATCGGCCGAGAAGCAGTCATCGCCCGCAGGGCCTAGCAAGTAATCCGCGACAGAACGCGATTACAGAATCCAATGGCCGGACAGCGGCCATCACCAGCCGCGAAAAGCTTACTTTGATGTCGCTTATCTCCTTAATTGTTAGACATTTCACACAAAGTGTAAAGAATATTGTTACTTATTAGAAATGGTTAGCAAAAGGAATTGTACTCTGTCCGAATCCCTTGTAATATATCACTTTGGAAGAACACTATGGAAGGCTCTAGAACAATCTACAAATATCTTCAACCTTTGGGAGATGCCTGGAACAGCCTAGAAGCGACGGGATCTTTCTTCTAAATCAATTAGAAAGGTAAATAATCTTTTCGAGAGTTCGAAAACCAGCGTTTGAGTATAAATATCGGGTCTAGGCCGCGGGGAGGGAGCTTTGTTTTGACATTCTGATCGGTGCAAAGGACGCGCGGGATGAGCGAAATAATCGAGCGAGTTCTTACCTAAGTGACGAAAATAATTATATGCATCTACTACGTGCGAGAATTGGATGAAATGTTCTAGTGAATGTTAAATAAAGTGTTCCCAGCGATAATAAATTGTTTATAGACGAGTGATAGTTTATGTGATTTAAATAATAGTGCATTAATTTAATTTTTCTTAAGTGACAATCACTAATTTGTAAATCGCTAATTAATTTCCAGTGTTTTCATTTGTCTCCCAGAGCTACGACCCGTGACAATTTTATCAATTTAAAATTGAATGAAGAAGACTCCCCCGAATTTTTTTCTACTAGTCACCCTGTACATACAATATTAATATGCATTTTTTTATATCCCTGCGTACATTATGTAAAATATTTACAATGTGAAAGCCGTAATGGCGTGGATAATTTAAATAAAAATAATTTTATATAGAAATTCACAAACTCCATCATAAAACACATTTTATTATTTTTAGATGCGGTTTCATTTAAAATATACTTTATTTATAATAAAGTAAAGTGATTATAATTTATATTTTAGGGTTCGGGTTCGATTCAGGTGAACGAGAAACAATATATACACCCTACATAAAACAGGGTAATCCCAGTATCGACGCAATGCTTCGCTGATTCAACCATATTTTTAAATTACTTTACGGGACTTATTCTACAAATATTTTTGTAAAATAGGAATATTTAAATGCGACCATTATTGAATAAAACAATAATTGTACGAGAAAGTCAGATCAACATCAAAAAATAGTCTTACCGAACGATAAAACAGCATTCTTCGATATAACATCACAAAGTAGCCACGCCGGCATCCGAACCCGGTACGTTATATTAATCGCTGTCTGAGCCAAGAAATATCGAGCCACTGCGATTGAGTTATGGTATCCGTCCACCGTATCGCTCCGCGGAAGACATCTTTATTATTTTCCGATATTTAATGTTTATTTTTATTCGGCCATCAGCGCACAGGTCTCATTGTATGCGCAATTGCCGGTAATGTAACGCGATCGCCGCCTCGCACCTGCGCCGATTTAATTTATTGTTTTGTTGCGCAATATTACGCAACATGGCGCGGTGTAACTGGGCGTAGTTATGGGATGGCTCGTTTATTGAATTATTTGAATAATATATTTATTCTTAACTAGTTAGAGAGCGTCCATAAACCACGTGGTTCCATTTTGAACCCCCCCCCCCGCCCCAGTTTTTCCCTATTAATTCCAGAAGACATTTTGTCTGTTTTCTCTTACCAAAAATATTTAAAATTATGTGCAAATCGATCTGCGCACATTTCATCGATCGCATACATATTCTGTACCATTTTAATTTTCCAAATGAAAGAATTACGTGCCTCGACTCTGACCCTCACCTCCCCTCACGAAGCCCAGCATAGCATTCTAATTAACCTGCGTGGTTTATGGATGCTCCCTTATAATACTCATATTTGGCTACGAATCACGGAATCTCAATAAAATAGATGTCTAAAACTTTCGAGAAACCTACAGAAGAATAGAAAAATGTACTTTGAGCATGATGCAAAGAGAGCAGATAAGCAGAAGAGTAGCTTATGTAATGGAAGTGAAAAATGGCAAAGGGCAAGCCATATCTCTCGGAAGACGGAAAAGTCGCTGGAGAAATGTAATCATCCAATGATACTCGGGGGAATTTAGAAGCCGTCAGGCTGTCCTAAAAACCTTCTGGACTGACGAAATCGTCCAATTCTCTGGAAATATATATGGCAGCGTTTAATTATGGACAGAGAAAACTGGAAGTCTCTCGGGGAGGCCTCCATCGGGCTGGTGATGATAATAAAAATAAATGCTAGCCTAGGAAAATATATTTTTAAAATCTCAAATTAATTTATTATACGGAAAAACTACACCATGGTAAATAATTTTAACTCTCAAAGTTATATATTACGTATGTTTCATATGAGTAAGATTTTCACACATGTGAATCTAAATATTGTTGATTGATCATTTTCAAATTATCATTAATATCATCATCTTCAACCCCTTGTCCTATTAGGGTCAGGTCCACAGTTTGTGTTTCATACACATTATATATTTTCATATTCAGTTTAATCTGGGGCGACTCACCGGCCGTCTTTCTTCTAGGGTTGCGAAGAAGATTCTTCTTGGTATTCGTTCATCTGGCATTCATAGCACATGTCTAAGCCACCTCATTTGTGATTTTTCTATGTGTAGGAGTAGGGGCTCCACGTCTAATGTATGTGCCTTATGTCGGCCCTTCTCACTCTGTCCATGAATGTGACTCCCGCTACTCCCTTTAGAAAACTCATCTCGGCAGCCTGGATTCTTGCTCTCACTTTTTCTTTTAGGACCCGAATTTGATGGCCATATTTTTGTCTTCATTAAGATATGCATTAATTTTTTTGCTACTGGCTAAGACACACTGCTTAAACTAATTATTTTAAGATTGAACCGGGAAATATTTTATATAGTTTATAATATTAAATATAGTTATATGATCCCTCTATAATGTATATGAACAGACCACAGAGAGAATTCTGCACAAATTCTTTTGCAGAATTTGTTAGTTATAAATTAAATCTACCCATTTCTTCAACATGCTTATAAAGTAACCCAGTACTGTTAGTTTGTCAGACAGAAGAAAAAGAATAGACTTTTTATTTTTATAATATTTTAGAATATTTTTAATTTAGTAATTTAGAATGTTTTTAAATAATTATACAAATCACCGTGTTTTCACCACTTTATTCTACGTTCTCGAAACGTGTAGATTTTATATCTAATAAAGTGATGAAAACAAAGTGATTAGTGTTTTATTTTAATAATAATGTCACCACAAAGTTCAAATCTTCATTCAGAAGAAAAAATATTCTTCGAACAATTAATATTTTTGTAAATGTACAATTTTTTTTTATAAAAATATACAAAAAAGGGTCCCAATGATAACGCGATCAAAATATATATTCTTCTACGATAATAGGAAAATAAACTTGCGCATACATTCATCACTGCCGAGACTACACAGACTGGGCAATGAGTACAGTGAGTTTGTAGGTATATTCCATGAAAGCTTGATTACTTGCATGAAGTCGATCCTGAGACAGCATATTTATAGTTTTTATATTAACACCGTGCTCGTAGGATTATTTACTTTTTAATTTTCACGTCATATAGTTTTTTATTTAATTAATTTTCTGTATATATTTTGTATTTGTGTTTTCAGTAATAAATTGCTAAGTTATTTTAAAATGCCTTTGTGGTTCTTATTTTGATTGTTTTCTTGTGTACTTCTTTTGATACTATTTAAACTTTTGATTTGATACTATTTAAACTGTAAGGATGTCTGTCTGTTTTACTTAATTTTTCAATGATGCTGTGCACTGTATGCACACAAATATATAAGTCTAGAATCATGAACATTTTAATAGATTCGGGAGCGGGTAATGTATAGGAGGATGTGATAGGCGAATACCTAAAATACTAGATATTTAAAATTAATTTATATTTTACTCGAATTGGTATGATAATATAAAACTTTAATAGTCGCTCTCTTTATCTGTCAATATTAAAATAAGCCTATGAACTGTTTTAGTAAACAGACCTTTTGGTCTTGATATATAACTCGGATTTATATATTGATTCATTTGTTTATTTCACCATATTACCTCTAGTTGCTAGAAATTTCTAATTTGATGAATTATGAACATGAATTAAAATTACCCCTCAATTGATACTCTAATACGATTAGTATTACTTGTGAAAAAGTTATTCATTTAGATATTCGATAGCAATTCGTAGCAAAGATCCAAACAGTATATCACCATTTGTCATATAACCATACAAATTCCTTTTTAATGTCCACAATAATAACTTAAACTATGACGGAATTAAAGACTATACAAAAAATATAATAGGCACCGAATAAATCAACTTTCTAAACATTTAAACATCCCGTTTAGATTCTAATTAATGCTTTCGAATCCAGTTTATAAATTTCCAAGCTCCCGACAATCCGTTCAAACTATTAATTTGTACATTTTCTCAAATAAATTTCAGTTAACGACTCGGGGAAAAAAATCGATTACAGAAGTGTATTTTAGTCTTCATTTTTTAATATATTTTTTCGACTACAACGGGAGACCTTGACCTTCTGGATTCATATGTATGTATATAAGAGTTTATTATTATTTTAAAAAAGCAATTCTCCTACGGCCACCACACGCGGTGACGCGATAAATAAAAAAGATTGAATATGCTAATTAGCCACATTGTCCAATTAAAATAATGACCCCCGCTCGGCACGCCGCTGGACTGAACAATAGCGGCGGAGGAGACCGGTTTCTGGAGATGACATGGGCGCATCAGCAAAAGGGGGCAGGCGCTGTTTGATTCTGGATAATTATTAGATACCGTTTATTGATATTAAAAAAAAATTGCTTTCAATTATTTCGCGTCAAATTTTTTACTCACGATTTAGCGCTGTATTTAAATTTAGTAAATAAAATAAAAAAATCTTTTTTTTATCAGTTCTAATTACATTAGTATGTTATTATGGCGTTGTTTGATTCTGGAAAATTATTAAATACCGCTTACTGATATTTAAAAAATAGCTTTCTATTATTTCACGTCGACATTATTGAAAAGCATTAAATATTGATTTGTTTTTTTAACAGATCGAATAAAAATAGCGTTATTTATGCGTTGTTTAATTCTATATAATAAACTTGATGATGATAGATAGATGATAAACTTGAAAAATATGCTTATGTGAAATATTACGCCAAGTTTATTTTTCAGTGCGTGTGCACTCGAAATGTGAATGACACTCTATGTATTTTCATTTATTTCGTACGTCTTTTAAAAAAAATATTTAAAAAATAAGCTTATGTGAAATATTACGGACGGTTATCGAAAAATCACAGTTACGGTGGCTGGGACATATATTGCGGATGCGCCGGCAGATAGACTGCCGTAGCGGATATTCCAGGCGAGACCAGAAGGCAAAAGACCAAGAAACTAGGAGGAGCTGTCGGAAACAGTTGGAGAACTGCTGCGAAGCTACTAAATTGGGATGACGTTGAGAGCGAAACCCAAGATGGAAAAGTTGGAACCTCCTATGCGGTGCAGGGACCACGTCCCAATAGGATAAGGGGTAGAAGAAGAAGAAGAAGAAATATATTGCAATTTGATTAGTTTGCTTTATTGTTGCATTTTTTATCGATTTATTGAATGCATGAAAGCAGTAACAAAAATAAAATGAGATTCTTATAGAAATTCGGTTGCAGCAGGAGCATAATAGTTGCAAGTCAATTTGAAATTTTTAAAGTAAATAAGGCAAAAAGTTTAAAGAATCAGAAGTTGTATGATATAAACTACGTATGTTTGTAGTAAAGGCAATGGATATATACATATATATATTTTTTTGTCTGTTCATGGTTCAAAATATGTGAAAACGCGATCGGCGCAACAGTTTTGAGTTTGACAGCCACGAGAATCATAGAATCAGTTACGCCTTGAATGTACTTTTGTAATTTAAATGTCATAATACAAAAATATAAAAATAAATAATTGAAATTGAAATAGAAAATTGAATCAAGCTAGAATAATATTTTATTCCTTAACAAGGCGTAAAAAATGCGTACCTACTATATATTCAAACTTTCGCTAATATTTTTTAATACTAGAAAATGTAGGACTAATAAAAATTAATGTTATAATATTATCAAATTATGGGGTTTTAACAAATCGAGGTGCTCAAATAAATAAGAATAACACAATGTAATTTAAAACTTTCAAATACAAAATACAAACGCCTGCCGCGTGAATTTTCTAGGTTTATTTATCACCAGGCGATGTTTCACAATATAATAATAATAATTGGCACAATGGAACACACTAAAGAGATGGAAATGGCAATGATTTATAACACAATGGGGTATTTTTAAAAATTAAAAATAAATCATTTTTAACGACACGGATGTTGCAAGTCAGCACAAATCACAGGCCTATTGCCCCTGGCAAATAAATTATAGATCTACTCATATAAAAAAGAAGAACTCAATGGATGGTCTCAAGATGAGAAATCAAACTCTAATATTAACATGCAATGATGATAAAAATGAACACCAAATTATCTTATAAATAATACCCTAATTCTGTTTAACTGTAATTTCGGATATTTTATACGCACCGTATGTATTACCGAGAAGCGAATCTCGACGTTTCGTTCGATATCGATCTTTACCCGCGGAGGTGGAGGTCGGACTGATTGACAAGGCAAAAATCTTATCAACAGAACCGTACCTTATATCCAGATTAGTGAGGGAGTCCATTGAAATATACAAACATCCCAATTTCAATAGAGATGACAGTTACAAACTATCAAGTATTTGGCGCCCTGTTCTAACGGCACTGATTCAACCCTTGAGAGAAGTCGCAGTAAAATCCGCCGACGTAACTAGTACATATTGCACACTGGCGACCTCTATTGTAGAAGAAGAGAACACTCCACAACAAAGTGCACACAATTTACGCCCTAGAAAGCAGCAACTTTAATCAGTCTGACCTCCACCTCCGCGGGTAAAGGTCGTCCTCCTGATGACGTTGGATAAGTATCCAACGAAACGTCGAGATTCGCTTCTCTGTAATACATATGGTGCGTACAAAATATCCAAAATTACAGTTAAATATGTCTAACGACCGTAATAACAAACTTAACTCTTTAATAACCCTAATTCTGTGTCTGTCAAAAATTAAAATTGAAGATTTGATTAGAGAGAAGGTGGTGTATGTAATATTTTAGTAAATGGATATTTACTCTCGATTAGACAATGGATTATAAACTCGATCTGTGAAGCCTTCTGATATGTGAATCGTAGAGATAATTCGTATTGTTATTATCGCAGTGAAATACGAAGGAATGTTATAAAAGATTAGTTTCGTTAGATCTAAACTATAGAAATTACTAGCTGTGCCCGCGCAGCTTCGCACGCGTAGATTTTTAGTGCACTGTTCGATTCGTCATAGAACTTTCGCGAACGTTCTAGAACATTATCCTTCCAGAACTTTCAAGACATTTATTGAATGTACAGAAACCTTCTAGACACACCGACAAATTCCGCCACTTAGTTTAGAACCTTATAGAAGTTTCGGTAATTTTCTATAACGTTCTCTTTCCAGAACTTTCTAGAGCAGGTTTTTCCGGAACCTTCTAGACTCACCGACACAGTCGGCGCGCCTATTTTGAAACAATCTGAAGCATTTTCGGCCTTCCCATAACAAAACAATGTGCTAGAAAGCACATTTTCGTCACCCACTCCCACACACGCACAGCCACCCCCACCAAACTCGCATATTTTTAATGTGACACCAAGGGCTATCCACCACCATAATCACCGGTGGGTGGTTGTGGCTGGTTGTGGAGAAAACTTGGCGGGTAGGGAAACACGGGTTTCTTTATATATATATATATTGATTACTAATAATTTTGAAAAGTAATATAAGTTCTGCAATTTTCATCAGATAATCTCTTTAGCCTTATTAGGGATAGTAGATAGTTTATAGTTTGTCTACTATTGGTATCTATAATTTAAAATTAATATGTCTAAAAATTTTAGCTGGACTCATTCAACTTTAAAAGTGATCCGTACAGTGTGAGGACCTTACCGAAAAATTAAATTCTATATGAATTCTATCTAGAGATATACAGAGTTTATGGTGTTAAAGTCTTTTGTAACCATCAAAATGAATCCTTGCATCTTAAACGCATTATTAATGGTTTTTCATATGTGGAATAAATGTTAACTTCCCGTCAAATATCACACTTAAATGTCATAAAATTTTAACTCATTCGAGAGGAATGTAGTTTAATCACAATTGATGTGATTTTTTATTTAAAAAAGCTGATGCCTTGTAAGGGGTGTTTTTTTTAGTACTTATATGTAGAATTATATGAAATTAAACACACAAAATTTTGGTAATGGCCATGGTATTAGCTCTATCGAAAATATAATTTTATGCAATAAGTGTTTTTTTATTAAACAGAGTTTATCGCATCAATATTTCTACTTCTTTCAAAATATGCTTAAAGCTTGTGGTATGAAAATAGGACAAACTTGTTGGTGTCCTGGAATAGGGTTTAAAGCACCAACCGATCACTAGGCGAGCGTCAAACTATTACACTATTAAATGTGGGGTGTTTTTTAAGAGGTTTGTTTTCGAATCGCCAATACTTTTTCCAGCGATTGCCAATTTCACAGCTGATAGCTGAGTGTGCTCAGTTTGGTGTACTATTTCACCATGCATAGACTATTATTACTAATAAAATATGAATGATTTGTCTGAAATTATTGTGAATTTAATAATAATGCTCCAATTAAATTTGTGTCCAATGACTTGTCCAGAGAACTTTAAACTGAAATAAAACATAAAAATCGTGGTATTGATTTTACTGGAAAGATTAATATTACGCTGCATCTTATCACACTACTCGCTTTCGAACGCCCGGTAGGTATTCTCTTAATTTATTCGGCTGGATTTTACTATGATTCGCACTAGTCACCGCATTCGCTGGTCTCACTTCTATAGGCTCGCTTCACTGTCAAGACAACTGTGTAGCGCCGTGCGCATTTTCCGCTTTATAACCGCTCGAGTTTTAGAAACTTCTGGGATATTTCGGTGCATACGAGTTTCTTCCAGACTATTCTAGACCATTCGGGAACATTCGATTATGTGCTATTCTCCTCGTTTTAGGAATCTCGTAAGATTATGTTAATGCTGTATGAAAATTATTTGATCAGCTCATCTTATAATGGCGTCGCAATCAAAATCGATTAGATTAATGATACACAATGTTAATAAAAGTTGCTTACGATACAAATCAAGAACGGATCCCGGAATATTTACAATCGGATATCCCCTTAAAATCAAGAAAATGTTTGTAACTTAGGTTTACGCAAATTACTATCGTCAATGTTGTTGTCATAACATTTGAAGCTATACGAGTATATAAGTCTTTTTATATAAGCTTGCAATTGAGTAAGTGTGGGCACAGTGCGTAATACGTGCATTGTTTCGTTGTGTTAAGTTTACGGATACGCCCTTCTTGTATTCTTAAACTTAACACAACGAAACAATGCGCGTATTACGCACTGTACCCACATTAGCTCAATTGCAAGCTTATATTGCAAAAAAATTGGAACTGCAGATAAAAATAGACGAGTCACGTAATATGGACAAAACCCTCGTTTATGGTATTTTTTTAGAGGTGCAGAATTTTAAAATGAAATAAAGTACATAAAATTCGCGTTATTTGCTTTACTGAAAAGATAATTTTATGCCATTATTTTTTAAAATTTTGCCTTTGTAATCGCGTTGGGTAATACGTGTCGTAATTAGTGTAAATTAAAGAAGGATGTTTAAGATAATTTTGCGCATAAAAAAAAAACATTTATAAATTTCAAGTATTCACGTGAAAAAATACCCTTCTTCTGGACTCTCTTACAAACTCCCGTCAGTTCTAATGTTCCAAACATCTCGATTGGATCGGCGCAGCGTTTCGATTTGAAACAATGACAGATCTTCGACACGGGCATGTAAATAATTCCTACCATTTAACGGATAGTAACCGACCACAATGCAAATGAGATGAAAATATAACATTCTCATCTCGCTCCAGCTTCCCACGGATTGGATAAGAGTCGGAGGAGCTTGACTGACAGATCTAATGACCTCTCGACCTGAAGATGTACACAGATATGTTAATTAAAACACGGAAATCCTCGCAGCGTGATCACTTATGGTCTATACTTCGTTTCGGTGTGAAAAAATGAACGATTCGATCTGGAACTTTATCTCCGTCTTTTGGATTCTAAAAAATGATTTTTTTTAATATTAGCTCCAAAATGATTTAGATTTAGAGAACAATAAAAAAATATGCAATAAAAAAGTAACCAAACATTATTTTATTGTGCATCGAACATGCCGGTGACATCTGTCGGCTCGTTTTATTATAAAAGTGACGTTTGAGTTCTGAGCTTAATCGCACTCGGAAAAGAAAAATGTCTTCGTCGCAATTCGTATCGACGACTAAAAAGAAGAAAATAATTTTAGATGTAACTATTTTTTTTATATGGGAACGTAGATATGGAAGCCTTTTTGTGTGTTTTAGGGCTTACCACCTATCGCACGGCTGGCTTAATTGAGCACTTTAAATAACATAACGTTCACCAATTCCGCCCATGATAGACTAGCACATCTGTCAATTTTTTTGTGTATGTTAACTTTGCAGACCTTGTTCCACGTGTGAGTTGTATTTTATAAACCAATAGAGATGTCGCCGTTGGCATGATATATCTATATTTTGATTAGAGTTTTTAAAGCAATATTCCTTTAAAGAATATCGTATACGATATTCTTCCGAATTATTAAAATTTACACTAGAATATGCCTGAAAATTATTTCAATTCTTTTCAAAACTAATTAAAAAGGAGAAATCATACATTTTAACAATTTCACTGGTAAAAGCGATCGAAGTATATGCGTATGTCAATTAAATCAAAAGTGTTCGTGCTTTTCTCAAACCATAACGATCGCTACGTAAAAATCGCTCACCACAATTCTATTCATCGCTTATACGCAATATAACGCATTATCTAGTGAACGAACGAACAAAAAAATACTGAAAACTCTTATAAAGATGCTTTCGATAATTATATAAACCAGTGATACTTTTCGTCACTAAAATAAATAATATGAAAAGTTATACTTATTTAATTTTACTGATACCGCAAATTTCTAAAATCCCGACGCCTTTTATTTCTCTGTTAACTACCTACTGCGGCCGTCATTTTTTTTATCCTTTTTAGAATTTCTTTCGAAATACAAATTACCAATAATTACCACTAGAATGTCTGCTTCCCTAATGTATCAGTCAGTAAATGACAAGACAAAGAAGTATTTTGGCTTCTTTGTTCTTTAATGTTCTTCTCAAAAACATTCAGATTACGAATACATTGTCATTTTTCAAAAAATGATTAAAAGTGTTATGCTAAATGATATATATATACATATAAAATTGAAAATGAAATGAAAAAAATAAATATATATATATATATTTTTTTCAATTGATTCAGCCACATTGTAGATTGTCATTTTAAAAAATATTGATTGTATTATTTGTAAAAATCTACTTTTATTATTTGATTAATTACACCTACATGTTTCGGAAATATCTTTCCATCGTCAGGGTGTTATATATATTTCAAAATATCAAAATGATAGGTGTAATTAATCAAATAATATAAGTAGATTTATACAAATAAAACTATCAATATTTTTTCTAAATGATATTGAAATGTCTTTGGAATCCATTTTGACACAGCTTTTATTTCTGCCGGCACAAAATTATTCGTGAAGACATTATTGACAACTGCATTTGCACAAATCCCAGGTCTTCAACTTTAACAGGTCTGAATTCATTTATTTGTTCATTGAACTATATTTTTCATTATTTCATATATGCGTAAATACATATGTATTTTTTAGCATATATTCTTTTTTCTTTCACTATTGCTTTTGTATTCAATAATACCTACTTGTTTTTTCTACCCACATTTTACATTTACATCTATAATTAATTGAATAATTTTATGTTGTATTTTGTTTACATTCTATTGTAAGCTACTCCCCTCGGCACAGGTTCATCCTAGTGAGATGAGTGTCTATTTTTCAAAAAAACGTGTACTAATTACGGGATATATAAAATAAAATATAATAATAAATCTACATATGTGGGGTATGAAAATAATGGCCGCAATATCAAAAAGAAAATTAATGCGATCATCGAGAGATTCTAATTTATAACGCACTAAATTTGATAATTTATAAGAAAAACAGCCTATAAAATAGGAAACATTATTTTGGAAGGGATGGATAGGTACATCAAATTTGGAATTCAGTACATTTAAAATTAGTAATCCTCAGTGGATGCATTCAAAACATTTTTACTCCCTTTATATTAACTCGTGGCGTCTGCTTGTCTTCTTCTCTGACGAAAAAATTTTGGATCCATTTTAAACCCCTTTCCCGTGATCCAATCGAGCTGAAACTTTGCAAGCAGACTCGTGGCGACGATCAAAAAGATCTATCAAATTTTCGTTAAAAAAAATTAATCAATTTTTGGATTTTTCAAATTTTGAATGGTTTCTTCATACAACTAATTAAGTTGTATGAAAATATTTCAACGCGAAACCTGATTATAGTATAATTTTGGATTTTTGGAAATTTTTTATTACTCCCTTTCGTAGCGTCGCCCGACCGAAGCCCAACGCGTAGGTTAGCGAAAAAAAATTTCAACTAGTAAATGAGAAAGGGAGTATAATAAAAACTTGGTTTTTACGGGTTGCTTTTTTAAATTTTTTTTTTAATATTACTGCCTTCGATTTTATACCCCACATATAAAATGTTCACATTAAAGTAATCAATAGTCGAATGTTCCGATTGCATTAAATTGAGATGAATTAATGTATCGATTTATAACGATGATACGAGATAAATACGTTATGAATTATAAAACAAATTGTTAAAGTAGATGGGGCCCCGCCGTCATTAGGTCGTGATGGCGAGAGGTAACGATCTCCACGTTTCGGTGCGAGACGTCATCGCATCATCGGGCGATGACAATTGCGATGGTCCATCAGCGTGCGATGCTGCCTCCGCTGCTGATGGATAACGTGGACAGGCACCAGGTACACGCCCGCGGACCGTGGATAGCCGCGCGATAAGTGCATGCTGTAATTTCAGCCAGGGCGGTTCAAGCGATTTTAAAACGAGATATTCTACTCCGGAGTGATTTAATTAATTCATTTTTATGAACGTTACGACAAAATATTTGTTAAATACTGTTTGAATACGGACTGCGGATTTGGACAAGTTATTGGGAGATAGATTGGATAAAGGGTTTATAAATTTTAGAAAATAGTTTTATGATGTTGTTACGGGTCGTGGCTGCGGGGGGTAAATGAAAACACTGGAAATTAATTGGCGATTCATTAATTAGTGATTAATTAATTAATTATTCAATGCCACTTAACACGAATTAAACTTAACGCTTTTATTTAATCTACACTATTTCGCCATATATCACTTCGTCTATTAATACGTCATTATCGCTGAGTAACACTTATTTATCGCTCGTAGATTTAATTCTCGCACATAGTTTTGTCCGTCGCCTCGCGGCCGACTTCGCACCGAACGAACTGTCAAAACACGATTTAACTCTCTTTTTAGTTCTACTATTCTTACCTGCAAACGCTGGTTTTAGTAGAAGGTTCCCGGCGATTCTGCGCTGTTCTAGTCCTTTGTAGACGTTTCTCGAAGGTTGTAGAGCCTATATTCTATATTTTAGAGTCTTCCATAGTGTTCTTCCTAAATAACATTACAAAGGATTCGTGCGCAATACCTTCTGCTTGCCATTTCGTGACAATATTAAATCCAATGAGATGATCAATCATAAATATATATAATAGGTAAATGTTTCGAGCTCGTTTTCCGGTGGCAACCAATTTTTTTTGGACATACGTTATTTACGGGAAGAAATTCTGTCAATTTACCACAAAGGTTAGGTGTCAGATTGAAATGTATTTTCTGCGTTTTAAATAAAAAGTGATATAAAATGTTAAAAAACATAAGCCAAATTAGTTAAATTAGAAATAATGTATAGTTACATAACATGGTAAAAGGGAAATAAAGTTGTATTGATAATCAAAAAATATCACAATGAATGATACTATTTGCAACCAAATTAATTAATCAATTAGAAAGACATACAGAAAAATCAAATCAACGAAAAAATATTTGGCTGCTACCGGGATGCTTCTCTTATCCGGGGCAGGCGCGTTATCCAATTCCACTATAGCGGCCTTGTATATTTCCGTGAATATATCGACCTTATCTGTATGTCTCATTTATTAATTGATTAACATTTATTATCCATCCCGGTAGCAGCCAAATATTTTTCGTGGATTTGATTTTTCTGTATGTCTTTCTAATTGATTAATTAATTTGGTTGCAAATAGTATCATTCATTGTGATATTTTTTGATTTAATTTGGAATGTTTTCCGATTGGAATTCGAAGGTTTTTATATTTTTATTTGACTTGTATTAAAGGGAATGAATTTTTCATATTCGATATAAGTTACTGTAATGATAATCCAACGTTTCACAAAAAATAAGTCAGAAATATTTAAAAAAAAATGCAAACTTTGATGTCGCATATCTCCTTAACAATTAAATCAAGGCAGGAATATAGTCCTGCGAGGTTATTAATGTTTCCCAAATAACCCTGTATAATGTATATCTTCAAAAATAATTGAATATATGACTAAGTAAAGAATATTCAATACCATAAACAAGAAAAGGAAAATCTCTGAAGAAAAGTGAAATTCGTAATACCTACTTACCAACACCAACGCATAAAGCTGATAATGTGAGGCATCTTGCGATGCGCGCGCAATTCCGAGTGCAATTGTCTGCATTTATTCCGAGGACGTGCTCCCAATCAGTCAGATTACCCGCCTCGTTACAGCTGTGACAATGCGGGATGCTGCGCCGCGCAATCTCGTAATGTCATCCCGGCGGGCACGTACCGCCGGCCGGCCGAGCGCCATTATGTCAATCCTCATTTCTGCCAAGGGTGTTATTTGGGATTTCTGGTGCCACGCGATGTGAACATTCCGAGGTGATCTGCTCAGGTTTCGATTTATTTTGTTCGCTTGCGAGTACCTGTGAAGACAGGTGCAAATTGGTCGGCGTAATGCTTATCTAATCGTGTGAAAATAATATCGTTGCGAACTGCCAGTCGAATTACGGCGAGTTGTGCTTTTTAAGTTCGACCCTTTTTTCTAGTTACAAAAAACACAGTATTGTTACACTTCCAACAATAATTGATCACATGCGTGTTAGTCTTGTCAGGGACAAACATGCAGTGCAGGTGTGTAGTGTTGTGAATGTGATGGTGTTGTGTTGGTCCTGACGGAGAGACGGGTACGTCTCGAAACCGGTGGACCTAAAATCTGGTAGTGGTTTTTACAAAGTTAACTAACAAGTTTTTTATTTAATTAAGAACTGATTTAAGCCTACAACAATAACTCTATAGCTAGACCGCATTCAAAAGAATGTGTGCAAAAATATGTTTGTTGTTACGATACAAAAAATGAACATAAAATAAGTTTTTCTAGTAAGTAACCTTTTTTAAACTAAAAAAATATTTTTTTTCGAATATCATATAGAGGCTTGTAATACGGGCTTGCCAGGCACCTTTCCCCCGCTTTCTTCTTACCGGACAAAGCTAGGGAAAGGTCTTTTGATTGTGGTCGACCTACAGCATCACTTATTTTTATAGTTTAATTATTTATTTATTAAAAGCTATTACAATTTATATTGTCCATTTCATATTCCATAAAGCAATATATTACCAACCCCCAAAAAAGAGTTTTCCCTCGTGCTTTGGGGAAAAATTGAGGAAATATGCAAATGTATTGAACTGTGCATAATAAAAATAAGAATAATTCTAATCAATCTTTCTTTCTCAGTTTGAATCATACGTAAGGTTTTAATCACAATAATTTAAAAAAAGCCAGAATTATTAATTAATGATTATAACTGTTTAACCGTTATGTTACTACCCGGAATTTTTCACACTAGTTACTACCCAGGGTACCTTGGTACTCTACCTGAATGGACGTTCCCCCATGCATTCTTTTATTTTGTTTATCAAAAATTGATGTTTAGATTATGGTCAAATAGCATGCTAGATGGTCACTGCTTCTCGTTACGACATCTGTATCCTTTTTTACCTGTTTTCATCAGTTAGTTCGACATTCACTAATACATATTGACTAAATTTTTCATTTACATCTACAATTCTGGCTGCGTCTGAGTAAAGTGCGGACATGTTTCATGTGCAATTTATTTATAAAATGTTTATAACAATCATAATTTATCATATGTTATATATTATATTACAGTTGTAATTTATTATATATGTTTATAAAAGTTTAATTTTCAACGTTTTAACTTTTTTTCATGTTCACTAAATCTGAAGAAATTATAACCATGGGAATATGCGAGATAACCTTGTTGGGTTCTTATTAATATTTTCACTTCATTAATCTCAAAGATCAACATTTATTGTATTCTCATTTTTTGTTTGATAGAGCGCTTCTGAAAAAATATTGTATACTTCAATTACTGTATAATAATACGGTCGCAGATACAAAGGATTTGTCGAATGGTGAGATCGAAGATTGAATTCCTAAATAAAGAAAGTGTCGATGAAGAATCAGCAGAAGATATGGTGGATATTGCACCACGCGAAAATTAAGATATTAAAAATAATGAGGATAATACTGAACCGCCGACATCTGCTCAAGATCATTTCCGGGATAGAAATGAAATGATATGCCATATTAATCCACATCGCATAATATCGTTAGGCAAAGATGTGGTCTATGCGGATAAAGAAAAGCTATTAACTATTAGACATCTATTAATATTAATTATCTATTAGTATTACCTACATTTAAATGTATTTTTACATCAAAAATCATCGATAATATTTTCCGTCACACCAATAAAGAGGCCAGGAAAGTATATATCATGAATTCAATGAACATAATCCTACTAATAAACCACATTGGAAGGATTTGAATTCATCCAAGTTAAATGCATTCGCGGGTATTTTAATAGTAAATGGTGCCATTTACCTAAATACAGATTATATTTTTGATTTGTTCAAATGTAATTTATACCCGGTAAGGAGCGTCGAATTTCTTCGCTTAGATGATGCTAATACGAAGAAACACCGATTTAGGGAAGATAAAGCTGCGTCGATACATGAAATATGTATGGATTATACTGAATTCAAAACTTTTCAGCGTATATAGATCCACAACCCTGCAATAATAAGCAATTATTTGCATACAGCGGAAGTACACAACTTATGCAATACATTCCGTCTAAGCCAGCCAAATAAGGGATAAAAATATGGTGGATATGTGATGCAAAAAGTTATTATCCTCTTACTGGCTAAATATACCCCGGAAAACCAACACCTGGACGAGAAACTACCCAAAGTGAAAGAATTTGCCACTCAAAGACTGTGGACGTAATTGGACGTTTTCTCATGACTTTCTTTGGCACATTATTTTATTTTGGCACATATTATTTTATTTTGGAATATGACAATCGTTGGCATATTGAAACGAAATAAAAAGTACATAATATATTTCGGCAAAAATGAAGGAGGCTAAAACTCGAGCCAGTCATTTATTGTTATTTGGATTCCATGATAATGTTAAAATATGTTCCTAAATGCCAAAAAACATAAGAAAGTTATACTTTTATCATCTACGCATCATGAAAAATAAACCGATCATGATTTATTTCCATAATAAAACGAAATCTGATTGTGAAATTTATGTCTATCACTAAATGAGAATATAAATACCTTATGGGTACCCGGGTACCCCGGGTAGTAATCAGAAGACTAGACAAGTTTAAGTTCATATAAAATACCCTTTTAAAAATAAAATTACACCAACCTGTTCATAAACCCCTTTCAAATACCTCAAATAATGGGGATCCGGGCGGACAGAAGCATCAAGGATTCATGAATAAAATTATTTAACTTTGAAGTCAGAAATGGATACCCGGGTGCCCGGGTAGTAACATAAGGGTTAATAAACTGTATTTTTGTAACACTAAAAAGGTCGGAGACACATTGCAACTTAATAAAGGGCATAGTTTTCAATATTTTGTAATTAATGGAAGTTAAAAAGCATGAAAAGAAAATACAAATATTATGGTGCGATGTACGTACACGGTTTCGCTCGCAATCAATCACCTGCCAAGCCAAGGTAATATTTGCAATACGTGTAAGTACGATAATATGTTTTTATAAATTGCGATAGTGTCGCATGTTGCTTGTTACCAATTGCTCATTGTACGTTGCTACGATGTTTTGTAAAATAATGGCTGCGGAGTTCATGTGAAACTCAAATCAAATGTAAGAAAAATGTTATTGTAGAAACTGTTATAGTACATTTTGTTAGTAACAATTATATTTTTTGTACAAAAATTGTTTATCTAACTTAACTAACTAATTAACTAACCATCACGCCGTTTCCCCGCAGGGGCAGGCTGAGATGATTGAACGCCACACTCTTCTATCCTGGCACACCACTTTTGCTTCGGCCTCATTCATACATCTTCTCACACAAGTTCTACGGTTGTTGCGGCTTTTAACGGGGCCGTCCTCAAACACTTGTTATATCCGATCGTGCCAGGTTTGTCGCGGACGTCCTCTATTCCTGTTGCCTTCAACACGATATTCCTCCGTGGGGATAGGAAAATTAGAACAATGAAAATTGAGTATCTCGTTTCTCACTTTTTTTGTTAATTGTTTATTTTCCTGTCTCACTGTTGGTTAGCTTAGCGTTTTAGGATTTGAAAAAATATTGTAACAGGAGTCGTTCGTTCCAGTTAAAATAATTCAAGATTCAGTTGCGTTATCGAAATTGTGAACTTTTAAATAGTCCATATTAATAAATAAATAAATAAATATCACGGACACGCGATAAGACATCCAAAGAAGGACTTAATTTGCACCTTATAGTGCAAGAAAAGATTGCCATAGTCGGGAGCCTGGAAGAAGAAAATCATGGTTGAAAAACCTGAGATAGTAGTTTGGCTAGTCTACTTTAGAGGAATTCAGGGCCGTAGTAAATAAAGTACCAACATGATGGCCAACAGTGAGGGGATAGGGCATACGAAAAAGAAGGGAAATAGGCAGAGAAGATGTATATCGTGACACAAAAATCTCACCTTTTCTACATTCATAAAGTGAAGAGGGACCCACCACACATCCAAGGCCGTTTTATGAGCAATGCTCACATATCGGCCTTACACTTTCGCCGCCCAATTTGGAATTTTTTTAATGCTAAAGTGGTTCCCGCGCTACTTAAACTCACATGAGTGAAACCGGCGCGGGTGGCGTCCACACAAAACCGCTTCACTGCCATAAAAAATAAACCATAAAATACAAAACAATAAAATGAGATATGATAGAATGATATACATGTTTGTGAGAAAATACCATACAGATAGTTAAACTAAACTCTACATTTATACAAAATATTATTATATTCTTAAGAAAGCTTGTCGATTGTTGAATCTTCTAATAATACCAGCTTCCGGTATCCGGTTTACCCGGATATGTCAAGCCTTATCCGGACTTATTTCTGATGCCTGAATTCTCGCCACATATCTTTCTAATCACCCTCTCTTTAATCATTCATTCTAAATTATTAATCCATCAAAATGACAGTTTTTTATTTTTATCGTTTTTCATATTATATATGCAAAGATTAGCTTTGCATTCTTTCCCAATTTGTAAATTAAATCGAATTTTCCATATGTCTGTCTACGTCCAAATAGTCTTATTTCACTACAAGAAATACTATCTGTATCTAGTCTAAGTGTTAAAATTACATAGTAAACTTATCCATAAATTTAGTCTCATTTTGCTACTTTTTTTTTAAACACTTCAACTGGCCAACAGGCCCAATCACGTAGCAAATATAAAAGTCTTGAACATTTTAAAAGTATTTATAAATATTTAAACAGGTTTTTCATAAATATTTAGACCTGCGTTTAGAATATAATTATTTTTATATCCCAAGCTGTTTAAATATCCGAGTCGTTTCAAAATGACTGCCAATGATTTCAATTGCACCAGGTATGCTTTTTTTGCTTCGGATAGAATCTATTAACGTTGGATACTCATTGTACCAGAAATAATCATCGTTGTGTGTGTAAGCACCAAACTAATCGGTAATTGATGGGGCAATAGTATTTATAGCTTTTGTTGATCGTGACCAGGGTAGGACCGCTGTAACAAGCGCGTCGGTAATTTATAATTATTTCACATTTTACGACTGCCACCTCAACACTGCATACAACATGATTGTATACGTATAATATATTGCAATATTTTTTGCGTAAATCATTTTCGTTTGCAGACATATAGTGTACTTTGTTTTTAGTGTACCATTAACCAAATCCTGAGAACTGATTTCATTGATCACTACGAAGAGGTCAATCATTTTACCTGTCTGGGATCTCTGGTCTCAAGAGCTGGAGGATGTGAAGCGGAAGTCCGAAGGAAGATTGGTATGCTCAAGTCTTCTATGTAGAAGCTGATCAATATTTGAATGTCAAATTGATTTAGCAGTTGTATAACACTACATAATTAGAGTTATTATTGTTAATACTAGTTTCAAGAAGAGCAGGACATCCCGTCAACAGGTGTAATCTTAATATTATAATTTCGTTGTCTGTCTCTCCGTAACATCCTAACTAGAACTATGCTGGAATAACAATTAGAGAGTGACACGCAATTAACGTGCAGATTGCAACGACTCAGGCAATGCGCAAGGGTCGCCTACCAAATTATGCGGTCGAGACATTTTGAAAAAAAAAAAGTTTTCTTTTCATGAATTTTCATCTTCAACATCCTGCAATATTTGTGTCCCGTGATTTTTCACAGGTTAACAGCTAGTTAAGAGTTATTATCGCTTCATTTCTAGTTTCGGGAAGAACAGAACTATCCATCCACAGGTGCAAATGATAACATAAATTTAATACAGTCATGTGAAACTGTATCAGGCGGCTGTGTATGAGGAGGCGGGGGTAATTTTTATATTTATGAAAACATTAAGTCAATAAGCCAACCGTACAACAGATCGTAATGATTACATAGTTTATACATTACGGGAAATAGGTGATTTGATGTACCTACTAAAAATTGTATCAGGCAACGTCGACTGTCCTGAACTATTAAATAGACTAAAATTCCATGTTCCCTGTAGATCTCGTAGACACAACCCAGTCTTTCACATTGATTTTACCTCATCCAACTATCGTCGGAATTCATATTTCTTGAGGGTATGCGATGCATTCAATAAACTGATAAGATTATTGGATATTGATCTGTTCGAGTGCAGCCACACAAGATTAAGAAAAATTTTGAGTGCTGAATTTTTTTCCACGTAATAATTAAGTTTCTTTTTCTTTTATTTAAATTTTTTATTCTTTCTTTCTATATAATTAATATGCCTTAGTATATCATAAATATTTATCATTACTGACATATTTCTGTTTGTTTAATTTTTTTTTTCTTTCTTTCTATATAATTAATATGCCTTAGTACATCATAAATATTTATCATTACTGACATATTTCTGTTTGTTTAAATTTTTTATTCTTTCTTTCTATATAATTAATATGCCTTAGTATACCAGAAATGTTTATCATTACTGACATATTTCTGTTTGCTTAAATTTTTTTATTCTTTCTTTCTATATATTTAATATGCCTTAGTATATCATAAATATTTATCATTACTGACATATTTCTGTTTGTTTAATTTTTTTATTCTTTCTTTCTATATAAGTAATATGCCTTAGTATATCATAAATATTTATCATTACTGACATTTATCTAAATGTGGAGACCTGTAATTGGCCATCTATATTGTATCAATGTTTTCTATGCTTTTTTTTTGTGCTGTTGGTCTTCCATAAACATTAAATAAATAAATAAATAGTTACTGAACATAAACTTAACTAAAGTACTATTCTTTAACTCACACTTATTACACACTAGTTACTTGTCTGTGGAACACAGTTTATTCTTCTTCTATGGTATTCATCCGACTGTAGACCACTTTATTCCCGCTGTCTATTGCTCGTTCGAGGGTTTCGCTTATTTTGCTTCTATAGCTTCTATGTATACGTTCGCCCAAACGTCAAAATAAGTCGCGCACACTTTTTTACATTCTCGATTTTTAGAAGGTTCTGGTATATGTAACTGTGTGCTACCAATTTCCAAATAAATATATAATCTTCTAGATTGTTCGGAAAACTTCGATTGTGCGCGATTCTCCTTGATTGATTAATGTGAAATTTTATCGTAAGAAATGGATGAGTAGGTGTATATTTTACCACAATATTTGCATACATAACCACCTGCATGAAATTCGGGTTACAAGTTCAACGGCCACAGCTGATTTAAAAATCGATTCAGAAAAAGGTAGGCAAGGCACTCGAGGTGTGTAAGCGCAATAACTCAAAGAGTTAATCAGATAAATCATATCGTAATTTGAATAGCAAAGTAGCGTAATGACAGACCTCTATTTATAAATGAAAAGATGCGTCGTAATTTGTTACACCCGAAAAATACTTGACTCCTTTAAACAATTTATCAAATGTTTAATGGTATTTTACTCTTTCAAATGCGATGGCTTCTTTCGCCCACAAATCATTATTTTCTAACGTTATTATTATTACGATTTCACAGCGATGTTATATTAGCGATCGTTTAAACGTTCCGTCGGTCATTAGTAGTGTGTTTAATATATAATGCTAGATTAACCCGTGCCATGCGTGGTTCCGGAGTTTAAATACTTTTATTTGTTAATTTCTCAAAATAACCTATTTTGATAAAATATCCACCAGAGCCAACGATTTTACATCAGTACATAGGTACCTACCAATCAGTACAAGAAATAAGCTATAAATAAAAAAAAACTACATAATAATTTCATTATTCAATTTTTTAATTTGTCTAACTTATAAAAAATCATAAAATACTGTCGGAAAATTGTGTAATTTCGCTTTTTTTTCAAAATCATTTGAATCAGCTTGCATCAGAAAAGAATTTTTATAATATTTTTATGAATTGAATACTCACCAGGGATGATTTAGAGGTTTCAAAGATCGACAAGCATGCATGAGGATGTAAAAATGTGGATAAGGCAGAAGTAAAGAACAGCATGTGAAAATGTGGATGAGGCAGGAGTTGTGAAAAGATAAAAAGTATGACGCTTTATCTTGTCTGACTATTCCCGCGGGAAAGAGGATAAAGAACATGTAAAAATGTGGATGAGGCAGGAGATGTGAAAAGATAAAAAGTATGACGCTTTATCTTATCTGACTATTCCCGCGGGAAAGAGGATAAAGAACATGTAAAAATGTGGATGAGGCAGGAGATGTGAAAAGATAAAAAGTATGACGCTTTATCTTATCTGACTATTACCGCGGGAAAGAGGATGAGGCAGGAGTTGTGATAGGATAAAGAGGATGACGGTCTATCTTATCTGACTGGAAAACTAGTAAAAATTTAAAAACTTTATATTATTAAAAGCTGCAATAACATATCACATATACCTGTTGTAAAAATAAAAAATATGTATAAAATCTTTCAGTTAGGGACTTAGGAAAGTAGGAAGTAAAACTTAGGAAGTAAAACCCACTTTATCTACTTACTTTTTTTTAATCTACTGTCTTACTTAGATAGAAAAAATATGGGTTTCAAAAAGTTATTATTGTGTTTATAAAAACACACAATATGGGGATCGCATAAATCGTATTTATTTTGATATTTATAGGAAGTAATGTAATTCTCTCGAAGTAATACATATATCTTTGATTAATAATCTAACGGTATTTACAGGGTAATCGTCTTTGATGCTTACAATAAAGATCACTTCACAAATTTGTTTGACTCAAGGGGATAATTTTTTTATATAACAAGATTCCTGATTCATTTTTTATTAAAACATTAATAAATATTTATACCGTCATGATCAAACCACTTCCGCCCGAAGCAGGACAACTACTTCTCTCCAAAATATTTTATTATAAAATACGTCGTAAGATATATTATACTAAAAAAGTAATAAATGTTTTTCTCTGCTTTAATAAATTTTTATTATTTTCTTGAATCTTTATGTATTGCAAATTTTCTAAGGAAATTTTTCACAAACAATTATACAAAAAATAGTAAAGTATCTTAAAATTAACCTACAATTCTCCTTTTGAAAATAAAATGAGGGTGTCGTTAACAAAATATGTGAAGCGAGTATTGAAGGCAGAAGAAATTGAGGTTATCCGTGAAAAACCTAACATGATCAGATAACCCAAGTATTGGAGGACGGTCTTGTTCAACAAAAAGCTTCAAAATTGAAGAGCTTGCATAAGAAGACGTATAAAAATTGATTTACTACAAGTGTGGCGTTGTATCCTCTCTACCTAACACTGTAAGCAAGTAAGTAAGTTTTATAGAATATATGTATATGTAAATGAAGATCAGTAGGTACCTATTGATCTTCATTTAATTTGAATTGTTAAAATGGAACGTTTTAATTTGAGCAACGCAAAAAAGCTTTTATTTAAAAAAAATATTAAAATATTTGGGAAACCACATTATATATATAAAAAAAGTTTTTTGTTAACTGAATGTAACTGTTGTAAATAATCCAACATCGTTGTCATAATATCAATACAGTTATGGAGATAAGCGACTTCAAAATTTGCATTTTTTTTTTTCAATATTTCTGACTCTAAAATGTTGGACTGCATATCAATAAGATAGTTCTAATCTAGTATTAGAAATTCATTCACTTAATTACAAGCGTGATAAAATAAAATGATTAAAATCTTGGAGAAATATTCAACAGGATTTTTTATAAGGTTTGATAGCACTATTGATAAAGTATTCTATCGGCCTAAGAAATTTCTGAGTTTTAGTCCTGATACATTTTTTCGTGCACCTTTCTAAGGGATTCATCTAATTTGTATTATTTATCGAGGAACATACCAACGGTCCCTACGTATACTGTCGAATCTGCAAAAATTTTTTTTTCATATTATTGATGGTTTCAGCGTTTAAATTGCAGAGAATCGTAATGGTAGATCATTAAAAATATTTATTTATATTTACTATGTTATCTCTTATTAAGCTTGTAAAAATTATTTTATTTTGTACTACTAGTTTCGAAAAAATCTAAATTTAAATTGAAAAATTAAATTCGGGTCTAAATTTACTTAACAACATTACCTTCTTTTCCTCTTCTCTCAATATTCCCGTTACGGCCACAACCACCCTCACAAGATTATTTATTTTTAACTAAATTATTTAAAATTGAACAAAAGCATTGTTAAAATTATTTATAAAAAGTAGTCAGTTTGATACTTTTGTTGATGAGAGATTCTGATTTTCTCGAAACTAGTAGTCTAAAAATAAAATAATTTTTAAAAACTCAAGTTGAGATAACGTATTGAATATAAATCGATATTTTAATAATCAATTATTTTTTCGTTTTACTGTATTAAATCATCCAATTTACTGTATATTTTCGGAAAATGTTAAAATAAAATTGAATTTTCGTTCCAAACAAAGCATATGTGAAAGGATTTTTTTTTAATTATCTGAAAATATAGTATGAATCGGATGGTTTAAGACGCCAAAACGAAAATAAAATTTTTGCAGATTCTACACTATACGTAGGGACCGTCGATATTTATATTCTTAAAAATTGCAACTGCAGACAAATGCGATTTTATTTAAAATTAATGGGCATCTATTTACTACTCAAATTGCATTTAGGTATATAATAATTTGCATTCGAAAATTTTATCGATCCAAATTTGCAATAATGATTAATACAACTATTAAGATACAGATGGCGCTGCTGGCTAATTTATAACTGAGAATGTCTTCAGTAGGCAATTTATTTGCTAGGTTTTTACAAGCGTTTATAATATGTTTTACTAATTATTATTAACGCCCTAGCCGATTGCTTTCTGCTAGGCCCTGCAGGTGGCTATTTTGGCCGCTGCTCGGCCAATGATGGTCGCTTCGTGGACAGCTATGGCCGCTGCGCTGCCAATTGTGTTTGCTGCATGGTAGGCCCTGCTGGAGCCTGCGTCGGCCACTCGCGGCAATTGTATGTGCTACATGGCAAGTTTTAATACGGAATAACATTTACAAAATATCAAGAAAAAGGAAGTGGTCTACAAGAGCGCAACCCTATTTAAGGCTGATCGACGAAATATATACAGCAAAAATACGTTTAAAAAAATCCGCTCCATCTGTCATGTCTATGGTAGCTGTCAGTGACAGACAAATTTTAAAAATATATCAATTTTATTTTTATACATATATACAACAAAAAAATTTAAAATATATCCATGGCCATTTCACAATTGTGAATACTGGAAATGATTATTTGTGTCAATCATATTCAAGAAAAACATGATAGCCATTTACTTTACAAAGTAAACGGAGTAAAAAATAAAAATAAGCTCACTTCGCAGTTTGTAAAAACTACGAAGTATCTTAATCTTTGTTCTTTTTACTCCCTTTCTTTTAACTCGTAGCGACTGCTTGTCGGCTTGTCTGCCGAAAAAACTTTGGATCGATTTGTAACCCTTTTACCACGGTAAAAGGGTTAAAAATCGATGATTAAAAATGGATCACGATCCAATCGAGCTGAAACTTTGCATGCAGACTCGTTGCGACTATAAAAATGAGCTAACAAATTTTCGTTAAATTTTTTTTAATACTTATAGTATAATTTTGAATCTTCGAAATTTTTTATTAATCCCTTTCGTAGCGTCGCTCGACTCGAGCCCGACGTGTGGAGTAGGGACTAAATCTGTTTCAACTAGTCAATGAGATAGGGAGCATAATAAAAACTTGGTTTTTATGGGTTAGTTCTTTTACTTTTCAATTAAATATGTTTAATATCAGGCAAATCTTCAGGCGGAATTGCAACACTCGCGTTTGGCTCGCCCCTGATTTCCAATGCAGTTGAATGCAAGTGACTTGTCTCGTCTTGGAACGCACATAGAAGTGCAATAATTGACTCGATGCAAGTTTCTTGCATACAGAGCCGACCAGATAGCGTCGTGTGCACATGGGATGCAGACTGCTTACGCGTCTGTTGTGTAGGTGTTTAATCTTTGATGAAATCTCCGTGTAGAATATAAATTCATTGTAGCACAATTACCTCAGATACCATCGATTATTTTATAATTAATTATAGTAAAATACGCTAATTGTCAGCAGTTAATCGTTATAATCACTAACTATTATTATAATCATTATGTAGAAGCTTTTATGTAATAATTCACGTTTACAGGAATTTTGTAAGCTAAGTCGCCTAATACTACTTCATCAATGAAATATTATTATCCTACGTCTGAATTCTATATTACATACTGCAGCGAGGCTAAAAAGAATTAAGCACTTCTGTCAAGTGACAGTCATTTGAAGTTGGCACAACACTATCGAAGGATCTAAAATTTTCTACAGCTTTCGAGAGACGTCTGAAACTTTCCAAAAACACAAGTCACGAGAACTTTCTAGCAAAACTAAAAAAGTCTAGTAAACATTATAAAATTCTCGAAGATTCGGAAATCCAACGTCATCGGGTATAAATAAACGGATCCAGGCCGCGGAGCGCCAATGTTATTCTGACGTTTCTTATGACGTGAATCTAGCGGCGAATCAAGAAGCGAAAACAGTGTTACCACCAGGCGTGTGAACCAAGTGACAGATAATTAAGTGAAGTGCTTACTCTTGTGCGATATTTGAGCGGACGAAACTTCTCGAAAGTGTTACCCAGTGAAATTAACGATTTATGGACGAGTAATATATTACGAAGTAGTGTGGTTTAAAGAACAGCGTTAAGTTTAATAATGTAAAGTAACTTTTTATATTGAATATTAATTAATCAGTAATTAAATTCCAGCGTTTTCATTAATTCCTCCCGCAGCCACGAGACGTGACAATACATTTTGTATCAACATAGGTACCTGTATCAATATTAATGTAACCAGCATGTAAAATAAGAAGAACAAAGATAAAATTAAATATATTTATGTCGAAAAAAGTTTTAACCTAAAAATGAATTATGCCCACAGACCACCAAAATAATTAGACATGAACGAGCGTAAATTATTTTCCGCTATTACGAGCTTGGACATTTTGAAAAATTTAAAAAATGTCAAACTAAATACTTACTCTTAAAAAGTACAATGTCTTAATAAATAAGTCGCACTTAATTACAAGTAGACGTTTTTACTTAAGCGAATCTATTTGGAAAATTTTTAAAAAACATTTGCCTATTGTAATAAATATGCAATAATAAATACTAATAATTAACTGCGGTATAAATGAATCTAAGATATACGCGAGGGGTAACATTTCTGTGCTGTGAACTATTTCCTTATCCTAAAAAACTAGTTTGGTTCATATCTGTACATATTATATTAACTGTGGTTATACATATACTATATTTTCGCAGTGTAGGTAGGTATATCAATTTTTATAAATTTTTTTTACTAATTCCACGTATTTTTAGTTTTATTTTAATCGACTATGGATATTTATTTATTGTTGAGAACATTGAAAAAACTTAGTTATCTAAATATTTCCAATTAATTTCTGTGTAAAAAAGCACTTACCGACCAAAGTATATGGAATATTTTTTCATTGATTGATATGGCAGTTTTGCAATACACACAGGTCGAGCTATATTTCTCACAATTATAGTTTCAAGAGATAATGAGAGTTTCGGTGATTACACATATTAAGCGAAATCAGAAACAATTTGAAGCGTAGTGGCGATTCAGTGTGGCATACCAAATACCAGCGACAAAAATTAAGAGAGTAACTAATTATTGTCGCTGGTATTTGGTATGGATGGATGGAATGGAAGAGGTCATTCGGAAATAAGTGCGACCACTGACGTGCGAGTATCCTGGAAAGACTAATATAAAGTGCTCCACAGACGATACCTTATTTTGGTTTGATTATATTCTTCGGTTTTATTTGAACTTTCTTAGATATATGTAAGTATATACAGTATCATGTCTCATTCTATTTCTTGTATTGTTTGCTATTGTAAACGTGAAGTGGTTTTGTGTGGACGCCTCCCCGCGCTGTGTGCACACATATGAGTTTGAGTGGCGTGGGGAGAATGACCACTTTAAATGTGGAATTGGTTTGCAAAAGTTAAGGGCCGATTTGGGAGCTATTGCCCATAAGACGGCCCTGGGTGTGTGGTGAGTTTATCTTCCCACAGACGAGAGATTAGTGCGAAATTATTGTGAATAAAAGAAAAGTGATCCAATTAAAATTGTGTCCCGTGTCTTTGATGATAAATAAAAACTTAATTTGTATTTCATTAATCTTCCACCACCATGACTATTAATTATTAATTGGAGTTACCCTCGTGCGCTCGACCAACACTTTCAATAATCCGGTAAATTTATTGTCTCAATTAAAAATATAGCTTTAATAACATCTTCAATTATTTATTTATCTCACAAAGCCGACATTTTAAATTATTCACATCCTTAAGTTTTGCCATTTTTATTAGCAATATCATGAAGCGATATAGCTAGTATAAATGGCTAATTGAATCATTAATGAATTGAAGAATAAAATAAAGCAATAATATGATAAATATCGTTTGGCTTTATTTATCTGATGATTTATCTATACGAGAAGAGTGTTGTAAACAGTAATTTCTTTTTACTCCTTTATATTAACTCGTGACGTCTACTTGCTTGCCGTCAACATAAACTTTGGATCGATTTTTGACCCTTTTCCCGCGATCCAATCGAGCTGAAACTTGTCAAGCAGACTCGTGGTGATGATCAAGAAGATCTGTCAAATTTTCGTTAAAAAAAAGTAATTATAGTATAATTTCGGATTTTTAGAAATTTTATTGCTTTTTTCAAATTGGAATCATTAGAAAAGTTTGATTAGCAACGGCTCTGCGGCCCGATAACGTTGCGGAATATTTTCTAAATTTGAATTACTCCGTCGGTATAATAGGTACATCACTACGAATTTCGAAAATTTACTAAACAATTGGTTCACAGATGACAGCAAAATTGGGTTTTTTGGAAAAAAATAAATAATAATTTATTTCTTTTAGATTTCTGCTTAGTTTTGAAGAATTCTACATTACTCAAATCTGATTCTGACTAAATCATTTGACGCTGGAAATTCATAAGGTACGATATAGATGATAATTGAATCTAACAAAATCTTGACATCTCAAAACATCTGACATTTTAGAAATATATTAAATTTCGGTAAGTTTAGTGTTATGTTATATGTTTTAATTCGTCTTTAATTATTGTTATATTTTACAAAGAAAGGAAGTATACTAAAAACTTGGTTTTTATGGGTTACTTTTTTATACTTTTAATACCAAATTTAATACCAAATATGAATCGTCGAATGGCAAGGCAGATACTGGAAACTAGTCACCCTCCCTGACAATGTGCATTATATACATTATACGTATTACTAATTATTACGGCATTCTTTCTATTTTCCTTCTTATAAAAAATAAGTTTTATCTATCTTCAATAAATCTTTTTTATATTAATGTTAAATCAAAAAAGTTATTTAAATAAGTCTGTAAAATAATCATTGGCTTATTTGTGTCGTCCTGTAATTATGGTAGACAACTGTTTTTTCTGTACTATTTTTTCTTGCCATATATTAACGTCTTCCTGTTGGATGATCAAATAAATAAAAATATCATAAGGGTAGAAAAAGACAACCAATAATAATCCAAAATAGGGGATTATAAGCAAATGCGCCACTTTGCATATGACGAAAATACAGGAAATAATTTGCATATGACGAAAATACAAATACGAAAATACTTTTTGCCATATAATATATTCAAGCCGACGTGCTTGAATTTGATTATTTGGCAAAAAGTATAAATTTAACAATTGATAATTGATTTTGAAGGCTTTTTTCTGTGTTTTAGAAGTATTTTATCAAAACCACATTAATTTTAAAATCTTTGCTCTGGCTTTTAAAATAAGTTATGGTTGCTTCTAATTTCCAATAATTTCTAATAATTAGTTGCGTTTTTGCTTCAAATTATCTTAGATGTGGGGAAAAGACAGCAACATCAAAAAAAAAAATTTAATACAGTCATCGAGGATTACTAATTTATAATGTACTGAATTCAATATTTTATAGGAAAAATAGCTTATAAATTTATAGGAAACATGACTTTGAAAGGGATAGATACATAAAATCCAGAATTCGGTACATTTTAAATTATCAATCTTCGGTGACTGCGTTCAAAACATTTTTTTAATTTTTTGGATATTGCTGCCCTTGCTTTTATACCCCACATATATAAAACAAAGGTACTAATATAAGCAGTGTAAGATAAAATATAATGCTGCCGGTGCAGTTAGTGATGAGATATGATAAAAATGATTCAAAATTAGAGTTTGAAAATCATTATCACTTTTAGCACTAGAACGCGAAAAAAATTTATTTTCAAAAATGTCTAGCATTCTTCTAAGAAAGTAGGTATCCATGTCTCAGACCCACACATAAGTATTATTCTGATAAGCGTGTAATAAAACTGGTATTCATCAAACTGGAGACAAAAATCATTTCTGAACAATTCGCAATGCGTTTATTACCAACCGTTATTTTCTAACCGTGACCTAAGCCTACAACTTAGAATGCGTATGGTTCGGTGTTACATTTTTGCCATCCTCTTATATGGGGTGGAGGCATGGACATTTGACCAAGAACGAATCCGCAAAGCCGTGGTTTTTGAGATCAGGATCTATAGACGGATATTGAAAATTTCCTGGGTGGACACAGTAACGAATGATGAAGTCCTCTGGCGTACGGAAAAAGACCAAGGAGTGCCGCAATCTATCTCGGACATTTTATAAGAGGACCAAAATATAGTCTAAATCAACTCATCATCCAGCGGAAAATAAGTGGTAACAGAAGCGTTGGAAGACACATCTCATGGCTGCGTAACTTGAGGGGCTGGTATAAGTGTAACTCGACTGAGTTGTTCCGTGCGGCGGTAAATAAAATCGTTATCGCCAGAATGATCGCCAACCTCCGATAGAAAATGGCACCATAAGAAGAAGAATGCGTTTTTATATCTCTTCTTTAGAACATATTTTATTAAGAGGTCCAGAGCATGATTTTTTTAGCAATTAAAATTTTCGGCATTATAATATCTATTAATAAAATATTTATTTATAAAAATTGTTTCAATCATTTTTTACGTGTCTCATCGTTCAGTTAGTCTGTTACGTTCGTTTTTCCCAAATGAAGAGGACAAGAGGACACAAAAAATGAAACTACAACAAATTAGCAAATAATATATTCTCATTTATTATTTACAACTTATTGTCAAGGTTTTATAAGTTATTCGATGCCTCTGTAATAAAAAACTACATGGTCTTTAAAGGAGAATTCGTTACTTGTACAGAAGGAGGTGTTGAAAGGTCTCACTTCTGTCTTACTTTATATTCCATTTTAAAGCACTGCAATTCAATAAAATAATAAATATAACGTAAAAGGAAACACAATATCTTGTACAACAGAAATTTTTCTTTCAAATTAACTATATGCAGGGTATAAAATCAAAAACATAAAAAAATTGAATGCAGTTACCGAGGATTACTAATTAAAAATGAGCCTAATTCTAGATTTTATATATCTATCCCTTCCAAAATCATGTTTCCTATAAATTTATGGGCTGTGTTTCGTATTAAATCTCGAATTCAGTACATTATAAATTAGTAATCTTCGATGACCGCATTAATTTTTTGTTGATATTTCTGCCATTGATTTTATATCCCGTATACATATATTGTACAATTAATTTAATTTACTTTTGGCGTGCATTTTAACATTAAAAAAAAATCGTTTACACCTTCCTATATTTAAAAAATATTTTTATGTGTATTTACTATGCAAGAGACAGTCATTTAGCTAAGAGGTTATTTGCCCTATCTATTCAACGGACATTGGTTATGCGGTTGGCTTTATTTACTGTAGCCTGGAAAAGCTCTACAGTAGACGGCCAAACCACAGGATTTTCAGTCATTGTGTTCTCCTCCTTCCAGGGGACTTCCCATAACATTTTTCTGCATTATAAGATGCCAATATCTCGAACTTCTTCGGATGTCTCATCATCACTTGGATTAGCACAAAAATATTATTTTTTTATAAAAAAAATATTTTATATGAATTCAAAAGCAGTTAATTACAGATACAACTTTATTACGTAATACATAAATTACTTTATAAAATACGACTTGTGTAATTACAGAGTTGCAAAAGGCGTAATGGCAGAAGTGCGTCTTGATTTTTTCTATCGACAGATGTCACCTGACATCGGTAAAATCCGCACAAAGTTGAACAAAGCCGCATGCCGCTCAGGACAATGCCATTAGCGAGAGAAGGAAGAACGCAACCAGTTTTTGTATGAACGAAAAAGGACACATCCACAATAGACGAAGATAGATGGACGGTGGATGAACCCGAATGTGACGTATATTATAATAAATTAGTGAATTTATTCACATTGTTCTTTGCGTAGTACAAGTATTTTCCATTTTTCTTTACTTTTCTTTGGTAATACATGTATAATATAACACATTAATTTAAATCTTATAGTGATCATTAAATCGGGTGAAAAAAATAAACTTTGTATCTTTAATGAATTTAATTATAATTTTATATTTTACTACTTCATTTGTCGATAATATTCTCAAAACTAGAGAACTAAAACATAAATCTATAATTAATCTCACATAGAGAAAACAAAGTTTACGTTCTTCTCCCAATTCAATGACCATCATAAAAAATCTCTACAACATTAACGCCTATTCCATCAATAATAAATTTATGCACATATTTCAATTTTTTTTTTTCATATTTATGTAGAGGATATCTTCTTCTTCATGTGCCCTGTCGGGTCCCTCCGACGTCGGCAATCATCTGGGAGAAAGTTTCCCTGTCCAGGGCAGTGCGGAACAGCTCTTCCACGCTTCTTATCCCGGTCCACTCTCGGATGTTTCCAAGCCAGAAATGCCGCCTCCTTCCGACCCCTCTGCGACCCTCAATCTTCCCCTTGATGACGAGCTGAAGGATGGAGTATTTTTCGCCTCTCATTACATGACCAAAATATGAAATTTTACGGAGCTTTACTATGTTTTTGTATTGTATTTGCTCTACGTAAAACTTCAACTAGGATATTCTGGTCGAAATTCTTCACGTTTATAAGTATTTTTATTTTTAAAGGAAAATTTTAAAAAGAAAAGCCTCCGAACTGTGCAAAGGGATAAAGCTAAGCCGTATGAAGTATAGACGATGAAACGAAGACAAATGTAGAAAAGCTCAAGCCCACGCAACGATCTGTGGAGAGATCCATGCTTGGTATAAGGATAAGAATAAGAATTATGAAATTAGGTGCATAACTAGTCTAGTGAATTTCATGGATCGTAAAACGAAGTTTAAATAGCAATGAACAGGGCATGTTGCAAGGCAGGATGCCACATGATGTACTCCCAGAGTTTTGAAGTGGAGACCTTGGGAGAACAAGAGAAGCGTCGGAAGACCTGAAAAGAGACGGGGCGACGATATAGCAGCAGTAGGGGGAAAGAAATGGCTACAAAAAGTAAACAAGGGTGAAAGAATATAGAAGAGTCCTTTATCTAGCAGTGTAGAGATGAAGGCTTAAGAAGATGAAGAAGATAAGTATTTTAAATTTTTGGATTTGGAATTACTCTGGTTATTTCCTATGATTGAGGTGTTATGTTGAGGTACAAGTGCAGAAAACTGCAACCGGATAAAAATTTTGAAGAAAAGTAGTAATGGATCAACTTAATTAAGGCTGAAATTAAAATGAGTTATTTTATTTCCAAAGTAAAGATCGCCACCCAGATTGAAAAACTGTCTTAGGAGACAGCACAATGAAGAATTAAATTGAAATATGTATAGAAAAAAACTTAAACTATGATGTTACAAGGAAATAATTAATTTATTTATTTATAATCTTAGCTACCCTAACCAAATCCGAAATAAGAAATCTCATAAAGTTTTCAGATTCAAAAATAAAATAATAAATCTTTTTTTTAAAAAGTATATACCTTAACATAAATATATTTTTTTAAATATTAAAAAAAATATTACAAAGTGTTAAGATGTCTTTTCACACGCTTTTATTTAACTCTGTCTGTTTATTGTTGTGCGGTATTGTAATTGATTTATCACCAACTTTTCGACTAACTAGGGCTCTCAAAATGTCAACATTTACATAAATTGAATGACTTTACATTCTTTAATCATGTTCGAAACGATTGGGTTATTATTTAGATTAAAATTAATAATGACGTCACTCAGAAGCAAGAGCCGCAGAAAGAGCTGAAGAACATGCCGTTTGAAAATTAGTTTAAAACTTTGAAACAATGTGATTAATATTTGGATACTGTGTGGGTGATATTAAAAATCATTTACGATTGTACCTATTCAAAAAAATAAAAGTAAACCTTTTTTAAAAATTTTTTGTTCATAATGAAATAACTCGCCCGGGACCTTAAATTACTTCCGTATACAATCTCACTCCATTGTCTTATTTTTTATTATTATACGAGAAGGTACCTAAATAAACATTATTAAAGTCCGACGTTTCTGGCAAGTGGTATTCCTGATCATCCGGTATAACAACAGATATTTGCGAAAATGTGAAAAAATATACAACGAAAACTGGATCGTCAACAAATGATATTAAAAATATTCTTCGATAATGTTTCTTGTGACATCGACAACAATGGACGGATAAATGATAAAAAACGAATATTTCACGTGACAAATGGCCAAGTAGGTAAAATTTATGGGCCTGGCTACGCCACTGGTCACTCAATTGGATTTATTCAACACTTATGTTTGTCGTGTGAAGGCAGTGCGGACAATGAGATGAATTATTATCCGCGGCAGCATGGGCGCAGCGTGGGATAGTATTATTAACAATTTTAAGGTGTAATACTTCATGCGAAAATGTTAAGAAGCAAATTTAATGTTATTTTATAGGAGAATATATCATTTCCATCTATTTATATTTCAAATATTTTGGGATATTTATTTTATAACGTTTTGGGGAGTTTTTGTGTATAGTTTGTTTGTTGGTTTGTTTGTTTGTACAGGTATTTCGGGAGAAAATGCCCACCCGTCCAAAGGCATCTTCTTGTGTCGGCACGTGACATGTATTGTGTGAGAATCGTATGGTGTGGTGTGAGGTGAATCAGCAGAGGCAGGATGAGTATATGGATACAGGGCGTAAATTATACTCACGATTA
The DNA here is from genome assembly GCA_016648135.1 of Agrypnia vestita. NCBI lineage: Eukaryota > Metazoa > Arthropoda > Insecta > Trichoptera > Phryganeidae > Agrypnia > Agrypnia vestita. The sequence goes on along the minus strand of JADDOH010024643.1, from coordinate 330,318 downwards.
ATTTATAATTATTTTTAATATTTGATTGACAACAATTTACAGATGTGGCGTTGAGTACAAAAATATTTCTTGTGAGTGCTTTGACGGTCGGCGATAGAGTGAATGTATCTATCGGCGACCTAGACCTGGTTAGCCGCATCGAGCCGCTGGTTGGTGGATATCACTCGATGCGTGTGGCTAGAGTCGCGACGGCTCTGGACCACCACAGAATCAACTATTAATTAAAAAAATTAATAATAAACTTTGTATAATCTTCCTGTTAATAAAACTTCGACTGTTTTTTTTAAGACAGGACAGATGGCCACTAACTGATCCATAAAATAAAATTCGTGACTAAATCAATTTTTGGACAGGGGCGTGGCTTTAGTCGTTAATAATTTTTTTTATAAATTTAATTTGTCTTCTGCTTTGAGCGCTTGTAAATCTGCTTTACAAAAGATTGCTGTAACTGTCCCAGACTTAAAAGATTTAATTTTATGCAAACAAATACAACCGATTATATGTCACTAAAGTGCAAGGAAAGTGAAAACGAGTGATGGCTACATTAAGCGAGACATGTAGCAAAAGCCCATTACTCCCGTCAGATTGCCAAAGATCTCGCGTAATAGATATCAGGCTCAAGGCCAAGGGTATGTGAGCAGAGAGTATCAAATCAGAACTGCAGGAAGTGGAGGATTACCTAGCAGAATGGACCAGTGCAGCAGTGATGTCAAAGGCTGTATTCACCGCGTTCATGGACTTCCATGTCCGCCAAAGCAAAATACCATATGCTTAAATGACGTACATGGCTACTAAAACGTATCCGCACATACACAATAAATTTATGTTATACAAAGAGATTAGATAATCTCATATCTAAGGCTAGCTTGTTCATGCGCAGCGGAAAGATTGTGCAGGAAAGGAATACTCTTTTATTTCTTTTCCATAAATAAGGATAACAAAGATACCTATTTGGAAAAATTGATATGTTTATTAGGTGCGGCTTAAAGCTAACTCCTGAGAAGTTGAAAATGTCAGTAGTTGCACAGGTCATACATCCAATAGCTTGCCCCGCATTTTAACAAACGTAGGATTGCCCCGGAATAAACTGCCAGCCACATGACCATTACCAAGAATTTACCGTAATTACATTCTTTTCCAAGTGTGTACAAATATAATAATTGTTTCTCGTAGACAAATAAATAGACAACATGAACAATTTTTTGTTTTATTGTTAACATGAACAGTTTCTATAAATATTTTAATTACATAAAATGTTTTTTATACGCGAACGCAAGTTCACATTTTTGGACATGATAGCTTTAAGGGATTTCTATGAAAGTCCACTATTTTAGATCGGGGCAGTTCAGTGATTATCACCTATGATAATTTGATAATAGATAAAATGCGTCGTGTTTCGAAAAGTGCAGCTATGTTGTTAAATATTATCTTCTTCTTCCTATGATGCCATCTCCTATCGGAGGTCGGCGATCATTCTGGCGATGATGATTTTATTTACAGCTGCACGGAACAAGTCTGTCGAGTTACACTTATGCCAGTCCCTCAAGTTTCGCAGCCGTGAGATGCGGCGTCTTCCTACGCTTCTTTTACTACTTATTTTCCCCTGGATGATAAGTTGGTTTAGACTATTATATTTTGCAGTGGCGTGCAATGGGTATAAATTTTGGTTATGCTGTGACCGACTATATATTATATTCAAAAAATATGTATATACGCATATACCTATACGTGTATTTACATATTTTGTATTTTTTTGATTGTATTTAATGAAATATTTTGAATAGCTTCAATCCACAACAATGATTGCACTCTAAAATAAATATTGTAAACAAGGATTTTGTAAATAAACGAATATTTTATATATAATATTGAAAAAAATTTCAATACATTTTGAAGACGATTTATATATAATTCAAACGGGAATAACAGTAATTTCAAATATACTTCAATTCAATTCAATTTCAAATATTTTCACAAAAATAAATAAAACATTTATGATATCACTGACGACAATTTCTTCGTAAATAAAATTGACATATTCCTTATAAAATGTTCAAAAACCAACATTTTACAAACTTTCTGTATAAATTACCAAAAACTAATTAATGTCAATAAAAACGGATTGAATTCATACTGTTAATTATAATAAATGAAGTCAGTAATTAATATAAAAATAATAAAAGAAAAGAACAAGCTTAGTCAACATAATATGCAGATCATATTATGATTTGAAATTCGACATATGGAATTCACCATAGAAAAGAGAAATAGAATTCAAACAAAAAAATGTGTGTGCAAGCAATGGAATTTGTAAAAAAGTCATTTCTGCAAGGGACGTGCGCGGAGTTCTCACCACATTGGACCTTTCGAAGAAACACGCCATTCTATGAAAAATTAACAGACATAAAGATGGGTCAATGAAATATTATACGGTTTCATTAGGAAAATACTCACTTGAGGAAGAGTTTTTTTTCGACTTCGAAAAGTCGGAAGAAAACCTAGCCGTAGGACGCATTACGGCTAGAATTTTAAATTGTCTTTTTCTTAAAATAATGATTATTTAAATAATACTTGTTTCCCAGAAGTTTTACTAATGCACAGCTTTTTTGTATGAGCTGCACGTCACTGATATTTTGGTCCCCTCATAATATGTCCAAGATACTCCAGCTTTCTTACGTTGATAGTTCGCAGCACTTCTCGGTCTTTTTCCATACGCCGGAGGACTTCATAATTCGTCATTCTATCCACCAAGGAAACTTTAAATATGCGTTTATAGATCCACATATTAAAAGCCTTGACTTTGCGGATTAGTTCTTGGTTAAGTGCCATTTTGTTAATTTTGTATATCTTGCAAATGCTATTTAGTAAAATAGTTTTTAATGATAGAAATACATAGAATGCGACCACTTTAAATTGGCGTGCGAGGGAAGGCGTCCCTGTCGAGTAACAGAAGTTGCCAGGGTGTAAATTTATTACACAATACATAATGTACAGAATGTCCAGTGACCGGTGTCGTAGCCTTTAACAGAAATTTGGTCGGGCAGCACTAAAGAAACCAAGCCGTAATGGCGGCCGTTCTATCTGTCAAACTGTCAGACGGTAATATCGGTCCATTTTTTGCTTTTTCAGCTTCGCAAAACTTTAATACTTCATTGGCAATTGTTCTTGCATCATCCTGGACTGTTTAGGATGTTTTGGACATAATAATTCAGTGTATATTGGTAAACAAGATGTCACAGCTCCCGAGCAAATACAAAATTGTACTGAATGCCAGGGCGAGGGGTTACCGCCGGGAGCGGGCGGGGCGGGTTTTAGTTCCAAAGTCGCCGCACGCCAAGTTATTGTGGTTAAGCAATACGTACTGAAATGTTTTTGTTTATTTTTTTAATAAAAGTGAATATGCGTACTCGTGTCACATCAATATTCCTACTGTTTTCAAACCGAGCCAAATGCCTGTGCTATGAAAATAAGTCTCCTGGAAAGAGGCTCCCGATACTAGATCACTAGGCGAACATAATAACCACTAGACCAACAGGCCACTCATATGTTGTGTGTGTGTTAATGAGTAAACAGTATTCTCCAACACGAGGACAGGAGGAATGTTGGGTAGATACTTTCACCCACACTAGCTGTCTATGAAGCCATTAATTTATATTTACACTGTAATGATTTTAGTACTCGTAGGTGTTCACAAATACCATTTGCCTGATTAAGGTAGAGGAAAGGTCTGTTGGGCTCAGGCAAAATAAAACAAACATTACATTTTAATTAATTAAAAACATATTATAAACCACTTTGAGCAACATTACGTCTATCGCTTTCAATACCACTGTATCTTCGTTACGACGGATGCATACTAACTATCCATTACTTATTTTAGTAAACAAATTAATTATTGAACAGGAGCGTGGCTTATAGTGGGGGTAATTGACAAGTAGACACCGAAATGGAGAATATATCAAATAATGGGTTATTTGATATGTAATTGGCTTAACTTGACGAGACCTGATTCTGCATGGTCCTATTAATAGCCTTTACAATCGTCTATGCGAAGATGTATGAATGTATATGAGGCGAGAGTTGTGTATCAGGTCAGAAGGGTATATACTATAGGGCTATACACCGTATAGCCCTATCCTCTCTATCCGCCCTTGCGAGAAAACGGCGCAATGGTAAGTTAGTTAGTTTGTTTACTGAGTGTTTATTCAATTAAACCACATTTGTCATTGCTTTGATTAAAGATTGAATTCAAAAAGAATTATGTTTTGGAATATTCGCCTTAAATAAGAAGTAAAGTAAGTCTCTCAAATAAAATGTAGTATGTGATAAATAATATATTTTTAAATCTGCATGTAGAATAATGCAATTCAGCTGTTGCGTTAGAAGATTTAGTCGCAGAACAGACTCAATACCTAATGATTTAAAAGTTAAAGTATAGACTCTGTATTCGGGCCTTAGTGTCAGAGGGCAAAAAATTTTGTAAATGTGCTCTGCGTACAAAATGAATATACATACAAAGAATGCTATTTCGCTGCGCGCCCAGCCATGTAATATCATTTATGAGAGTTTCTAGATAAATGTACCATCCTGTAAATAATGCAAATGTCAACTAATGAAGAGTAGCTTGTTGGTGTAATGGTCATGACGCTCGCCTAGTGAATAGGAATAGAACTTGATGGTGTTCTATTCTCATAGCACGAGCGTTAAGTTTAATTTTTATTTTGAGAATAGTAAGAATATTGATGCGACACGCATTCGTAGAAAAAATCTTATAAAAATTGTACACGTACAGTTTTTATAAGAATTTTCAAGAGAACTGTCGAATGTCACTATTTCTGTAGCGGAAATAATAGCGTATATTTTTGTAATTTATTCATCATATCAAAATTGACAAAGTGTACTGTAATGATATAGAGTCAAAATTTAATGATAGGACAATTAATGATAATTAAATACACTAATATTTAGATATATGCCCCCTTTTCTCAGAATAACAAGGATATTTTTTAGGAATACATAAAAGGGACGTGTCGTATAGGCCTTTTCATATAAGCTTGCAATTGCGTTGGTGTGGGTACAGTGCGTAATAGGCACATTCTTTCATTGTGTTATGTTTACGTATACGCCCCTCTCGTATCCGTAAACTTAACACAACAAAACAATACGCGTATCATGCACTGTACCCACACTAACTCAATTGCAAGCTTATATGAAAAGACTTATACCTACGCGTAAAGTTTCTATTTGACACACATCAAATTTTACGAAGTTTTAAATATTATATATTAGCGGTACAGAGATGATTATGATTTATCACTGGGAAAAAGGGGGTTTTTCATTAAATGCTTTCTGTAAATACCTAGATATTTCCAAAAGTAGGTATATCATTGGCCTGTATCTAAATGCTTAAAAAAGCCAAGACCGCTCTCATTCGCTTTATTGAAAACTCTTTATATTTCTTAAAGACACTTATTTGAAGCCTAATATCATTTTTTTTCATCTTAAGGAATAAAAGAAAGTCGCAAGGGACCATGTCTGGCGTATGCGGATGCTGAAGCGTGATAACGTTGCTGCTTTTGGAAATTTTGAAATTTTTTTTAAATTTTTTTCCATAAGTAAAAAATCACCAAGCACACCAAAATACATGTAACGTTTTTGACATTCAATAAAGAGTAGAAATATCTACATCAAATATTGCTACCAATGTCAAAATACCTCGAGGAAAATTGTAGAAACAAAAGCCAGCCGACAATAAAAAAATCCACGTGTTTTCTGATCAAACCTCATACATGTGGTGAGATTTTTATCTATAATCTCAGAGATCTACTTGCTTGGGCTTGAGCTTGCGCTTGCAAGACCACAGAGAATTTGAGATTTTTCACGTCATCTCATAGAATGTAAACCGTCCAGAGCCAAAAATTTCATTAAAATCTTATTCACGGTTATGATATATAAAGTGTGTTTTGATATGGGCCGTAATGCAAGTTTTGATAAGAGCCATAATGCAAATTTTGATACTGGCCATAATTTATTTATTTATACGCACTTAGGGCCTTTATATTAAAGAATTATTAATTTACAAAAATAAAAGTGAAATGAACATTTTAATTTAAATAGGTTAAAATAAAATTAATTTTATAAAAATTAAGGCACGGTAATAATTGATTAAATACCGTGCAAGAAATAAAATAATAAAGTACATAAAACAAAACTTAAGACAAAAAATAAAAATAAAATTATTATTGATAAAATAAATAAAATTATTATTAAAATTATTATTAATAAAAAACAATATTAAGGTCACAAATAGTTGCTTCACTTGTTCCAAATTTGCGTGCACACTTGTTTCTTAAGAGCAGCAATGCTACTTACCAAACAAATCCACCGAGTTAAATTCGTTGCCAACTTTATGCAACTTTTGCATGCGTGAGTTGTTCATAAAATTAGAGCGAGGAACATCTTAATGACATGGAGCATGATATCTCGTTCTATAACGGCGGAATATACGATAATTAATCATGTTCACCAAACTAGGGCAATAATAATGCAAGTTTTAAGGCAAGAGATGATGTCAGTGTACACGCGCCTTAAGAGTACGTACGTTTGTAAAGTACGAGCGAGTTGGAGAGGACGTGTCCAGAATTGAGAGTGGTCCGGAGAGCCGCGAACAATAAAAGATGAACAATGGGCACAAAGCCTCCGGGGAATCTGTATTCAATGGGGGAATAATGAATCCTCAAGAGGGAGCCAAGATCGGCCCAGCCTCTATGTGGGCTCCTCTGCGGTGACAATGGCGCTGAGGTCTGGGAATCACCTCCGTCGTGATCCGTTCAACTTCTCACAGTTTCTTGTGTCGAGTGAATAATTTAAATAATGCATTGGTCGAGACCGAAGCCAGATTGTAGAATAAATAATATTATAATGGCGCGGATTTATGTCTCTATAACGCGAGATGAAATTCGCCGCAAATGCTTGTTCGTATATTTTATTAAACTGTTTTGCTTTATTAAATTACATACGTTTACACATTGTTTTATAATTGTATTTAAATATGTATGTGTTTTTTTTAAGAAATAAAGAAATTAACTATGGGCACACATTTTGGATGACCCATCTCTACTTTGCAACGCTGGATCGCACGGTTTCCTTAAGCATTTAAAAATGCCAACCTGGCAGTGAGTGAACAGTACCGATAAAGGAGCTTTTTATAATAAATCGGCCCTGGGTAAGCTGGGTAAGTCTGCTCTCTTTTAGTTATATGTAGGCACATACATTTTCATGTTTAAAATGAAGATATATGTGCCTACTATACAATGTGGATTTTATCTACAGTGGGATAATTATCAATTAAGATAAATTATAGAAGTCTCACAGAGATGAAGCTATTTTTATGGGAAACGTGTAAAACATATATGTACAAATATTATTAAAAATATATACTATACATAATATAATATAAACTATAAAAGGAATTAGAAAATTGAAAATAATAATTTTCAGGTGTAATCAAGTGTATAAATTAATTTTTTTAAATGAAGATGCGAACGCGGAATACGGGTTGCATCGATATTATTACTATTTTTAAATTAAGATAAACTCTTATGCTATAAAAATAGGACCAACTTGCTAGAATAACCGACCACCATATTACTAGACGAGCATCATGATCACTATACCAACAAGCTACCAAGAATTTGGAAGAATATCATTATAGTATACTTACTTTTCACTTTAAAAATATAGAGGCATCATTATAAGCTGTAAAATCTACATATGTATAATATGTCATGAGAAGAACTCGGCTGTTTTTAGAAGGCCATTAGAATATATAAAAGAAACTGATTTAGAACATAAACCCATAATGAAGATCATGTTAAGGCTTTTGTCACACATATCTGTAAATATTCTGCAGTCGATATCATTCTTCTTTACAAGGAATCCAAACATCCATGATAGCTTGCTCTAGTGAGTTGGTACTGTGCTTCAGTCGCAGCTTAACATCACCAAAAACACCACAACCACAATTCTCACTTACGTGTTTAATTTTGAAAATCAGTGGGCCGATGTTCCCGATATTCTGACGGTGTGAACAAAATGAAAAATAAATTCATTATAAGCCTTTTAATCGCTCTTTGCAATATCCCGTGGCATGGAGTGATAAAACTGACTGACGTTCTACCAATTATCTTTGACTGCCCGTATCAGAATGCATATTTTAACGCAATCAACCTCACTGCGGTCTGTTATTAGTTAACAGAACGTTGAGTTTATAAATGCAATCTTTTTAACAAGTATTTCGCTTTACCGTCAAAAAAACGCGATACTGTTATGTTAACGCACATAAAATAGTTCAGTAAAATATACAAGGCGTCTCATAGCTAGTGGCAAAACTTTGCAGGTGGATTCCTATCTTGATTATCAGTCTAAGAGGTTCAAGCAACCATGATCTCATATCAATACTTAAGGAGATAATATGTAATATCAAAGTTTACATTTTTTTTTCAATATTTCAGACTTATTTTCGCAAGAAGTTGAAATATTATTACAGTAACTTAGATCGATTATGAAAAATTTATTTGCGCTAAGGGGGGGGGGGGGGGTAAGGTTTTTAACTTTTTTTTTTCGCATTTTATTTTTAATTTTTTAAATAAATGTATAACATCGCAAGAATATTGTATCAAAATTTCAAGTCAATCGGAGCAAAATTGACGAAATTATGAACATTTGAGCGATACTCAGACTGATTTTCTATACCTGCTCGGGCAGCTAAGAGACGCGCTCACCTGAGGACTACCGGACGTGCTATTGTATTGAAAGAGGTTTGCGTAGACAAGGACAAAAAGGCGCTGATGATGAAAGCTCTTTGCTGTGTGAACATGGCATCGACGATTGTGTGTAAGTATAAAATAAGTGTTGAGTTTTATTTTGAATTTTACAATGTGCAAAACTTTAAAGCGTTTTCCCCACATCTCACGTTTTCAAAGTCGGTGTCCATCATAACTTCAAAACTACTGCACCGATCCTTTTTAAATTTTGAACACTATTTCTGTACATAATTTACTAGGTAACGCTGGAGACATTTTTTCAAATATGTTATGAATTTTTATTTTTTATATTGATATTTATATGATATTTTTCGCAAAAAATCGCGTTTTTCCCTTCAAGGTGTTCTAAAAAATTGAAATTTCAAAAAACCCTCCCAGCGTTACCTGGAAAAACCTATTATCTAACGAATGATCTTTGATTTTTTGATTTCAGATGATCTAGCACCAAGTTATGATGGACACCGCAATTCTCCTTTTTTCCGAGACACGTCCGAATAATTGCTGCCATTGCCGTATTTTTTAATATTTCTTCTTGAAAATTTTATACAATATTCTTCAAATGTCATACTTTAATGTACTATTGGTTTTAATAAAGAGATTTTAACTGTGTCGTCACAAAATATTAACAAAAATATGCCTTTTTTTGTACGAATTAACCTTACCCCCCCCTTAATACAAGTTGCGTAAAATGACAAAAATCTTGCAAAAATTGAAAAAAAATATTTTTAAAAGGTTTTTAAAATTTTATTTGAGTTGTATTTAAGCAAATGAATTTTTAATAATTGATATAAGTTATTGAAATGATAGTTAAGTGAGTCAGGAATATTATATTCAAGAACACATTCTTATTGTAAAGTTGTAATTTTTCAGAAAAAAGTTCTGTGAAATTTAAAACCAAATTATTAACCAATTAGAAAGACATAGAAAAAAATCAAATCAACGAAAAAATGTTTAGCCGCTACCGGGATTCGAACCAAGGATCTCCTCGTATCCGGGGTAGGCGCGTTCTCCAATTACGCTATAGCGGCCTCCTAGATTTCCGTGAAAATATCGACCTTATCTGTAAGTCTCATTTATTGATTGATTAACATATATTATCCATTTTTAGAGCAATCCATTTTTTTCTGGTGTGGTAGGCACAAATTACTTTGTGTAACAGCCATATATTTTTTCGTTGTTTTGATTTTTCTCTATGTCTTTCTAATTGATTAATAAATTTGGTTTTAAGCCAGGAATATTGAAAAAAAATGCAAATTTTGATATTCTAGGTATATCTTCTTAACTATTAGTGTTCAAGCAACCATGATTAACTCATGGTAGCTTGAACATATTAGATTAATTATCAAGATAGGAATCCACCTATAAAGTTTTTGATGCTAGCTATGAGACATCCTGTATGAAAGCATTATGACAGCATTTTCGCTATAAAATGAAGGAAAACAAAACTGTTTACATTATGTTAAACACGGGTAATATTGTTTGTAGGTGGACACGGCCTGCAGGGGTGGTCGGGGTTGGTGCTATAAATTACGTAAAGGCACTAAATCATCAAGGGCTGAACTGGGCCTCCAATAACATCATTTCTTCTCGGTTATTCTACAATCGGCCAGTTGTTTTCACCTGACTGCAATTTCGCGGGCACCAAAAGGGCTGATGGCAAAGTCCTTATATATTTATAATAATTATAAATACTGCACAAGGAATCGTCAACCAGTTTGTAATATCCCAAGAGAAAAAGCATATTTCTTAAAATTTGTAAAAATCTTCATCTATCCACTGCTGGATATAGGTCTTCTCCATACCCTTCCATCCTTCCTTGTTATTTGCTTGTTGTAGTCATTTCTTCCCCCTCACAGCGGCTATATCGTCGGCACATATCTTTTGAGGTCTTCCGACGCCTGTTTTATTTTAGCAAGGTCTCCATTTCAGAACTTTGGGAGTCCATCTTGTAGCATCTTGCCTTGCAACATGCCCTGCTCATTGCCATTTGAGTTTCGCTACACGATCCATGATATCCACTATCCTGGTTATACGCCCAATTTCATCTTTTCTAATCTCTTAGGCTTACGCCAAGCATGGATCGTTGTGTGTATTTGTAAAATATACTGAGTTTGAGTTAATCCTGATTTTATCTTTATATGATATATTTTATTTTTGCACAAACAGACCGTCAATGGGTTGTTTTTGATCCTAATAAATAGATATTAAAATACAAAGTATAAATATTTATTAAACATTATGAAGATAAAATGGTTACACATTTTTAAATAATAAAAATATTCAGAACAAAATTAAGAACGTCGTAATACATACAAATAATAATTAAAATAAGAATTTATTCCAGAATGCAGGAAGGTTAGTGTAGTCCCACACATTTCGTATGAATTTCATTTATTTTTATTTATCGCTAAAATAGGCTATGAGGCTGAATAACTGAAGCAACACACATCACAACACACCAAAAGCTTAAGAAAATCACAAAGATGTATTGTGCGCTCACCAGGAATCGAACTCGGATCTACCAGTATGAGAAACCAATAATAATCTTGGGATCGAAAAATTATATTATTCTCATTAATTTAACAAAAAGAAATAGACCAAAAATAATAAATACAGTTCTTGAAAGATATTTTTAATTAAGATAAATTATAGAAGTCTCACAGAGACAAAGTAATTTAAATGGGAAACGTGTATGAAAGTCTTTACAGAGTTGCCCAGGGCTCGTGACCTGTATGAGCTGGCTTAAGTGTTGTAATTTTTAGTAATTCAAATAAAAATATAAAACGCGAAGAAATATGAAAATATTTTTTTGCAAGGTTTTTGTCATTTTATTTAACTTGTTTTAATGCAAATTAGTATTGCAAATAAGTTAGTGTAGTGATATGTAATCCAACGTTTCACTGAAATATTTGGCATATATAAATACTAGTTTCAATTCAAAAGTCACAGAAGAAGATTTCTCCGAAGTTTTTTTAAGTAGTTAGAGAATATTGTGGATTTTTAAACATGTTTTGTCATTTGTCTTCTCGCCAATGAAAAATATTAATTATATAAATATATGAAAGGCTCCGCGCTGAATCCACCCCTTCAACAGCCTTCTGAGTTATCGACGGACACTCGGAGCATGCGTCGTTATCCACAGTTTTACAATGGACGCCTGCATGCTGCGGCCGTGTCAGGGAAGGTACCTACCCAACACTAAAATAAAAGTGATGGCCCTTTGTGCGCTCGTGTGAAACACTGCCGAAACACGGCCGCGTGAAACACGCCAATAACTATTGCTTTATTGGTGAGACGGGCCTAAAGCTAAATCATGCTCGTCACATGTGCACACTAGGGTGGAGTGAATGCGATTTTTTTTTTAAATTTCGCCTATCGCGTGTTATAAAAATATGAGTACATACGTAAGGGATTCAATAAATATTTATTGTAAGGTTTGATTGAAAAAAATTCGGAATTTTTCAATTTCGTGGTAACTCCAACTGTCACTTTTTTGTTGTTGTCAGTTCAGTTTTTGAAAATTTGGATTATGGTCAGGAAAAATGGACTGAGATTGGAATGTATTGGATCGAGAAAGGAAAGGATGCTTTGACTCAACTTTTTGTCTGTCCTTCCAGATGTCACTTCACCAAACGATTGTTTCACTTGGTTGGCCACCAAAGTGCGTTACTCCCGAAGTCCGGCGGTGACGAGGTTATAAAATGTTTATAAAACAAGACAAAAATTGGCGCTTTTTAACAACGAGACTTGGTATTGATAAGGTAAATTTAAAGGTAATATTCTTATTATTTTCAAACTAAGCTTAACGCTTGTGCTATGAAATTAGGACTAACTTGCTGGTCTGAAGTGAGATACGAACCCGCGACCTTTGGATCACGAGGCGAGAGTCCTAACCACAAGACCAACAAGCCACTCATTTGTACTTGTCCCTGAGTTTTCTTGGCATTGGTAGCCATATTTGATGCTTACTTTATTGTTGGATGTCAAAGAGCCTACGGTGTTTTGGCATGACTCGACAATTTAACAAGATAATGAAGATTTTTGGCTAAAAACTGCACTATTATGATACATCAGCCGTATTCGCCATTTTCGTATCGCCTTTTATTTAGAAGAAAGAAAAAATATTAAAAGAAGGCGTATTGTCAACATCGAGAAGAAAGAGATAGAATCGCTAGAAGGAACTATATGTCATGCATAAAATTGTGTCCAAGAAGTAGTTTGCTGGTGTGGTGGTCATGATGCTCGTCTAGTGATCTGGTGGTCAGTGGTTCGAGCTTCATTCTAGGACACCTACTTTCATAGTACAAGCTTTTAGCTTACTATGAAAATAGTAAGAATATTAACGAGACACGTATTCCGTATTCGCATCTCTATTTTTAAAAAATGCTTTAAAAACTGGAAAAGCTGCGGCGTGCTTTTTATATCTAATTACGACTTACATGACGAATAATTTAAGATTTTATGAGGAAAATGCTGTGAATTTTTTCATGCTGCGAATTCACGTGGCGCAGGCGCCAACTATTTAAAAAAATACATTTCTAAATAAAAAAAGACAAGCAATATATCGTCCGCCTACTTCATATCCCACATTTGTCAAATTCAACTTGTCAAATTTTTCAGAGAGGGATAAAACAAAATAATTATTTTCTGTTATGTGAACGATGTAGCAAATTCTTTCGGTCGGTGAAACTAAATTTGTCTTCTTCAATATTAGAAAAATAACTTTATGGTAACATTGTAGTAGAGTAGCTTGTTGGTGTAGTGGTCGTGCCGCTCGCCTAGTGATCTGGTGGTCGGGGTTTGAGTACCATTCCAGGATACCAGCAAATTGTTCCTATTTTCATAGCACAAGCGTTTAACCTATTTTAAAAATAAAATAAAATTCGTAAAAAAGAAAGCACTGTGTACAAAACCAAAATTTAGAAATTTCACGTACAAATAACATATGATTACAGGTAGATACATTATAAATTAAAAAAGGTATTAAAAGAAAATGAAATATTATAAATAACCAAACAATTTTTGGAAATATTTATTTTTATATTTGTTTTCACGTTAGTTCTTAATTATTTATTCAATTCCCATTATACAGAGTTATTTTGAAAACATTAATAACTCACAGGACTATAGTTCTGTCTTGATTATAAATCGAAAATGTTCAAGCAGCCATGACATAATATCAATAGTTATGGAGTTATGCAATATCAAAGTTAGCATTTTTTAATACTTAATTTTTACAAAACGTTGAATTATTATTACAATAACTTGAATCGATATCGAAAAATTCATTCGTTTCATTAGTTACGTAAAATAATAAAAACCCAGTAGAATTTCCGATTGGAATTCGAAAGTTTTTTTTATTTCATTTGACTGGTATTAAAGGGAATGAATTTTTCATATTAGATATAATTATTTACTGTTATGTTAGTCAAACGTTTTACAAAAATAAGTGAGAAATATTGAAAAAAATGCCAACTTTGATGTCATATATCTACGTGACTATTGATATAGGTCACGGTTGCTTGAATATTTTCGGCTCATAATCAATGCAGAAATATAGTCCTGCGAGATTATAAATGTTTTCCAAATAACCCTGTAGGTATAATATTATTTTTTTGTTATTGTTAATGTCTGCACTACATACACTGCACAGATGAAGGAATAATGGTTTTATACAAAATGTTTTCTTTTTATGAGTATAAAACTAAATTTGTATTTGGTAACTTAAATTGGTACATACACAAACAAACACAACTAACCAGTGAAATTGATTTATTGATTAATTTTCAGGCATTAAAATTTGAAATGAGACAAAATTGAAAAAAAAACTGACATATGGAGATTAGATATAAGCCGATGATACGAATAATTATATATTTTATTTGTTTCTTGGATAAGAAAAAATATTATCAACCAATTAAACGAATACTTTGATATTTAAGTCATAAACCTACCTGGTATCTAACAGGTAGAAGAGCTAGTTGGGGTACAGGAAAAACATTTTTTTAATGTCGGTAGATTTATCCTATTTATGTGTATATCTAGGGTCGGCAGACTAAAACATATGAGTCAAAAAAACGCTTTATTTTTTTAATACACCTACAACATTAATTTAAATTAATAAATGAATTATTATTGTGTCTAATGCATGTTAGTATTAATTTACATCACCAAAAATAATGTATCGATTTAAAAATAATTTTTTTAGTTTTTTGTTGTTCCTGAAAAGTACCTATGACCTTTCGATTTATGTGTTTTAGTCTGCCGACTCTAGATGTTATATCTCTGATATTATGTATTTCGTACACATAGGTATATGAAAACAAAAATCAATAATTCATGAAAAACAAAACATATGTAGGTGTATATAAAAATTTTATGCTACACCTCCACCAGTCATCCCAAAGAAGAAAATAATTTTACACCATTATTTTTTATTTTTTACCTAAAGGGATATTTCTGATTAAAGGCTTGTTCCTAGGGACAGCGTACGTGTGACAAAAACTTGACCATTATATTGTGATGGATTATTTTATCCATGTTTTTAGTTTTGTTGCATCGGTCTAGGTGTAAACACGATTTTCCCAATACGGAAAAATAAATACTGAAAGTGTTTGGTCGTCAATTTTGTTCAGGATGGTGATTCAAAATCCATAATAGTAGATGGTTTACAGATCATATAATTTTATGGATTTAGTTACTGCTTGCTTCTTGAAGCTTTATTATCTATATTAACTTTTATATTTATTATGTTCATTCTCTAACATATTATCCCCTTAATTGTCACAAAATATTTTAAATAATACAAAAGATATAGATAAAATGACCTTGGTAAAAATTATCATTTGTTTTAGCAGGAGATATGAAACATTTAATTTAATATATTAACATATTTTTGGTATGTAAATGTTTGTACCTTCATACATAATTTAACACTTTTCTTCTACCTTTCGACTATATACTGTTGATAATTTTGTATCACCTTAACCCGTTTTGGCTTTAAATTTTGACATGTTTGATTTGGTATACCAAATGGTGCAAAATGTTAATTTTTTTTATATATTTAAAAATATATTTATCTTTCTAGTCTAGCGGTTAAGAATTAGCCTATAAAGAAAATGACACCGGATTTGATTCTCGTCCTTTTTTCGTAATTATTTATATTTATATTTATAGCGTAAGAGATTAAATTTAAATTCAATTTCAATTCAATTTAAACTAGAGAGAGTACATAGAAGACAGCTAACTGTAAAAAGCTAAGAACTCTACTAGGTAAATTCTTCCATCTCAAACATTGTATACCAAGACCGTTATTGCTTATATTATAGTTTAGTAGACTCAATTGTAAACTATGGCCTAAACAGCTACGGATTGACATATCCATCATACTTAGAAAAAGTAAAATAACTACAATTAAGAATTATTAAAACTATAGCAAACAAAAAGAAGCATGTAAGAACCAACCGGAAAACCTATTCAAAATGTGTAAAATCTCACGGATCCAAAAACAACTCTACTACAAAATAATACTGGAAGAATACTAGAAGGATAGTTTCAAAACACCAATACATCATGAATATATGACAAGACAAATAACTTATAAAAAACTAGAAATAAAAAAAACAAATAATTGTTATGGAGATAGAACCAAACAGTGCGTAATTCCAAAATTATTCAACAAGCTACCGGATATAATAAAAAATTTAACGGGACAAAAAAATACAAAAAAGACATTAAAGAAAAACTACAGTGAATTGTGAAGTGGATAGGAAAAGCAATATTATTTTATTATAGTAGCTTATTATATAATATATCATAAATTAAATACAATTAAGTAAAGAAATGTACATACACTTATTATAATTAAATCCTTGCGTTTAAACTGTAATTACAGTTATTGAGATGTAATTTAAAAAAAATAAAATAGAAAGTTAATGTGGCGTCATCTAGCGCGCATTACTCAAAGGTTTTGTATAGTTGATAGCTATTTGAAAATATAGTATAAGGTACTTCAATATAATAATACATGTATTTGATGAGAAAGAATATATTATGTACATCTCGAACTCTCGTTATTGATTCGGGTTCATATCCCGGTGGTTATTAATTTTTTTCGACTTTCTATTTGTTTCAATTAATTTATTTTCTTCAAATACCTTCGAAAATTATTATTCAAAAATTTGGCAATAAAATGTCAGAAAAATAAATGTGGCCTTTGGCAAATAATAATGTTAAGTATAACATAATTTTGTATGTCATAAAAATAAGATTCGCTGGTAGTTGAATGTGTATCGTTGGTGGTTAAATAATAGAGAATTACTTTGCGGTCGAACAGGGAATCGACATTGTACAACCTGTGAATCGAAGAACTGTACAAATCCCATTCACAACCAGCGCTCGTGAATTGAGCTCTTGCCCCAGCTTTCAGGCTGTTGTTGGGGCTTTCGTGTAAGGTGCTACGTTAGCGAGGAGATAACAGGTGTCTGCCCACGTCATCAATAACTCTTCAAGTCTGCTTCATGACAGAATAAGGAACTGAATGTCCAAGCCTTGAGATGCATCTCCACGAGCTGAACACGATCCATTTTTATTGGCATAATGCTGTAAATCAATTTTTTTTATATTTCCTCTACACTTAAATAGTCTATAATTTTTACACTACAATTTATTTACACAAATGTAGAAGTTGAACATGTACATCATATTTTTTTATAGTAACCTCCCTTTTGTATAAATGAGGAAGCTCTGAAGCAGATTTATTACCGAGCCTTCTGTAATAAATGGTAGGAAATTTAACAACCTTCGCTACGCCGTATTCCGTGATTCTATTGGACTCCGTGGAATGTTTCTAAGTAATACGGAGTGGTTTATGCATGGTCTTCAAATAAATCCAAATAAGAAAAAATACATGACAATTAGTTAAGAAAACGATCCTAACCATGATCATTATAAAATATACGATCATTAGCAAACCGAACCTAACCATATATAATCATTAACAAACAAAACGAACCAAACCTAACCTAACCTTACCTACATGCAATGCAGTGCAATACAATGCAGATTAAATTTAAACTGAGACCCTTCTATGGAAAATAAATATTAGGTCCTTACATATGAAATTGGCGTTTAGTATGGGAGGAACATAAAGCCAATTTTTTATTATTATAATATATTTATTTAATCAAAGTATGTACCATTGCTATCTATGCACTTTTGCCATCTCATAGGTAGTTCATCGATCCCTTTACTAAAAAAACCATTCGGACGGGAATCAATAAAATCTTTGAAGGCGGTTTGGACTGCCCCATCGGAGTTGAATTTTTTCCTTTGCAAGAAGTTATCCAAATTTCGAAAAAAAATGGTAATCTGTTGGGGCAAGGTCCGGAGAGTACGGTGGATGTCTTAGACATTCCAATTGAAGCTCCTCTAATTTGGTAGCCGACTGTTGTGCAGTGTGTGGTCTAGCGTTATCATGAAGCAGCGTGGCCTAGAGCGATTAACCAGCCTCGGTTGTTTAGCAGCTAGCTTTTCCATCATGGTTTGCAGTTGCTGACAATAGACATCTGCCGTAATCGTCTGGCCAGATTTAAGAAAGCTGTAGTGAACGACACCAGCACTAGTCCACCAAACGCTCACAAGTAACTTTTTTTGGAGTCAATTTTCGCTTGGGGCATGGTTTGGCTGGTTCGGCAGGGTTCAGCCATTGCGATGAGCGCTTCCGATTATCGTACATGATCCACTTTTCATCACAGGTAATGATTCGATTTAAAATCCCTTCATTATTGTGCCGGTTGAGTAATGCAACGCAGCAGTCAACGCGCGTTTGTTGATTTTCTTCACTCAATTCGTGAGGTACCCACCTTTCAATCTTTTTCACCTTACCAATTTGCTTCAAGTGGATTAAAACAGTTTTATCACTAACACCGCAGCCTGCAGCTAACTCGGATGTGGTTTGCGATGGATCCGCTTCCACAATAGCCTTCAATTCTTCATTATCAACTTTGGTCTCCGGCCGTCCACGGGGCTTGTTCTGCAGGTCGAAATTTCCAGAACGAAAACGTTGAAACCAAAAACGCACTGTGTTTTCTTTTGCGGCACTGTCGCCATACACATCATTAATCCTTCGAGCCGTTTCTGCAGCACTGGTGCCACGGTGGAACTCGTACTCCTAAATAACGCGATATTTCAAGTTTTTCATTTTGTAAACTGAGTGACGCAAAGAAAAAAACAATTGAGGAAAAAACAAATGAATTATAATTTTCAAAACACAAATACATGAGTAAATAGCTGTATAAATTTGGATTTGGAATTCCTAACCAAAGAGAAGATATTTGAGATCAAATTTGCCAGTACGGCAAAACGCCAATTTCATATGTAAGGACCTAATATATCGTGCATTAAATGTATCCAGAATTGTATTCTTCTGAATCACTATTATAAACAGGATGAAGCGGTCACTGACACTTACATTTGCGAAGTAGCTCAGAAATATATCAATGGGATATTTGCTGTTATTTCCCTTGATTACGCAGCCCTCTTAGCCCAGCATGACACTGGTTTCTCATATCGAAGATTCCTGGTTCGATTTTTGGGTAAGGTTACAATAAATCATGTGAATTACTCAAGTCTGGGTATTTTTGTGAAGTTTTTGGATTCAATAAATATACCTAATGGCAAGGGCAGCTGGGAGGGAATCCACCTCATAGTAGGCGCTGTCCTTTGAAGAACAGACCAAATAGGTCTATTAAAAGGAAGAAGAAGAAGAGTTTCTCACATAAATAGTAGGTGATTGAAATCCTCTGACGGTGAAAAGAAAAAATATACATTTACTTTTCTGAAAAATGTACTTTCAGAAAAATTTTGAGACGTATACTTATGCACGCGCGTTAGAAGTAATACTTTTTTGGCATGTTTCTCATACCACAACCGCCAAAGTACAGTAAAATGCAGAAATATTTGAACGTGACGAGGCGCGAGACGAACCAGCCGCAAGAACCGACAGAAAAAGAGATATGCGAAAATTACAGATTCCAGTTCTATGTTGGCAAAGAGACGGATGTCAATACATCTGGTGGATTTCACTAGATGACGATAAAAACAGATTTGTATTTAATAATTTTTTGGTGTGAAAACTTCTGTCTTATAATTCGCGCGCATTTTGTTACAAAACTAAAATTTCTTTAATAAGTGTAACTTCAAAAAGATCGCCTACCCACCTATTCTTAATTCTTTCTTCGAAGATAATTGACACTTCAATATAATGTAATATCCATATAAATTTACATGACATAGTATAAAGGCTCGTCATATTATAAATAACTGCTATGTAATCGTTATCTACATACCTATATCCAAAAAAAAAAAATTTCGAATAAAAATACTATTTTTGTTTTTTTCACTAATTTTGTTTTAGAATACTACATATTTCATATTCACTTGAAATTCATTGAAATCTATGTATACAAAATAATATCATCGACAATAACATACAACCCTCCAATTAAAAATTCCCTCTCTCCCATCACGTGGTTACCCCCTCCACTTCCACTGTAGTCGCAGCCCACACACCAGACATTCACTCCCACACACTTCAGTCTATATTCACCTGAAGAAGGAAACGGAGGTTTCCGATACATGCAGTAGTTCTATTCTAAAATAAACTTGTGGATAGAAACAAAAAGGGATGTTTTAATTCAAAATAATTAAAAACAGATTTCCACAAAGAACATCACCTTCTATTATTTTAATTGAAAATGAATTATTTAATTTGAATATGATGGTATGTTAATAAATCAATAAATCACTTAATATATATTGAAGAGCTGAATATATATTAATTTATAACAATAATAGGACTAGAATATGATTAGGATATGAGAAAAAAGTGTATACAGAGAATTGTCTAATATACAGAGGTGTAAAAATACATGATAAGATGCCAGTAAATATGAAAATATAAATAAGATGAATTAATTTAAAAATAAATTCTATACTTATTGTGAAAATAGTATAGAATTGTAGAGCATTATATATTATATTACAGATTATACTATAGATTACACTATATTATAGATTCAGATGTATTATAGATTGTGAAATATTATAGGACTAGCTGTACTCATCAAAGATGACGGAACATTGTTTCGCGTCTTTGCTAAGCCCTGGTATATATTTATTATATCTTTTTAGTGGTCCACGGAGAGGCGGCCGGTTCGGCTTTGCTGGCCCGGGGCTCAAGCTCCTAGCTTAAATTTGTTTTTTTTTTTAATGAATTCGAACGAAATTACGTACATTACACGAAGACACAGGACAGACATACAGGCAGACGACGGACAGAAAACGAAACTGTTATGTTTGAGATGTAAATGGAAATATGTGTGTTATCATGGATAGTATATTAGTAGATTGTAGAATGTAAGGTGTAAAATACTAGTTAATATACAGGAGTGTCATTTTATAATAATTTCGTTGTCTGTCTGTCTGTCCGTCCATGCGTCTGTCTGTCTGTTCGTCCGTCCGTCTATCGTAACTTCGTGTAACGTCCGTAACATAGTAATTTTTTAAATATTATTTTTTTCTTCAAAGATAATTTTTTTTCTATTTTTTTTTTAAATGTAAATAAATAAATACTTATTCCTTAGGAACCAACATGTAAAATTACCGCAATTTTTGACGGGTTACAACTAGTAAATAAATAAATAATGAACCGTAACACATTCCCGTGTCAGAATGGCGACTGATGGTTCATCTTTATTACCGATCGGCCCAGGAGTTTCACGAAGGCTACTTCAAGGTTTATCATCAGGTTAGCACCAATCCAATAACGGAATTCGCGGAATAAGTTACGGACGAGAGACGTCGTAGGTGTCAATTAGTATGGAAGGGGATTTGTGGCCACGTTTTGTTTCAATGTAACAATGATATATGCGAAGAGGAAATGCACGGGGTATTTTTACCGAGGCGAATCTAGAGAGAAAAATCTCAGCTTGTAATAATGTCTACCCACGTATCAGTTGTGGCGAAATATTAAAGATCACTGTAGTAATACGGTTATTGGAAAAAAGGCGTGAGCGACTGCGAATGACGGAGAAAGAGCTGAAAGAAAAATATTCAGAATATTTTGTGATCACTTTACACAATGATAGAATACCACTTGTATAAATTTTTTTGAAGATGTATATATTTTTAACTTACAACTTGTTTCGCATGTGAGTTGTATTTTTACTACCGCCACCTGCAGTCCAAAGCTTTTTCATTCCCGTAATCCCGTACAGATGTTACTATTGATAATGAGGTATTTATATTTTGATTGGGGTATAAAGCAATACCTTTTATATAATGTGTATATGAGATTCTTCCGAATTATTAACATTACACTAGAATACGCCTGGATATTATTTCAATTTTTCACTCCTTTTTGGAACAGTTTTTTATATAAGGAATATTTTGAGTGTGTCCAAATTTTTCAAGAACAAAATATATTCATATATATATAATTTCATCCCCGGAGGGACATCTTTAATCAAGATATATTATAGATGTTTCATAGAGACAAAGCTGTATTTTTATATGGGAAAGTAGGAATGAAAGTCTTTTTTTAAATAAAAATAAAAATGAGCAAATAAATCGAATACACTGCCAGTGACGCCAGAAACTTTAGTGAGTATAAAAATAGATAAGTTATGGCGAAAACAAGCTTTGACGCAAAAAACAAGTCCTAAAGCCACAAGTAAACATAATCATAAAAGATGTTTAAATAAAAATAACTTTTCTGAATTTTTAATCATCTTTTGGAAACAAACCATTCTTTTGATATTAACAAGGGTTCAGAAATTGTACACACAAATAGCACAGGACTACGTTTAGATAAACAATAAAGTTTAGAAATTAAAAAATAAATGTAATAGCAAATAAAATATATTAAATTACTAAAATTCTTTTTGAAAAAAGTTAGTTCGGTACCTTTAAAATTTGTGTAAGATTAGTTCCTTATTCATTTTTCAACTTCTTTATTTTTATTTTTCGTTTTTCTTAATTATATCTATACTTACTTTTTTCTATAATTATATTTTTAATTTTAAGCTAACTTTTTGATTATTCAATAAACAGTGGCTTTATACAAAGTGTTCTTGTGCTTTTTATTGATTATTTTATATTATTTTTATTGAATTATTATTTGTTGTTTTATTAATTCTTCTATAATTTATTATACTGCCTACTGAATCGCCAATCATATGAAATTTTTTTTTAAAATTTAATTTCATTGATATGTATGGTGTAAAATTATTATTTATATTAAATTAGAATTACTGTTATTGTTTAATTGCCTCCTTCAATTCTACATTTATATTGTTCTTGACTATGTTTCTAAATAATTTATATTCAAATTTGTATTTTTTTAAATATATCATTTATATTGTCCATTGTTTATCAAATTTGTATAGATTATAAAGTAAAAGGCTTTAGAGCCATATATAAGTTTATAAGTCTATTTAAATGTTCACGCAATGAGCATTTAAATAGATTTGACGACCACTTGTTAAGTAAGTCAGTTAGCAAATTAAGTTGGTTAATTGGAAGATGTTAATATCCGAAGCCATGCGGTACCCATAGTAATAAAAATGCTCTTTCACAAGGCAATTATGAAACAATGAATAAATCAAACTATGCTTTAAATAATTTAGCAATATAAGTGAAGAATAATAAACTATAATTAAATGAAAGATAATTAAAACATGAATATAGTAAATAAAAGAATATCAGAAAATAATAAAAAAATTACATCGGTAATTCTGTGGTTCTTTTCGGTAATCATAATAGGTGAACTTTGAAAGGAATGAAATATATGTGAGTCATTAACTAAATTTTTTGCAAAAACATGTCACTTGAAAGATTGTTAAAAATGTCATATTTCGAAATAATTGGAACTTTATTATTCATATGTTAAATATTTAAAGCAATAACTCTGTAGTCAGGCATTTAAATAAAATATTAATTATGTCAGTATATAAGCACTCAGGTACTGAGATTTTGCGTTTGCCTGTCTCCTCGTCAGGACAACCACTAAACCAGCATGCAAATAACATTACACACCACAACCATAGTACTATTTACTATTATGGTGTTATTTGTCTAAATATAACTTTATCTAAAGCACACAAAAATGTTTTTAAAATCATTATCAATTGTGAAATTCACCATGTATTCTCGCAAAACAGTACTTTTTTTTCTAATCTCCTCATATGTGTAATATATTGTCATGATATTCTAAAACGATAATAATGCACATAATCGAAATCTTCCGAAAAATCTGAGATTTCAGGAAAAATTGGAATAAGCGAAATTATAGAAGATTCGAGAGAAAATATTTTGTACAAATACGCAGTACAGTGCGCGCGACGTAACACTGTTTGTTTGACATAATGCGAATTCATGTACAAGCGAGCATGCGATCCTTGCGAATAAAGTTAGCCAGCTATTTAAGTACCAGTGTAACTACCCGTTTATAAAATATTCTTAGGTGCAAAATTGCTCTAGTTAAGTTTGAGTCTAGTGACTTTTAAATAAATTGTTTTGTCACCAGTAAATAAAATCTTAATTTATTTATAAGTGTTTCGTTTGGATCCCATCGCCGCGAATCCGTGACAATGTATGCATCATTATAAGAATAATAAATAAATAAATAAATAAATTTAGCCATAGAAAAGCAGGTTTCGTACGATAGAAGATAAAATAAATATACCATGCAATATAATGATGCTCGTACAAGGACTGATTTACAGCAACCTTACATAATATGACATGATATCGTCGGTTCAGTAGAAACCTGCCCGTTTTATCTAGGGTCGTAATTCATGCTTTATTTAAGTGATATCCTAAGAAGTCTCAACACTAAATATCCTAGTAATAATTGCCTCTCTTCCGCCCTCTCTCTAGCGTGGATGCAATCCACCACGTATTATGGGTATAACGTTATTATCAAAACGCAATATTTATTATATATTCCCAGGATTTTTGATAAAGGGCCTAGGAGTGCGTGCGCACCTATCTGTTACGTGACCTTTATAATATCTTTCGACCTTTGCCATCCCTATTGCCGGCCCGCTAAACCAGGGTTGTAAGCCTTTCAAAGGATTCTGCGAATTATTTTAAAATGCTGTATTTCCTATCTGTGGAAGAGTTCGTTTACAATACAATTTGAGTGTACCAATTGATGCAAAAATAAACATACTGTTCCAATGATGATACATTACCTAACAGTCGACAGTACAAAACTTTCGACATTTTGAGCTGCTAAATAAAAATAAGAAATAGAGTTCACCTTTCTTAGACCTAGGCTAATCTTCCCATGATAAAAAAGAGTATTTATTACCAAGAAATAATTGCACACTTTACAAGACAGAACATATTGAACATATAACAGAAGATATTGTTTATTTTATGTTATCATGCGACTCAATGTTTGTTTTATAATAGATAGGTAGAAGGTAATTATAATTGTAGGATTTTTATACAGTACAAGAATATCTTTTTGAATTAAACATTAGACATTTGAATGAGAATAAAGTAAATAAAGTGTCAAAGACGATGAATATGAATTAGGTGAAGAAAGCACTGGAATCTGTAGTGATTTTGTCTACATGTAAATTATCATATTATCGGTGACACACTTGAATTGGATTAATTATCAAAAATAAAATAAATGGATTAATTATCAAAAATAAAATAAATAAAAAAATACAACTTCACCAACAAAACGTAAAATGATTAAATTAAATGTATTGAAATGCTCCTCTCATAAATATGGATTCGAAATACTGGTGTAACCTGACAGATACAGTTCAAAGTTTTAATAAGAAAAACGAGGCATTTAAAAAAATTATGATTGGTTCTACTTTAAAGTAAATTACAAAAAGACAATGTAAGTCGGAAAACAACCTACCAGAAATGGCGTGTTTGTTGGTCAAGTGGTAGTTACTCGAAAATTGATCAAGTGGTTGAAGATTCGAGCCTCATTATAAGAGACCTCTCAATTAGTCATTCATTCATAGGTTAAGTTATTGAGTTAAATTTCTCTATTTTGTTAAAAAAAAAACCATTTCAAATTCTATTAATACACCTTTTCAAGAGAATAATTTGAAACTAGCATTTTTTCTGTCATATTTATTTCACTTAAGTATACAGTTTATTGAATAGCTAGAGTTGTAATTAACGTACTCATACTTCAATATTTCTCAAGAAACTATTATATTACTAAAATAGCGTGAACCAAATATATAACATTTACAATACATCATTGATTCATTGTTTTATGCATTATATGACATATTATTATGTATTTTTTAATTTGTCATGTACAATCATAAATAACTGAATAAAAGAAATTACATACTCCATAGCATATGTTTAATAACTAATTATTTTACGATATTTGACTGACTTTTTTGTGTATGCAATAGTAAGAGATAAAAAAAATTGAGATTACATATTTATTTGATACATTCATTAATGATTTTAATTTCTTATATTTACTGTCCAGACTAATACACTAGAATCCGTATCAAATATGAAACAATATTTAAAAAATATGTTCGTTAAATTACTTTTGATAACCCTGCTTTCTTTGAAGGTCACTCGCAAGGGTCGCGCCATCCCGCAGAGCTTCGCGAAATGTCCATTACTATGGGACGTGATATCCGTAGCAAGGTTGCCACTCAGCTTGGGCTGGATTGTCGGGTTAAGTGAAGACGTTTTAGCCCGGACAGGTTCAAAGCTTACCTTGATGGTGCAACGTTGATCCCGAAGGAATATCATTCTTTAAAAAAAAATTAAGGGTGCTCTTTTTTGCATGTGAATATGACTAAAAAATATATTAATTTTTATTTTAATGAAAAAATGTTAAACGGCTTATTATGTACCTTCATATAAATAGTATGTATTCTAAGATCAGTCGTTAAAACATATAAAACTGACGCAAAATGCGCATATTTATATTTTTATTTTATTGTTGATTCAGGCATTAACACTAGAGGGCTACACTTGCGTTCTCTTACGAACTGTGTTTGTACCCACCACTTGCCCAGGACCGTTCTATGAGTAAAAGCTCCCATATCGGCCCTGTTCATTTGTCTCCAGGTTGAAATTTTTGTATACTACCAAGCAAGACCGTGCTGCCCCACACCGTTGCGAGGCGGCACGGCTGCCAATGCAAACCCATTCACAGTCCGACAACAGTGCTCATCAACTTTTTTTTGTTTTTATTATAATACATATAATTAAATATAAACATACGATATACATATAATATTCAATATACATATAGGCGCCACTGGATAGGGTGCAGCGACTAATTAGCACTGGGAAAACAAAAGAAGACAACACAGAAAGAAAATCGAAATGAAATGACATCCAGCAAGGGAAGTCAGGACGGGTAGGAACCTAATACACCCTCAATCATTTCCTTTCTCATATCATTTAATTCAAAATCTTACATAAGGCCGCAGGTACACCACGGATCTTCGAAAAGTTTCAAAAGACCTGAACTCTCCGTGTCCAGAGAGCATCTATACCGTTTTTTTATTATTTTTCTTCATTAAATACTGAAGGGAAGGCCTACTGAACTAACTATGGAAGAACACATTCCATCTCATCGGACAGTGTTGTCAAAGAATAACATAATCTTTATGTTATTCTAAGTAAAAAAACTAATTACAGAAGTATTGCTTATTGTAGTCATTTAAGTAAGAAAAATAAGAAAAATGCTTGGCACGTTAAACAGTCCATAAATTATACTAGAAAATTGTTGACATGCCCACGTTAAAATATTTGCTACTGCTTACATATTGCTGACTAGTGTCATATACAAAACTCACATGCTTACTTATCATTTTTTATTTTGATATAAAAAAATATATTTTATTTTTCTGCACGTTGAAATATGTGTTTTTTTTATAATATATATTTATAATAATTTAATTTGGCTTGTAAATACTCCTATAAGCTCGAGCTATTGACTCATATTATGGGGAGTAAGTATAATGTTATTAAAATGTAATAACAAAGATTTTATTTATTATAAAAACATTGTTATGTATCTACTGTATAAATAAATAATTAAAATAAAAAAATAAAACGTTTTCTATCATAATCAAACGATTGCTCTGGGTTTTTTAGCCATGATTTTCTGTTTCTTCCAGGTTATAATTTTATTTCTTAATGCTATCTTCAGAGAAATATTTATTTTAGTTTTGTTTTCAAATGTGCGTTTAAATATTACATTACATCTTTCGAAATTATGATTGAAGGACTTTACGGATGAATTTTCAAAAGTTGACATGTAAAACAGAGAAATGTTACGATGTGTCTCATTGTCAACAAAATACGTTTTCAGCAAACAGTAAAAAAAAAAAACAAAATCAAAAAAATATTTTTGAAGTTGCCTTAATAAGTTATTCAATTAATGTAAATTTTTACCCAACGCAACATTACACTTTGAGACTCTCATACGGTGGACTTGTTCCAACATGCGACCGATAATACGAAATAATTGTTCGCTCTTCAAATTATTTAGCGCAAGGCTGACTCCTTGAAATATCGCGGCAAAAAATGCATCAGATTTACAATGCAGCCACTTCCAGCCGTTGCGAGGAGCGTTTTTAAATTATTACCGTAAGCATTTTGGCACTGGCTAAGTGATGGGGAACGGGTTAGAGGGAGGGGAACACAAATCAAAGCCTCCAACACTGCAGGCTTGTCGAATGGCAATTTATGGGGGCCCGACGGATCGGCGTTAATGTTTCGGGTTTTTGACTTATAGCGCCGCTGAAGGAGGTGTTCATGCCGCGGACGAATTATTATTTTTTGCCATTCTTTTGTATCGCACTTAATTAAACGGGCGGAACTAGACGGATCGAGGTGCCATATCGACCTCTGAGTGGAAAGAGATCTAACTCAATTTAATGGGATTTTATATTACTCGGGCACTCCTCACTTAACGACCGTCTATCTCGTTTAACGACCGCTCACACTTACGGCAGTTGCCGTTCTTTCTCTCCGTTCTTCTCAACGGGAAAGATAGTTGTCGTGCCATTGGATTAACAATGTATTGATTATCTAACTTTTAGATCAAATTGAGATATTGAGTTTCAATGTTTAGAAAATTAATTGTCCATTTCCATTTTCATAAAATGTTGCTGTATACAGGGTGTAACAGAGATAGTCCATAATACCTTACAGGTGGATTCCTGCCTTGATTATGAGTCCAAAATGTTCAGGCAACCATGACCTAATAATAATAGTTAAAGAGATATGCGACATCAAATTTTGCATTTTTTCTCAATATTTATGATTTTTTTTTTGCAAAAAGTTGGATATCATTACAGTAACTTATATCTAATACGAAAAATTTATTCTCATTAATACAATTCACATAAGATGATAAAAAACTTCCGATTCCAATTGGAAAATATTCTAATTGAAAAATTTTCAGGATTTTTATTATTTTATTTAATATTTATTGAAACGAAAGAATTTTTCGTAATCGATATAAGTTACTGTAATGATACTTTAAAGTTTTGTAAGAAATAAGTGAGAAATATTGAAAAAAAATGCCAACATTGATGTCGTATAACTTTATAACTATTGATAGTATGGTCGTGGTTGCTTGAACATTTTCGATTCATAATCAAGGCAGGAATCCACCTGTAAGATATTGTGGACTAGCTCTTTTGCACCCTGTGTGGTAAGTAAGAGTTACAAAGTTAACTGGCTGTTGTTAAATATAAGAGTTGGTAGTACTAAAATATAACTTAGCTTGAAATTTGACATTAAATTTAGACAATTAAAATATAAAAAAGACATAATATTTAAAGCATTTTTAAGAGAATAATAATTATTTTTATTTATTTTAATATAAGAACATTGGTACGGAAACATGATGGTATTTCAACAAATTAGGGGTGTACACAAAGTATATTCTTGTTAATTATATATTTTTTATAAAAACATATTTTATTGTGAAGTTTAATTGAATCACAATATTACAATATTCAAACACAGTTCTGTTGTATTTAAAAACAATTCGATAAATCAATTGAAAAGAAATAGAGAAAAAATATCTTTCTATCGACAAATCATTTGATTCCACCAAATAGATAGATTTTCTCTAATACCTTTCTAATTGATTTATATTATTTGTTTTAATTATTTTTCCATTATGGAACATAAAATAAGCTACATTGTATGTTGTAGTTTTTTTAAACAATTTTTAAAAATAAAAATAATTAACAAAATAAATCAGAATCAACATAAATCATACGTTTAATGTAATAAACCAGTTTTCTTTATCTTTTATTATAAATCCACTGCTGAGGATAGGTTAGAACATCATAAGATCACTCGTGGAGCTGGTCCAAGAACAGGGAAGAGGAAATAATCATTGTTGATCAATCATTCCTCACATCTTGAACTATCCAGCAGATCAAGATGAAAGAGATAAAACAAATGTTACGTCAATATAATGCATTACGATGCAACGTACTCCAGCAGGAAGAAACGGATGTCTGCTTTTAAATTTTTAGTTTACCACTTGCATATTATTATATACTATAATTTATTCCTAAAGGTCTTTTAACCGGTATTTAAATGAATATTCAAATAATTCACATCAAAATTGCAAAAGTATATTTAAAAAAAAACTGTAGATATCATTGTATTCACTGTTGATAAAAAAGGTTCTAATGCCTTTGATAATTGATTTATGTCAACATATTTCATATTTCACATTTCATATCTCAACTTAACTCAAATCGATATCAACCATGACTGGGGGAAATAACAAAATGGTGCCCTGAATTTTATTATGTCCAGCAGGAATCTATCACAAGAAGCTTCATAATGGAGTTCTGATGCCAAACATAATGCATTGAATTGGTAAAAAATGAATTAAAGTAGACTGAATGCCGAATATAATCGATCGAAATACGATCTCTTACACATGAGGAAAATAAAAAAAATTGTTTGAAATATTTATTCAGAATCTTAACTTTGTACAAATACCCATAAATAAAAAAACAATGATAAAACGGTTAAAAACTTTTTTTTTCTCATTCTGCCCCCATTATGGAGCAATTTCTTATTCACAATTTTAACAGTACGAAATTCGCAATTATAGAGGATTTCATCATCATCATCACTGTGTATGCCAGCACAAGAGTTATGGGCCATTTTTTACTTATAGAACAGGAACACCAGCCCTCTATTGAGTTTTCATCCGACCGCCGTTAACGTAGCTTAATGACGTTTAATTTAATTTCTTTTCCAGCTTTCTCCAGGCATTTCTTTACAGAGCTGAAATAATAATATTTCCATATTTTTATTACAGTAACTCCGGAATGTCTTCTTTGCATGCCTTTGAGACATATTACCTGATATAGACATGGAGCCACCAAGTTTGCGGAACGTGCTTTCAGCTTTGCGGACCCAGCTATGTGGAATCAGCTGCCTCCAGTGTTGCGATCTATGGAGAACCAGAAACTCTTCAAGAAGAGCCTAAAAACTCATTTTTTCGGCATGTCGCACCTGTAAAACACCCTTGAAGTGTCTCTCACGCAAAAACGGCGCTATATAAATTAACATAAACATAACATAATATTACTAATTTTTGTTCCTGTTTATCACTAAATATAGTGTCACGGGTCTGGGCTAGGGAGGAATGAATTAAATCACTGGAAATAATTATAAATTAATTAATTAATTGTTCATTAAACAAAGATATTCAAAATTTTGTATGTCATTCTAATTGATTTATAAATTTGGTTTTAAACTTCACAGAACTTTGTTCTGAAATTGTAATTTCAAAGTAAGAATGTGTTCTTTAATGTAATGATACATGTATTTTAACATAACACCTTAATCCAGTTAAGAAATTCTTTGTTTATTAATTAAGTAATTAGTTTATTATTTCTAATACGTCTTCAGTGTTAGTATGTGTGTAAAATATACACATCGTCATTATCGTTATCATTGTGACCATCATTCTGCCCACAAAAAGTCTGGTTCGTATTCAATTAGCCGCTTCTATTTAAAACGTGCATTGTAGGTTTTTTGCTCGGACAATTAAAATTCAATAATACATAGAAATCCGCATCCTCCATTATTATAATTAATTTAGTAGCGGGTCTCGGGAGTAGGTTCTCGCTTGGCTGTTGGTTGTTAATCAACAGAGCCTTGTTACGAATTGATTTATGTACTTTGAAAACCCATCATGTTGTACTCCGAGGGAAATATTACAAGGCTCATCTTCAAATCAATTAATTTTATTTAGTATTATACTTGCCGACCGTCATCTCTAAGATGATTATTTAATTAAACCTACTTTAATTAAATCCAACGATGCGTGTAAGCTCGTTATTGGTTCTAGTTATAATGATACTTGTGCAAGTTCTTAAACGTTCAAAAGATTTATTTAATCCCACTTCTTTGGATTGTTAAATGTTAACTCATGTGAAATATCTTTTGGATATATTATGATGAATGGATGGTACAGTGGTCTGTTGAATGTGCACTTGTGAATTAGCGAATTTTAATGATACAAAAGTTCAAGGGGCACCATGAAATGCGATAATTTTTTCACCCAAAAGGGGGCCGTTCACTTCTTCTGTGAACGTATGATTCAAGTCTCTTAGAAAGATGAGGGAAATTAGGAAAGAAGTTGTTCGGGTATTTCCAATACCATAAAGCTGGGTTACTTGAGACAGCAGGCTAACATGACCAAGGGCGTGCAGTGACAACAAGAAGCATGAGTTTCATTTAAACATATGTTTGGAAAAAAATCTAAATAAAATATTTATCTGGCAGAATATTATGAAATATTAAACTTTGAATAATATATTAATTATTGTGATATTATGAGATATATCTCTTACTTGGTTTTTTTTTTCAAAATAAATGCCTAGGAAAAAATCATGCTTACTATTCTCACTGCACGCCCATGCATGAGATTGAAGTAGTTGTTTTAGTTTTTAGGCTTTCGAATTTTTTATTTATTTATTTGTAAGATGTTAGTAATGTCATACTCATATGTCATTCAAAATGCTTGCCTCAGTGAGCTAGACACGTGCTGAGGAAAAAAAATTAAAATTTATATACCTATGTAGATATTAGTTTATATTTAACGTAAAAAAAATTAAAATGCATAGTACACTTTACCTGTAAATTTTTTATAAAATATTTGAAACTAGATTCTATGACATATATTCGTTGTGAATGTGTCTTATAATTAATAACTTATAAATAATAACAGAAATTCGATACACAAGGAAAACCGATTTAAGGGGGAATACCTAGCTACGAAGTGCGAAAAAAGGCAATTTTGGTTTTTTTTTTTTAAGGAAACCTATATAAATCATGGTATTGATATAATTTCTACATAAAATAACATACTTTTATGAATATGTTAAATTTTTTTTATTAAAAAATATTCTTCATTGGTGGAAAATTTTTGGGTTCTATCAACTGCCGAAAAAAAGGTCCTCCGCGGTGACCACTCCCATTTCTTTTGTAATCATCAAAATAAAAAATACAAAAAGATTATCAAAATTGACCCTTTAAATAATTTTTCGACGTAGGAGTTTTTGAAAATATAGATTTTTGACAAAATGGTTGGCGTTTGAATTTAAAATAGCGTTTTCTAGGAAAAAATTCTTGTTAATTATACCGATAAAAAAACTAAGTCACTTA
This sequence comes from Agrypnia vestita, assembly GCA_016648135.1. Classification (NCBI taxonomy): domain Eukaryota; kingdom Metazoa; phylum Arthropoda; class Insecta; order Trichoptera; family Phryganeidae; genus Agrypnia; species Agrypnia vestita. The sequence goes on along the minus strand of JADDOH010024643.1, from coordinate 296,752 downwards.
AAAAAATCCTACGACAAAGACTAGATAAGTATGTATAAAATAACAACTAGAAATTTCAAATTGTTCGGTTCAGTGGTTGCCGAGATATTTTGGTCACCGATTTTTAAAACATGGTTTCGAGTAAAAGGTGTTTGAAAATTGAGTAATGAATAAGTCGCGAAATTTTTCAACTTTCATACAATCATCGATTTCAGGTCTATAATATAAGTCCTCTACTTTGCTTTGAATTCCCATATCATTGAGCACTCTTCACAAACATAATAAAAAGATTTCTAACGTTTCTATTATGAAAGAGCCGGACTAGCAGCTACCTGCGTGTATCGCGGCGCCGTGTGGCGCGACGCGTAATCAACAAAGAGTTGCGCCACTATTATCAGCTATAACTTTGTTATTTTTTTGAATTTTTTCTTGAAATTTTCACCAGATATTTTTAAGACTTCAAGCTTTAAGAAAATGCAAAAATTTAAAAATCGATTTTTTCGAAATGTCTATGTAGGTATTCATTCCCCCTTAATATTGGCTGATATTTATTTTTATAAAAGCTACCAGATATTGAAAATATAAGACTACTGATTAAAGAGGCTGTATACAGGACGTATAAGTATGATATATTTATGTATAGTGAACGATTGCTCGCAGGTAATGGCCATTTTTTTGTTTATCATTTTAAAAATGATTGTTAGGAACTTCACAACAACTTAATTGTTGATAAGTGGTTCCAAATTTAATTGATGATTCTCTTAAAAATAATAATAAACCATAGAAAGAAAAATAATTTTTGAAATATTGGAATTATTTGTAATATAACACAGTTTTTTATCAATCAATTTTAGTCGATTAGAATGGGCGAAACTTGAGACATGTTATGCAATATTGAATCATGATTAAGAAACTACATACCAGGGCAGAGATAAGGGCGCAATCCTAATTTTAATGATATGTAGATAAGGTAGTTTCGAGTTTACTTCTTTTTAACTCTGGCTTCATCCCAACTCACTGTCGTCATCGACTGTTGGGTCAGCTCTCCTCGTCCTTAGGCAAAACCTTCTTTTATCTGGACAATGTTAAGAGTGTGCCTCTGCATCTGATCATTCCTTTGCACCACTCATGTATTTTTTGGTCTTCCTCTAATATGCTAGCTTCAAATAAATATGAGATACTAAAACATTGAATGCAGAAATTGGTCGCAATACTATCAAGGAGTGTTTTGAAAACTTGATGTCACTGGAAGTCATAAGATCGGAGGCAACAATTAATTTAAGAGAAATATAAAAGTCTTTGAGAAGTTTGATTGTTTGACAGACGTCAGATCTTAGAATCGCCTAATGATGTCCTCGAGGGATTGAGCCTCTTTTCAGAAGACCATCAAGTTAGTCTTATTTTTATAGCACCATGCTTTTCGTACTTTTAGTTAAAAAAAATTAATAATATTGATAAGACTCGCATTTCATCTACACAATCACACAAACATCAACAAAAATAGTAGATGAACAACTATTTTAGAAAATGTAGAAATACTTTTATAATAAGTTGGTTTTATTTAGATTTTTTTTTGTAAGGGCTAGGAAAAATCTTGGAATCAGTATTTGAGCCTGACAAACAATTGTTCTGATATTTGGCAGAGAGGTGTATTCTGGTTGACAATAGAGTAATTATTAATTAATTTTACAAAATCAGTTAAACTATTCAAAAAAATATTTACCGTGCATTCAAAATGCCAGTGATATAAGTCGGTTTGTAATATTTTGAGACTTGAGTCACAAAATATTACAAGTTTGGGTTTTGAGGTTAGAATTGATTACAAAAATTAATGTAACGAAGACTAAAAAGTATTATATACTATTATATTAAAGCGCATTTATAAAAAACTTCTGAAAATGAGAAAATATTACTAAAATTAATTCTTCTTAAATTATTACTTTTAATATAGATACCTATTATTATTTCTTCTCGTGAAAAAAGAATATGCTCCATGATTTGATTTTATTAACTTAAACATAAACGGTGATCATTCGTAGTACTGTGGCTGTTAAAAAAACATTTACTCATTTTTGGCTATTTAAAAAAACGTTTTTTTTAAATCTAACAATCATACTTAAACGAAATTTGCTTCAAGTCGCACAAAGTGTTGTATATTTGTTTCAAGTCACACAGTGTTGTACGGAATATTTTAAATTCATACATAAAGTATAATGTAGCAATCATGATTTATCGTTATAATTAGTTTGTAAACAAAAAAAATATATGGAGAGATATTTAAAATTTTTCTCATTTTAGAAATTTCTGAAGTTTTACATACGCTACGGCAATTCGGAAATATTCAAGTTAATTTGACAGTGAAGGTATGAACGCCGGTCACGTATTCAAATAATAGTCGAATTAGATAGTGAAAAAATGAACGGCTCGCAAAATTTAAAAAATCAATGGCTTTTTCCTTTTACATTCCTTTTTCACCACAATTATGAATATGTTTTAGCGCGTGGTATGACCCAAACAATTTTCTTGTCTATTTTCCGTCGACCTGAGGATAAATCTATCATATATTTTCATGCAGAGAGGCTTTAAACATCTTCATATAGAAAGGTATTTGATAACCCTTTAAGCAAATGCGTGGGTAGACAAACTAATAAATATTAATGTTTTAGGGGATTCTACTTCAAACAATTGTACAGTCTACTTATATCAGGCACCTTCTCCAAGTAGATCTAATAATAAATTAAGGATAGCAAAAAAATAAACAGAATTGTTTATTTATGGAATAAGTACATAAAATAAAATAAAAATAACAGTTAGTTTTTTAGTGAAGCTTTGTAAAAATTAATTATTAATTTGTAAAATAATAATTAAAAAAGAAACACCGATTTATTCAACTGTATATTAAAACGTTTTCAAAAGACTTATCTCTCAAAAAACAACCTCTTTAATATCAATTCTAACTGAAATCGGTAAGAATTGAAATATTATATTTAAAATAGAATACTGGAAATCAGTTATTGCTAATGAGAGGCTGTCTCCCCAAAAAAATTTAAGATTAAACAAAATATACAGTGGAACAAATAAAGTATTTTTTTCAATTTATATCATTTGACGGGTATAAAAGCAAATGCAGCAATATCCTAAAAGTAATTGAATGTCATCGAAGTCATCGAAGATTACTAAGTTGGAATGTACTGAATTCAAGATTTTAAAGGAAATATAGCCAATAAATTTGATATAAAAATTGGAAATATATAGGAAGCATGATCTTGGAAGGGATAGATGCATAAAATCTCGTATTTAGTATGTTATAAGTTAGTAATCCTCGGTGGCTACATAAAAAAAAAAAAATTTACTGCCTTTGCTTTTATATCCCACATTAATATTTTACAAATTAAAATAATATGTGGACGGCATATTTTTATTTTGATGCACATTTAACTGAAAGAAAATTACTTTATTAATGTCGGGTATACAAAAATTATACTGAACGTGACTTCATCGAGGAACAGGAGAATTTGTGTTTCGGAAGTCATAACTTATTTAACCCAATATTTATTTATTTAATTTTCAAGGAACTCACCACAGCTGAGGCAATTTATGTGAGTATTTTTTACTTTACAACTTAACAAAGCCACTGTACCAATACGGGATGTAATATTTCAAGTATTTGTTAATTTTTCTTAAAATTTGTACTTAATCTTAACTCAATGTTAATAAGGAAATGAATCGATATCGAAGCCATGTTTTTTTTTAAAATTTGATTTAATTTTACGCTTCAACAAGCCAAGAAGCCCAATTACAGAAGCGAAACAAATCACAAAAGACCCAGGTTTGAGTAAATCACAGAATAATTATGTGAGAAGCCAGTAAATTTGCGTCTACCGGTTTCGATACCACTGTATCTTCATCAGGACGGACGCAAACCGGTAGACGTAAAGTTCCTCCAAGTGGTTAAATGAAAATTTTTAATTAATTAAAATTAATAATTATGTCCAACCACAAAGTTAACGCTATAAACATCAAAAATAGTCAAATCATGTACACGAATGACACATTGATTACTTGGCTCAGACATTTGTCAAAAAAAAATCGATATAAATCTGTTGTGAGTATATGTGTATGATTATGATTATGGGTAAAATATATGCACATATTATCATCATAATGTAATGAGAGGGTTTGCATCTCTCGAAATTGTAATTATGATAAAAATAATTCTCAGCACAATGATTGGCTTATTCAAAAATCATCTTGCTCCACTACGTGACTGCCATGTCATTTTATGAGATCAAATCAGGGGATTCAAAACAAAAGCGACACTTTCCAACACACGCAAATCAGCGTTTTTGTAACTGACTTTAAAGCCAGAGCGGAGAATTTAAAATCGACATTTTTTAGAGTTTTTTCTATAGTTTTAAAATTAATATGGATTGATGATAAATTAAGCTTTGAACAAGCTCTTTGTAAAATTGATACATTTTGCCAGATTATCATAATGACATGAGACATTAACTTTTATTTTATTTTTAAAATATATTTTTATAAATATATTCAATTTTTTTTAAGACAATTCTTCTTCTTCTTTTGTTAGATCCTTGATCTGTGTTGACAGGTCAATCCTGGTCTTCTGACGAGGACGTCCAACTCTCTCTCCATCTCTTTGGTGGTCTCCCTGGTGTTCGGCGCCCCTCTGGAATCCCGCGCATAACGGCTCTGGAAAGTCTGCTCTATTCTCTCGACATGGTCCTTCTAGAAACGTCTTCTCTACCTGCTTCATCTTAAAATGTCTTGTGTGTCACAGGTTCTGTGGATTTTCGCATTGGATACTCTCTTTCTGAGGGTCTTGCACGCAATGGGTCTTAAGAGTCTTATCTCGGTAGTTCTGAGGAGGTGTTTAGTTCTCACCGTGTCCGCTGTTGGTTCGATATCGTATGTCATGATATCTTTACACAATTAGGGAAATTAAACTGATGAAGGAAATACTTTTCTAAGCAAAGATTTTTGAAACAATGAAAAAAAAAGAAGTTAGAAAAATAAGTTAAAAAGAACACAGGTTAAAAAATCGCATGTGTTTCAAGCAGGCGTGTGCAGTCAATACATTGAAGGATGAATTTAAAGCTAACGCATATTTAAAAATAACTAAATAAATACGTAATCTCATAATAATATCGCAATTATTACTATTTTTTTAGATTATAATACATCATAATATTCTGCCAGATAAATAAGTTATTTTGTTTTTCCTTCAAAATATGTGCTTCTTTCAACTCACGCTTCAATCTTCTCGCTGCGCGTCCCTAGTTCCAAGGTCAATCAATAAAATATTTTGAGTGTCCAAATTTTTCAAGAACACAATACTGAATTTTATCCCTAGGGGGATAACATTAATCAAGATATATTATAGATGTCTCATAGAGACGAAACTATATTAGGTTTTAACCCCTGTGAACACCCAAAAAAGACTTCCATAAAAATATCGCTTCGTGTCTATGAGACATCTATAATATATCTTCAAATGCGACAAATGCAAAAACTTCAAATTTTACAGTCCTCAGTTCCAAAGCTAATGGAAGAATTTGGTTGAGTACAAAATCTGGGCCTATTCAAGAATGTATCCGGGCGAGAGTTAATTGACGGGTTCCCGTATATTGGGCATTTTAGGTAGATATCATGAATAAAATATAAAAATACTTTTTTACACAATCAACACAAAATTAGTCCCGAACTCTAACAAAATGTTAGTATGAAAAAAATAATTATATTGATAATATACAATGAATGATGAAAATTTGCATGGTGAGAGATGGTAAGACCAGGTATTTATGCACTTATTCACACAAATGATAATTGAAAGTTGATGGGCAACATTACACCTCAGATTATACTGTGTGTAATTTTTTTTTTAAATAGATATGCGAACACGGAATTCGTGTCACATCAATATTCTTACTATTTTCAAATTAAGCCAAACGCTTGTGATTAATATTTAAGTAAGTTAAATTAAAAGAAAATCATGGATTAATAAATTATATTTTTTTGAAGACCGGATTTTTATTCATTTTAAGAGCCTTTAACATTTTTTTATTGAAGACTTTTTTTTATCTTAAAAAGAAATAATACAATTTAATTAAAATAAGGAAATCAATAATCCTGAAAATAGCTGTGTATTAAAATTTTTTGATATTGTAAAAGCCATTTGTCTGCATTTTATTCCATACTTAATATTATATTTGCTCAAAACAAACTGTAAATTTTGCGTTGTTTCTTTTGAATTAATGTACGATGATGCACGGAATTGTCACCACCAAACGTGGGTCGGAGTAAAGAAAGAAAGATTCTCCTCCACGATCTCCACCACAAAGCGCATTGTCTAGACACTCGAAATATCTCTAGTACTACCACTATTGCTACTTAGACAGTTGAAATTGTACTTCCGGCGTCCGTCCTGGTTCTTGGGTTGCAATCGAGTGAATTCGGAAACAGAGCGCGATATGTTAATTTTCGAAAGGCTTTAACGTAAACTGCGGCTATGCCGAGTTCGGAAACAAAGCTACATGTCCATTTCAGAAAGACTTAACTTTCAACATCGAATACGTCGTAGTCGGAACCGCACGAAAAACGTCAATCTTTTGACAGAGATAAAGACAACGGATTATATCAATTGGTTCGGATTTCATCAGTTGAAATCCTGGCAAGCGATTGAATCAGAATCCCGAATGTCAATTTCGACCAATGGTACTTCATTATGCCGATCGGCGGTCAGCGATCGTTTTGTAAAAATAAGTCGGAAATATTGAAAAAAAATGGAAACTTTGATATTGTATAACTCCATAACTAATGATATTAGGTCATGGTTGCTTAAATATTTTCGAATTATTAGCAAGGCAAGAAACCACCTGTAAAGTATTATGGACAAGCTCTGTTACACCCTATAATATATATTGACATTAAAAAGAATATTGCTTAATACTCCACTCCACATTGAAAATATAGTAAGTAACATTACCAGTTGCGAAATCAATGTATAAAGTATAATGTTTCATGAGAATAGACAACAGATATAACTAGCATAGCCCCTTGAAATAAATGGATGATTCCTATTTGGAAAATTCGAAGTGTGCATGTTCTTACGATGGAATTGGTGAACGTTGCATTGAGTAGAGTGATCACTTAAGCCAGTTCATATAGGTTGTAAACCCTGAGCCATCGTACAGAGGACTTCCATACATGTCTCTCATATAAATAGCTTCGTCTCTGTGAGACTTCTGTAATTTATCTTAATTAATTATGAATCAGCATAATACAATAAAAAATGTATAGTCAGAAAATTTCCTGTGTAGTATACACAGGAAATTTTTATTGTTTAATTTTTTTTTTGTATTTATAAGAATTGCACCATGAAATCCGAAAGCATTTGTTGAAAACCTTTTTTTAACGTCAGGAAATTTTTTATTTGTTTATGAAATATCGGCACCAAATAGGTTAAGCAAGAACCTATGTCTGGGCAGTAATTGTAGCTTGGCTGTGTGCTGGGGCCGACTACGAGGAGCAGCCATGAAGCGTCATGTTTCCATTTATTTCGCATGAAATAAATTCAACACGTTATTGAAGATATTCGATAAAGATATTAATAAATATAAACTGGTTCCCCATACATCACTTGGACGTCACTTGCATAAGGCTTAAGATTCCGTGACTGAAGCAGTTATTGTACGTCTGCACGGGGCTAACATTTAATATTTTGGCTGATAAGATTAATTAACCACGTCGAAAGATGCTTTTTGCGCTGAAAATTCACCGCGGTGCAGAGCAACTGAATTGGCGCTTTAGTTTAGGTCGTTTTTTTTTAATGTTAGGATTGAGTTGAAAGACCTATTTTCATGTACATAAATATCAACTGAAGACGTGAGTAATATGGTATCATCAGGCCCGTTTCTAGGTAATATGACGCCATTAAGAGAGCTTCAAAATGGCGCTTTTCCCAATTTTCTACTTTTTTATATAGTGCCACGGGATCGCGGCAGTAGAAAACAAATGAAACACTTAACTGGATAACTTTTTTTATTTTTATTTATTATTATTATTATTATTTACTCTCATCTATTAAGTGTTCGAATAACAATCTTAAGATCCTAATATTACTATTTTCGGAATAAGACATAAAATAAGTGATGCACCACGGACTAATAGAGAAAGACATAGATACACTGCAATCGACTTTTAAAATGGAATTTCCAATAACATAAAGGAACTAAATTATATGAATCTACTCCATAAACAACTGAAAAAACTTGTGTTGGGAAGGAGATAAACTGTTCAATAAATCGATGTGTCGATACTTGATATGTGTTTTTTATTTAATTTAATTTTTCTTCTCAATGTTCCCTTATACCAGCATTCAATTGCTGTCTGGGAACTTGTTATTAAATGTTTTAATATTGTTATTTATTTTAATGCTCTAATTATTTTCTTAATGTATTATTGTATTTTTCGATCATATTTTGTAAGTTTGATGTACATTTATTAATAAGTCTAGCAATTTCCAATTTATTGTAAAGTGTCCAGATTGTTGGGAAATCTTCGAAAATGTGTAATTTTGATCTCTTTGTACAGTCTCCTGGCAATACCCAAGTAATATTTTTTTTTAAATCTTATTTTTTTAAATACTGTTGGTTAGTTATTATTTGTATAATTGAGAGTATGAGACAATATCTTATAAAAATAATTAAAAATCTACAATATTGTACTACAACCAATTATATTTAAATATATATTTTTACAGAATCCGACCGTACAGATCTTCTGAGTAATTTTGGCTATTCTGCAGCACTTCTCTCAACACGTTCATTTTAATACCGCGTTTCATGGCAAGATACTTCACTAGGGACCCAAAGACAAACAGATTCCACCTTCTTCTGTCTTATTTTTAACGAAATTTAAAATAAATTAAATTTCTTCTGTCTTATGGTATTAGCTGACGAATGCAATTTGTCATCATACGAATATTTTTTTATTTTTCTCGCTATTTTACTGCACCGTAGATGTCATTTGAAACAGTGGAATAATTCACATACCTTGGTTGTATCATTATTAACGATAATGACACTAGTGTAGAGATTGGAAAAATAATCTTTACGGCAAACCGGAGTTCCTTTGGTCTCATTGGACAATCGAGGTCACGCCTACTGTCCAGAAAAACTAAAGCCACGCTGACATTGATTAGACCAGTCTTCTCATACATACGCCTCGGAGACCTGGACATTAACTAATCATGACGCTGAAAAATCTTACGCCGAATATATGTACCTATTAATGACGGTCAAACAAGGCGTAAAAGATACAACACCAAGCACTATGATCTTTACCAGGACATCAGCGTAGTCACGTTCATTAAGATCAACAAACTGCGCTGGCTGAGACAACTACACCGTATGGGTGATCTAGAGCCCCCAAAAAGGGTGTTGTTTAATGATACAATGGGTAGAAGAAGTGTCCGAAGACCAAAACTGCGGTGGTTAGACGGCGTCGTTGCGGACTGCTGGGCCCTGGGGCAGTAAAACTGGAAAATTACAGCCAGCGACAGAGCAGCATGGAGGACTTTCTTGGAGGCAACTAGGACCCACCAAGGAATGTAACGCTGAGAATGGATGGATGGTAGTTATCGAGAAGATAAAACATGGTAGGAGCTCTTCTGATATTTCTCATTATTATACAAGCCATCTTAATAAGGACTCTTTTGTGTATATAAGTAGCGGCTCCATCTTGAAGGTATCTCTTTCTCGGTACATCTTAATTAGTGATCACTTAAATCACCATCGAAGATCATTTGGTCTGTAAATTGACAAAAAAGACTTCTATACATACTTTCTATATAAGTTATTTCATCTCTGTGAGACATTTATCATTTATGATAATGATACCTCTGGGGACAAAATCCAGAATTTATTTTCTCAAAAAATATTAGACTTTGTAGTTTTATTTGAGTTATTCTTAATATATATTTAAAATAAATGGTCTGGATTCAGCCGAGTGCGCGCACGAGTTATAAAACACTCTATTGAATTAAAAGATATTTATTTAAAATATAATCAGGTTTCGCGTCTGCATACCGTTGTAATCACCTCCTTTATTTCACTCGCCCGAAGGCTGTATGTTTCATGAGCCGTGATTTATTTGTCCATTCCTTAGGGTTGTCTATTGTGCCTCTCAGTGGGGCTCCCCCGCGCGGTGTACTGATGGGGAACTACACAGTCATAAAATGTTGGCCCATGATTCACAGCGCGCTTCAGCCCAACAGCTCCGAGAAAATTAAAATCCACTTGTAATGTATTGAATATTATTTTTTAACGTCTCTCCACACGAGAGACACGTCACGCGTTAGGGTGGGGTCCATTCGCACGCAGCTCGGGTAAATAGCACCTGATAGAAGGAGGATAGGATATATGACAGTCACCTATTTTTCATCTCCCTCTTTGCAAAACTCATTTATCTGCAGATCCACAAATTCATTTAACTTAAATTACAACCACATAGATATTTTTAACTCGACTATTCGGGGCATTAAACGAAAATTAATTTCAAACTAGTTAACGTAATTTATATTCCTATATACTCCCATACTTCTTTCCTATATCCTAATCCTACATCTCACTCCGCCCTTTGCACCCCTTCTCTAAATTCAAACTATAAATTATTTCATATTGTCACACTGTTCTAATATTATAAATACTTAATCTTAAATGAAAAGTTAATAGTTGGCATTATTTACTATTTTTTATCTTTTGTATATCAATTTAAGATTTACTGTTAACTTTTCCTAAAATAAATAAATAAAATAAAATAGATATTCTTCAATTCCGATTTGTTCTCAGGCAAGTGATAGTAATAATATTAGGTAGATACAATCCACGGTTATAAAAAATTAAACAATTAATAAATTATATAAAAATTATTTTTGTAAACTCCATGAGCAACTTCGTAAAATCAAAACTCCTGGGTAGAAACATTTAATTACATGTCTACAATCAAATCTACAATCAAATATACATCACCAAACCAGTAAATAATGATATTGAGAACGACCTATAACGATCTAGGATTATCTACAATCTTCGGGAAACTTCTAAAACATTCGAGAAAAATCCAGAAAAAGCCTAGAAGCGACAAGAATCTTTTCCTTAACACTAGAATAATCTAAAAAGTTCTATATCAAATTTTTTAAATATAAATACGGACGCGCGTTGTTGTTGAGTTTGACAGGTGGAGACAGTGCGAAGTACGCACGAGAGCGAGACGCGACGACTGGGGTGGCCAGTCGGAGCGATAAATAAAGTGAATATTCGAACTAAGTACCTAATTGACGAAAAGAATTGGCGATAAATACTGCGAGCGAGTACTGGTTGCTTTAAAAATGCGTTACCCAGCGATAATAAAGTATTTATTTTTGAGTAATACATTGCGAAAAAGTGTGATTAAAATAATAGCGTATTAGTTTAATTCGTTTTAAGTGACTGTTTACATTAAATAGTTATTTAACGAGCTACGAGACGTGACAGTATTGAGGAGAATACTGAGAGCAAGTATAGCAGCAGGCAAGTGGAGGCACAGGCGCAATGCAGAAATTTGATTCCCATCACAACAACCTTACATAACCAGCGCCATCAGATCTAGCTAACTAGCTTGGATAGGACATGTGTGTCGGACAAGCAGCGACAAAGCCATTAAAATAGTTCACGAGGCTAAACCAGGAAAAAACTACTGGACAGACCTAGATAGCGCCTCATGGAAAATGTACAAAACGATCGAGAAAAGCTAGGGGAGAAGGAGGGATGGGAGTAGAAGGCAATGGATGGAAAAAAGTGGAAAGGCATTATCATTGTGCTTCACAAGAGTTATACGTCCGTCACAAGTAAGTATGTAAGCAAGATTTAAAAATTATAGTTGTAGTAGAATAACAAAAAATGAAAACAAATTTAAAGCATTAATGTACAAGTTTCATTGGAAGACTTGGTATTAATGTGAATTACAGCTTCTTATTTGCTTAGAAGGCGGTCAATTTCGCGGGCAAAGTGTATCCATAGTCCAGTGTTTTAGTAGTGCAACTTTCGTCCTCTTCCACAGCCGACAGAAGGGCTTGGTCATCAAATTCCAAGGATTGACCATTTCCTGAATTGTCATCTAAGCTGGTAGCTTTGAAGCAAACAAACCACTCTCGGTATAACCTTTACATAATCAATCCTGCGCCGAAAACATATTTGACATCGCAAGAGGACTCAGCATCTCTCCATTCTTTATCGAAGTGGGAATGCTCGATTTTGTATATATATGTATGTTTAACGATGCGTTTTTTATTTTCTAACCCTATCAAAGAAATATATTATGACAAATATAAATTAAAAATTAAATTAAAAAGAAACAATGCAACATTTACAGTTGGTTTTAAGCAAACATAATATTAAGTATGGAAAAAAATGCAGACTAATGGCTTTTAAAATACATATTTACATTTTATAATACACGTATACCTATTTTCTGGATTATTGATTTCTTTATTTCCTATACCAAAAAATGCATCTATTCAAGAAATAATGGAGACTTATCTTTCTCAAATTAGTGCAGCTTAATTTGGCTAACGATGCGCAATTTTAATTTTATAACCCTATTAAAAATAACCTTATGACTTATGGTTATTAAGTATTTAGTACGGAATAAAATGCAAACAAATGAATTGTACAATATTAACATTTTCTTAAAGAGACACATCAAAATGTGGCATACATGTATTTTTTCGGATGCACAATTTAATTTTATAGCCCTATTACATATATAAATCATGAAAAATGTCATTTAAATGTTAAACTTTAAAAAAAGATGTCGGGAAATATGCATCGACCAAATAAGAATATAAGATAAAATTAACATAGCGTCATTCTTATACAAATGTACTTAAATATGATTTTATACAAGTATTTACAATTAAAAAAATTGTTACTTATGAATAAGATTTTTGTAAACTTTTCAGTTTTTTTTAATAACGTCACTTCTACGTTTTTGGGCCTGCCGCAACAACTGTCACTTTGATTGTCCTTTCACTAAACTTAGTTTTCTGACAATGGGTAATTGATCGTTAAACCCTTCATGCATCTGAGGTAGAGCCTGACGCGAGAAGTCTTGAAGAGACAGGCGCTCAGGTAATATTGCCTTGTAAATCAAGTAGCAGAATTTCCGTTCTTCTCTTTCAGGGAAACGGAGTGAATAATGATCAAGGCCTAAACTGATCAATATTTCTGTTTTTTGATGCTTACAGTAAACATAAACTTGCTCACTTTCAACAGCTATCAAAACAAAACTACTTGATAAAATTGTCTAATATTTTCAAAGGCCATCTTCGAAAGATTCGATTTTGTGTCAGTGGCGCCATCAACCGCGAAACACGGGCACTTTATCGTACAGCCCTCGTGTTTTGTAACACAACCGGTTCTTCTTCTTCTTTAAGTATTATTTCGGGTCCCCCTGAGGCTGATGATCGCCTAAGAGAAATCTCTATCTTGGGTGTCTCGCAGAAACTCCTCGACTCTTCTTATCCAGGTCCATTCTTGGATATTTCTAAGCCAGGACAGCAATTTTCTTCTGATTCCTCTGCGGCCTTCAATTTTCCTTTCGACAACCAACTGAAGTAGGGTATATTTTTCTCCTCTTTTGTTGTAAATAATTCTCCTTGGACATTGGATCAATGTAAGATTTTAGTGTTTGTTATCATATCGGTTCAGGATATCCTTAACATTCTGCGGTGAAACCACATTTCCAACGCCTCTAAGCGGTTTATAATGCCAATCAAAGGTCCATGCTTCAACACTGTAGAGTAGAACCGACCACACGTAACATTTGATCAACCTTTGTCTGAGTTTCAGATTAATATCATCATTGCATAAAAGACTCTTCATTTTATTAAACTATGCACGAGCCAATTGGTTGCATGTGACAAAAAAATTTTACTACTAAAAACTCTACACATGTCCGACAAACTGCAAAGTCTTCATTTGACCTCTTCAATTGCATTCACCTATTGATGGTTTACATCACACACCGACATTAAAGCTAGAACAATATTAAACCTCTAATTCATACGGAATATTATTGCATACACGACTGAGGCGACATAAGTCATTGTGTTGCTTTCTTATATTGATTCTGTTGGAAAACAGTCGCATCTTATCGTTCGCTGCAATTTATGATATGTAAAATTATTCAGATGTTTTGTATAAAATATTTATTATTTTTGTGTTGCTACATATAACCACGATCTTGAAATCATAGAACAAATGTACGTGTATATTATGTACTCGTATATTTGAAATTTTGTGGAATAAAGAAGAAAAATAAGGAAAATCGGAATGAATACCATGCCGAAGAAAAATGTGTGGCAAAAAAATTCAAGTAGGAAGTGAAAAAATAATTTGAATATAACGCAATTGACGTTGTTTACCTTAAATTAGACTTAGTTATTAAATTGTTTGTTATTATATTATACTAAATTATTAAAATAAAAAAGAAATATCCAGAAACTTTCAAAAAATTCCATAACGTCTTCAAAAATACTAGAAAAATGTGGAAGCAGCCCGAAGACATTTGCGCTTTCTAAGCACTGGCGTAGACGCGGGATACGGAAAGAGATGCTACTTAGTATATACAGATCGTTACTGTCCGCCAAGTAAGTTCAAGTTAAAACTGCGATCAGTTTGCGGCATAATACGGTGCAAATTATTTTTTCCATTTTGTCACGTTTGGATGACCATAATCGAAAACATTTTTTTCTAATTAAGACCAACACACAACACAGTTATTACAAAAAAATCGTCCATTTATACGTGAATGAATAAATCAGTAATAACTTATTACAAAGATAATGAGACATTTTAACAACACATACACAGTTATTAGAAAAAAATAATCGAACTTAAGAGGGCGCAAACATTACAACCTAAAACACTCCGCCCATATAAAGGCAGCTAACTGAAGAAAGCACGCTTAGAAATCCCCAATTTTAGGAATCGCGACATAATATGTATAAATTGGATTCCACAAGGTACCGCAAAATACATATACATGCGAGGTACTCCACACGGGTGCGCGCTATCAAAAAACAGCGTCCATTATCATTTTTTCATGACTTTCAAATTTTTTTAATTATATGACTGAAAATGGAAAAATGTATCGTCTAAAAGTTATTTAGAATTACGAATCACCAGGATTTCGAATTATCAGAGTTCATTCATCATAGAAGAACAATCAAATATGAATTATACATTTGGGACTTGTGGATTCTAAGAATTTTGAATTATGACGAATTTCGAATTATTGAGTAGCTTGTTGGTGTAATTAATGGTCATGATGCTAGTGATCGGATGGTTGGTGGTTCGTGTTCCATTCCAGGACACCAGCATGATAGTCCTACTTTCATAGCACAAGCGTTTCGCTACTTTGAAATTATTAAGAATATTGTTTCGACACATGTTCCGTGTTAGCGTTACTATTAAAAAAAAATAAAAAAATCGGGATTTGAATTTACTGAGTTTTACTGTATATCAGAACTCTCTAGAATGTTTGCGGTTGAAAATTCCGTTTATTTGATTCGTTTCGTGTCGTTTCGCTCGCACACAGTTACTTAACTTGGACATGCCTAGAGATCGGTGTCGACAATTATATATAGCTGCCGCCCCATGCCGGTGTGGTGCCTAGAAAATTTTTCAGATTATTCGAGGAGCCTTTTTACCTTTCTGAAAGCCTCTGAATGCTTCTTTTATTTTTTTATTTATTTAAACAATGTATTCATGAAAACTGAAATGAAAAATAAGGCTGTTCTCTAGAACTATTGAATCTACATCATGTGACGTCAGAGGCTGTGGCATGGTAATTAAACTATTTGAAAAATAAAACACTCAAGTAACGATAAATAGGTTATATTTATAGCTGTTGCAGATACCACTATCAAGTTTGCTAGATTATACAGGAGTTTAGATATTAAAATCCAGTTTTCCGTAATAAATTGGCGATAGGCGATAATCTCAACGTTGTCTATAATGCCTGCTTATTCTTTCCAGATACTTCGAAGCTTCGTACTAACCTTTCGCAAGGCTTTGTTAATGGGTTTAATGGGAAGCGGTAAAAGGTTTCCTATTATGAAGAATGGAGCTTAATTGCGCTTGCGTACAAGCTTACGGCTTTGCGAGAATGATTCGAAGCCGGAACAGAAATATTATCATAAACTGTGTATGCATTGGAACCATTAAAAGCATTAAACACTGTGTTTATAATTTAAAAACGTTTTCTGATTAAATTTTTAATTCTTAACTGGCATCTGTAATAACGTTGTTTTTTGAATTTTTTAAATCCAATATCCAGTAATTAATAATCTGAAAACAATGATCTACAAAATGCAGATTACACTATAAATCTTGTAAGTACATACATTAATATATTGAAGTAAATTATTAATATATTAAAATATTTTACAACACTGTGATTTAAATAGTACATGATGAGTAAATAAGAAAGAGTCCGAGAAATTTCATCAACTCAATTTTTGGCACTGTATTTTTGAGTTACAAATTTAAACCCATTAGGTTTTATTTTTTTAAGTATAAACTGTATTAGAGTTGGAATCAGATGTATGTATTAGAGTTACAGATTCCTGTTGACTGTAATAGCATTCAGGGCACTATTTACTCATTTTCTCACAGTTACCATCCTTTTGAATCTAATTAGCCTTTTTTCCTCCACTGCTGGATGTAGGCCTCTTCCATTTTCTTCCACTCATCCGTTTCTCCCCCTTCGCATCCAGGTTCTTCCTGCTTGCTGGACAATGTCGTCAGACCTTTGGAAGATCTTCAGACGCTTCTATTTTTCGTCCAGGGCCTCCACTGTAGGATTCTGGGTGCCCATCTAGCCATATAGAGCCATACATCCATAGCACAATTTAATTTGTATATGCTTTTTTCTGTAAGTGTTGCTGTTTCTAGGCCATACGTCAACATCGGTAGGATACATGTATCAAACATTTTTCTTTTCAGGCATACTGGGATTTTTTTATTTTCAATCTAGGGTTTCAATTAAACAAATGCTGCCCAGCCCAGACCTATCCTTCTTGGTAGTTCTAAGTAATAATTTAAATAAATAAATTATATTAATAATGTCACCACAAAATTATTTTGTTATTTTTGAAGAAGGAGAAATTAATAATTATTTAAGGAAACGTACAATTTCATACTCCACAGTTTTCTGACGAGGACTCCAATTATACAGACTGAATTTTAAAAATCTGGATGTATATTCAAGATAAATTATAGAAGTCTCTCAGGGACGAAGCCATTTGTATGAGATACGTGTATGGATGCATCTTTTATAGGATGGCCAAGGGCTAGCGACCCGTATGAGTTAGCTTCAGTGATCACTGTACACAATGCAACGTTCACTAATTCCACCCAAATCTGTAAAACTTTAATTTATTTGGTGGGACTACGCTAGAGACATATGTAGTCATTCTCATGAAATATAGGTCGACCACAATCAAAAGACCATTCCCTAGCTTTGTCCAGTAAGAAGAAAGCGGGGAAAAGTTGCCTGGCAAGCAAGTATTATAAGCCTCAATATGATATTCCAAATAAATACATATTTTTTAGTTTTGAAAGAGTTACTTACTAACTAGAATAACTTATTTTGTGTTCATTTTTTGCATTGTAACAACACACATATTTTTTGCGCACATTCTTTTGAATGCGGTCTAGCTACAGTATACAGAGATTTTGCACTTTGTAATGATACCTCTTTATTTTTAGAATATATAGAGGTGTCATTAAAAATATACCTAGATGTATATTTTTTTAAAGAATTTTTAAGATGATTCGGATGATTTTCGACTAGGTGTATATTCAAAAGTAATAGTGTAGGAGAGTAATAGCTCCGCTTTAAAATAAAAAAATACATTGGCATTAGTATTAGGTAATACTTAAATAAATGATGCAACCATGCTGTGTTATTTATTTTTTAAATTACTTATATAATATATTCAAACGAGCTTTTGTCGAAGTACCATCCGGATAAAAGTTAAGATATCACTCGACATGATTGTTCGCGGACACAATATAATACGTTATGCTTCGTGCAATTGTCTAGTTTTGTTAAATTCATCGCGTTTTTCGTGTCTAGTGTCACGGGGCATTTGTTTTCGGATTTTACGATCGGTCGCATTTTTCGGGAACGGTTATTCAAATGTAGTCGACACTCACAGCATTTAAAATATTTTAATTGTATACCAATTATAAATATAATTTTAAAGAATTAATTAACACTCCACAATATTGTATGTTAAAAAATTTACGAAACAATTGCTGGATATTTATCCCCTGATGGATATCATTAATTCAGATGTATCATATCAATTTTGTCTCACAGAGACAAAACTGTTTATGTGGGAAAAGTACGTACCAAAGTCTTTAAGGGTGTTTAAAGGGCTTACGAAGTATTATTTGGCTGGCTTATTAATCACTTCAAAAATAAGAAATATGTGGTGGTCAATCACAGATGGAATTGGTGAACGTTACATCGTATAAATTGATTTCTTAAGCCAATCATATGATGAATCGTAAGCCCTACAGATACCCAAAAAGACCTTCATATTTTCTTTTCTCATATAAATAATAGCTACGTGTTTGCAAAACATATAAAGGACAAATATTTTTTTAATACCCAAAGTACAGATTGAAATAAAATAAAATATAAAGTAAAAATCTATTTTTAAAATATTTTTTACAATTTGGTCGTAGCCGGCTTTGCACAGGTTAAGGATAAAGTTGAAAATAAATTTGTGGGGAGAAACAATGGTTACATTGTTTTGCAAAGCCTCTAATTAAAACAATGTTTCCATTTAATCGAGGCTGGGTTCGACAGGATGTCTAGGGAAGAAATTTGGCCTGTTTTTTTCAATGGAAATATGTATGCAAAATTTGGGTCCAATCGGTCAGGCGGTATAGATTTGTACAGGAAATAGATCTTGGGAAGGAGACGGGTTAGACGGGGAAGGGGAAATGTCGCTTATATTTATTCGACTGGTTCTAAAGAATAAGTATATCGGTAAAAAGATACATATTTGCATGGAAAATATATCAGAAGTGGGAAGGGGGGGGGGTAAACGGTGAGGAAGGAAATGAACGCAATTTCATAGAAACTAGCGAATTGTGAGCTCGCACGACTGACCATAAACAAGCGATAGATAAGCGAAATACAGAATAAGTATTTGTGTAATATTCAGAAATGACGAGTGCAAATTCCGATTAAATGTATGTCCATAATAAACTAATAAAGCTTTAATTAATTTCAAATTTCATTTGCCTCCCACAGTCCCACAGTAGTAATATAAAATATGCGACAATACTAATAAAAATATTAGAAACTAGTTGTAATCTGTCAAAAATGACATAATTTTTCTTGTTTTTTTCTTTTTACGCTTCATCAGGCCAGGAGGTCCAATAACAAAAGCGAAATACATCACAAAACACCCAGACTTGAGTAAATTACACAGATTGAATTGTGGTCTCACCGGGAATCAAACCCGGAATCATGTCATACGCACTGCGCTACGAGGGCCGCCTTGGTCGGGTCCTAAAGAATAAGTATGCAAAATTTGTGTAAGATTTGTCAAACGGTAGAAAATATAACGTGGGGAGAGAGTGGGGTAAAGGGGGAGTAGGAAATTTCACAAAACAAAAATTACATAAAAGCATGTAGTTACGGACGTTACAGGAAGTTACGGACAGACAGACAACGAAATTATTACTTATACTTTGGTAGAATTAAAAAAAATTAAATCTAGCGTTTGAGGGTTAATATTTGAGTCCTAAGTGGAATACCGGCCCCCGAGACGCAAGCCCGTTTCACACGCTCGCAAATCGCGGACGGACGTGCCGTCGGCCCGTTTCGCAACGCATGCAGGCTACCTTCCGCGCCGGGCCCGTGTTTTACAATGGCGATACCGCTGTAAATCGCGCCAATCGGTCGATCTCCGAATAAAATGTACAATAAACATCGCCGCGTGCACCGCCACACCACACCGCCTGTTGGACGTGTCCTCGATGAAGTCTGTGACGCGCTGTGGCTTCGGTTTGACAGGACTCTAATAGGGTAATTTCACATTCTTTTTAAGAGAAAAATCCCAACTTTTGTTTAGAAAATACGTTTATGAAAAAGATTTTCTTTAAAATGTGTCCCAACATTAAAAAACTATTTTGAAAATACCATAGTTAGCTCCCGCTAAAACGCTTATTTTCGCAAGTTACGTTATGTATCATTACTCCCTTTATTTTAACTCGTGGCGTCTGGCTGTCTGTCTGTCTGACGAAAAAACTTTGGATCGATTTTTAGCCCTTCTCCCGTGATCCAATAAGCTGAAACTTTGCAAGCAGACTCGTGGCAACGATTAAAATGATCTATCAAATTTTCGTTTAAAAAAATACAGTATGCTTTTGGATTTTTCAAATTTTTAATGGTTTTTTCATACAGCTGAGTAATGACTCCAATGCATCTGGTAGACACGAAACCCGATAAAGTAAGAAAGGGAGTGTTGTAAAAACTTGATTTTTATAAGTTAATTTTTTTTATGTCAATCTGAAGTATAATTAGCCAACATTAAGTCATCAATTATCGAATTTTTCTTGTGAAAATCCGTCCTCCATTATTTTGAATGTGTTTTTATTATTATTATATTAAAATAGGTCACAAAGACCGCAAAATCTATATAAACACCAAGCAAATACAAGTATAAACAAAGCAAAGACGAACAGTGACCATAGAAACGAAATAAATTACAATGACAAACACCATAGAATATTATATGTTTTATCTATAATTCCTGCTAAATGACGTCACGACCAATCATATCGCGTTTAAATGGAATCGTATTTTTTAAGATTTTTATTATGAAAATGTTGAATGTAAACATTATTCCACATCATCCATACTGAGTTACAAAATATAATTTATTTTTCTGAATCTATTTCACATCCTATTTTTTTATTCTTTCCTTTTTCTATTTTTTTTTTAATAAACAAATAAATACTTATTCTTTAGGACCATGTAAAAGAACTGTTATTTTGACGGGTTACAGCTAGTACTTCAATAAAAATACAACACTTGTAGTGAGAAGTCTGTGCCTGTTTATTTCTTAATAAATTTTCAGACCGTGGTTGTATTTTTGAGACATTAACGATCAAATCATTTTCTAATTGAAGCCTTTTTTCTTCTTTCGTTTTATATTTAACATTGAAGAGAACGTTAGTTCATGAAGGTAGAAAGTGGCGGATGGCACTAACAATTTAAAAGCTTCTCTTGCCAGCTCTGGATATTCTTCTTTTCGCTTCTCTTCATCCAGAAGATGTCAATCGTTTGCATATTGAATTCCATTTTAAGCATGCCGTCAGTAGCTAAATCTAGAGGATTTTCTTTCATCTTCATGGATAAAAAATCAGCCAACTACCTGTACTAACACATCCAAAAAAGGATTTATTTACCCATCTTTACTCACTGGCAGCTTCAGAATCCAGTTCTGAAAAGTAACTTAATTTTTTTAACGTTTTTTAAATCATGGACATAGTTTTATTTTGGATCTGGGGCACCGCCAGAATTTTTTACTTATAAAGGGGTCGCGTATTCAAAAAGGTTGTAAAACAGTGCCAGATTCACAATTGTGACATAATAATTTAAATTGAAAAATATATTTTGTAACTTTGTTGACATACTATACAATTCTACCAATTTCGGTCGCATCCAATCTTCATCATAATAAATATGTTCTTAGGTTTTAACGTTATTCAGAATTTTCTAGTTTGAGTTTTCTGGGATATCATGCCGTTTTTACGACCTTTCGGGCCACCCTATCACGATAGATAGGGTGGCCACAAGGCTCATGAACTATATTCTTCATGGCTTCAGGCATGGCTTCAGTAAACACTTCACATAATGCAACCTTCACCGATTCCACCCGAACATCCGCACATCATTAAATTTATAAAAGTTGTATGTATGTTTTTTTATCTGTCTCCTTTCATTAATATCTCGATTACTATTATTTATCTATTTATTTCATACTAACTTTCAAATATTTGAAATGACTATGCTACCAATTTCGGTCGCATGTAATCTTCATCATAACAAATATGTTCTTATATTTTAACGTTAGTTTAGAATTTTTAGTTTGAGTTTTCTCGGATTTTCTGCAGTTTTTACGACCTTTCGGATCCAATTACAAGGCCCAACATCACGAAAGATAGGGTGGCCAAAGGCTCATGAACTATATTCTTCATGGCTTCTTGCATGCCTTCAGTAAACACTTCACATAATGCAACCTTCACCAATTCCACCCGAACATCCGCACATTATTAAATTTGTGACAGTTGTATGTATGTTATTTTATCTGTCTCCTTTCATTAATATTTCGATTATTATTATTAATCAATTTATTTCATATTAACATTCAAATATTTGAAGTGACTATGATGTCGCCATGTTTGGTCGAAAATTAATAGTTACCATGACAAAGTATGCACAGATGTCGCCACTGATAGTGATATCTTTATATTTTTATACCAAATTACGTGTTACCTTTTGACAGTCAGTTATATAAGATGACAAGTGCACCAACACAACAAAAACATTGTGAAAACTGGATGCAGTCCGCGAAATTTGAAAAATCCGCGTTAGTGGTAGGTAATATATAAGATACTATATAACACTTCCCCTGATAATAAGATATTCTGATACTCTCGAAACATATAAAGTTATGTATTTATTTACAATTTTTTTAATTAAACTTTAATTAAACTCACGTAGAGATAACAAAGTTTTTCACTCAATTTAATGATCATTAAAAACCTCAATCACTGTGCCCTTCATCATTTCCAAAACCGTTGGGCCATGCTATTTTATGTCTTGTCACGAAATAGAACAGGCAGCGGTGTACGGCGTTCTATTCTCCCTGCGACCTACACGAGTATTGCGTTAGAACCATGAGCCAAGATTTGTTCTCTCTTGGATTTATTGTACGGTACAGTCTGCCTTTGTTTGTCGGAGCATGTCTTGCAGTTCGGCGTTGCTAAATCTATAGTGAAATGCAATATTGTTAATGCATTGTAAACGCTCATAAATTTCGTCTGGTCTACCTCGGGTGTGCTCCGCTAGCTGTCGGATCGTTACACAAAATCTTATGGGCAGTGTAGAATGTAATTAATGCTGCGTAACACCTGACACAAATAAGATATTACCTGTATTGTTCGCCGTTCCGCTGGTACGGTACGCTTTTGTATTATGCTGCCCGCAGAGTTACAGGTGATTATCACAGTTTTGTTCTCATTTAATTTTTTATACTAATATATTTCTGTCGATTGTAAATATCGCAATAAAGTCAGATATATTTAACTGTAATTTCGGATATTTTATACGCACCGTATGTATTACCGAGAAGCGAATCTCGACATTTCGTTTGATACTTACCCAACCTCATCAGGAGGACGACCTTTACCCGCGGAGGTGGAGGTCGGACTGATTAAAGGTACTGCTTTCTAGGGCGTAAATTGTATGCACTTTGTTGTGGAGTGTTCTCTTCTTCTACAATCGAGGTCGCCAGTATGCAATATGAACTAGTTACGTCGGAGGATTTTAATGCGACTTCTCTCAAGGGTTGAATCAGTGTCGTTAGAACAGGGCGCCAAATACTTGATAGAAAGCAGCGCCTTTAATCAGTCCGCCCTCCACCTCCGCGGTAAAGGTCGTCCTCCTGATGACGTTGGATAAGTATCCAACGAAACATCGAGATTCGCTTCTCGGTAATACATAAGGTGCGTACAAAATATCCGAAATTACAGTTAAATATGACTAACGACCGTAATAACAACCTTAACTCTTTAAAGTCAGATATGATAATAAAGTGTGAATAATAATAATGATAAATTGAAAATAATATTGACTTAATCTACTGTATATACAAGTATGTTAAGCTATTCGGAAGAATATCATATGTGGGGTATAAAAGCAAAGGCAGCAATACCCAAAAAAATAAAAATAAAATTTAAATGCAGTTACCAAGGATCACAAGTTTTAAATGTACTTATTTCTAGATTCAATGCACATATCCCTCCCAAAATCATGTTTCCTATAAATTTACAGGCTATGTTTCTTAAAAAATCTCGGATTCGGTACATATATGACTTTGTTTTTATACCCCACATATATACATTAAAAAAATAATATAGCTTAATATTCTACTTTAAAAATATAGAAGTATTATTACCAGCTACATAATATATGTACACTATGTCACGGGAAGGACTATAGATGTCTCCAGCATAGTCCCCTCAAATATTTGAAAGAAAACACATTTCGAACTTAAGTACAAAATTTAAAAAAAATGGTTATGTGTGGATGTTCTTACGGTGGAATAGGTGAACGTTAGATTGTGTAAACCCTTTATAGGTTATAAGCCAAAACGGATAGTTTTGAGACCGGTAACATTAAGGTCTATATTTATTTAATTTTACAAGTTATAAACACCCTTATGGGTTTTAATCATTCTCAAATAACACATTTTTTTTGAATTTTTGATTAATTATTAATGATTAATTTTGAATCTAACCAACCGCTATGAAGTTCGCAGTTATTGAATAGATTACGAAAAATGCCCCCCGGTCAGTTATCTGATCAGTGTCCGTTTAGCGACACGATGGCTATCAATTTTTCAAGAACAGTTGTTTTTAAGCTCTTGTTTTTCAAAATTTGTGAGTTTCTTCTGAAAACAAAATAAGCACATTTATAGAATACATAAAGATACACAGTTTTTTTATTTTTACGGTAAATTATATATGCAATAGTAAAATAACATTAAATTTTCGAATGTGCTGTCTAGAATCTAACCACAAATTCTATAATTTGGACTCTTTTTTATCATCATATTACAGACAGTAAAAATAATTTCTTAACCACAATACTTACAGTTAAATTTAATAATATAGTATACTTTCACTATAAATTGTTATATTTTATGTATAATTTCCCGCTATCGAGTTATTTGATGATACGTATCATCCTTTGATAAAATGATTTTGGTAAAAATTGCGGATAATATTGATTATTTTTGTTTTCATTAAAACTGTAATATTTTTTGAAATTTATATCTCAAAATGAAATTAAATAGTCGTGAAATGTTATATGTATAAGTAAAACCCTGTATTGCATCACAAAATTAAATTTTTCATTTTTAAAATTATGTTTTAGAATGGACAATGAGAGGTATAGATTATAGCGTAAAAAACCTTGATGAAATGGGTGAAGACGTTATTTGAAGGAATTATGGAGGACCAAGCTGAGGATTTAGATACATAGGAGGAGATTCTAATGCTGAAGATGAGATTCTCCATGGTCTTGTAAGTCCTCGGTATTCAGCTCGTAGGAGAGCTGCTGAGAATAATCTCGATTCTGATCCTGTCGATGCAGTACGGACCCTACTTACATTGATTTAGCTGATTGTTCTTCAGATGATGATCTAGACATTTATCTATCACCAGAAGTTACTCCATCTCCTACTACAAACAACTTTAAGTGGCGTAAGCAACGAAATTATGCGCCTCCCGATTATTTATGGGAGGAGTTAATCGCTTTGATCAACTAAAATCGTCTTATAATACAACGTGGAAATCAAAGCGGTGGCGGATTAAGTTTTGGTATTACGTTATTGAATTTACCATCGTTAATTCATATATTTAATATAGGGAAACATTGAAACAATTGGATAACAAAAAAGAACCATTACACATCTTCACTTCCGAAACAAGTTAGCTGATCAGCTGATTCGATCTTTTACATCACAAAAAGGTTAAGGATAAATCGACCTCAAATTACATTGCTTGATGATATCAATTCAAATCTTCCTGAAAAATGTACACTTCGTAGATGTGGTTATTGCAGCACTACACTGAAAGTGGTATGAAGCTCAGTAGGATAGAACAATTGCAAAATAGCACTTTGCATACCGTGTTTTAGGCCATACCATTTGTCTGGACAAAAGAAGAAGCCAGCGGAATAAAGTATTATTATAATTAATAAACTATCCTTATTACAGAAATAAATTAAAGTATTTTTATTTATAAAAAACCTCTTTTTATTGCTAAAACAAAATTCGGAGATCACTTATTTTTTTTTTACCTAAATGGACACTGGTCAGAAAACTGACAGCTGGAAAATCGAAAATTACAAAAAAGCTATACATTTTCCAAAAAATATAATAAATGTTGTGTTCATGAAAATGAATAAAAAACTCATTTAAAAAAATCTAAGCCCGTGTCTTTAAAAAATTATAAAGGGTTAAGCAAACTCATCAAAGTCCTGGGCCTCCCAACAAAAATACACGTTTTCCATATAAATAACTTTGTCTGTGTGAGACTTCTTTAATCAAACATAATAATTTCGTTAACTGTCCGTCTGTCCATTTATTCGTCTGTCTGTCTGTTCCCGTAACTTAGTGTAACTATTTTCCAAGAGTATTTTTAGTTTGTAATTTTGTTTTAGGTTCCGCCTAATCACCAGGGTTAAGAATAATACATTTAACTGCCAACGGAGGAAATATAAAAAAATATATATTTTGATAAAAGTTATCTTACTATTACTATTTCATGGGTGTCGGCTTTAAATAAGTAATTACCTACTTTTTCTTTAGGAACCGGTATGTGATGTAAAAGTACAGTCATTTTTGACGGGTTAAAGCTAGTTTATCTTAAGAAATATTAATTATCGCTAGATCGGGCGATATAATAATATACGTGCACCTACATAAGGCGTAGACATATTTTTCGATTGCGTACCAAATTGAATATTGTTTGCAAGTAATAAACCTTGCGACTCGATTACCCTTCAGCGAAACACCGCATTAAACAAGTTATCTGACTTTCCGTGTTTTTTTTATTGTTTATTGTTCAAACAATGCCCAGATACCAATCGGCTATCTGTTCGGTTAACCCCGGGAAGTTGACGGCCGGTAACACTGCGCACTACGTTAAGGACGGCTGGACACTTACGGACTGATCTAGGATTAAAAACTGGTTTAGAAAGGACATTGAACGACCTAGGCGTGCCAGGAACACCCAAAGTTTTTACCAAATATTATAATTAACATGGTTTTTATATTTATAAAAAGGAAAAACTTTGTATATAAAATCACTGTTTATTGAATTATCATGAGACTTTGATATTAGAATTAAGGAGCAGTTTATATTTAAGTAGCAATTTTTTATATTAACAAGGGTTTAAGAATTTTACATACAAATAACATTGGATTAGAGTTAGATAAATTATAAATTAAAAGAATTGTTAATAGCAAATTATATATTATAAATAACTAAGTCCTTTTTAAATTTTTTGTATACGTTGTATCCAGAAGAACTAACTATTGAAAGGAAACATGTTCATAATTCAATAAATAATGTTTTTTACAAGTGTTTCCATTTTATTAATATAAATATTGTTACCACAGAGTTATTCTATTGTTATTGAAGATGTTTTTAACCATTTGTTATGTGAATCACAGATAATTCCTTGATTTCAGTTCCTTGAGATTTGGCCCAAATTAACTGGCAACTTAATGAAGTGGAATTGACTAGGTATATATCATTTAAAAAATAAAGGTAACATAATTTTAAATTTTAAATCAAAGTATAAGTATAATGGAAAAGGCTAAAATCTGTATACATGTTGTCAAGAGTTCGCAGCATTAATTAAATTATTAAGTCGTTACAAAAATCACTTGGGCAGTATTATGTAATTCGCACTAATTGTCATTATCGAGAAAATTCTAGACATTTCTTATCATATTGATCGCTATGATCAGTATCAACAGTCGGTAGGTACTCTCGTAATTTGTTTCGCTGCCTCCCCTGAATCGCGGTTTCCACTTATTCTGACTTCTGCTATATGTAAAATCAAAACTTATTGCGTAGCGGTTATGTCGCTCTTTCATAAACTATTTAATGTGTGAGGATTTCCAAATAAATAAATAAATCAAAATTGACGTTATAATTGTAACGCGCTCTAATCACCAGAACCCGAGATAGTCGTCTGGCGCAGACGATTTTTCGTAGGTGCCGAGAAAAAAATTAACTTGAAAAAGCGCGAAAAAATGTTTTGAAATTATTGGTTTACCAGTAGGAGTCCAGTGACAATAACACAGAACCCAGCCAACTGTCATTTGTTCTGCAGCGATACGGTCAATGAATGTGACCCCTACTTCCGCGCCTACCTAATTTATTACACCGCTACCAACTCGGCGCACAAAATCTCCCCATTACATCACAGCTTTTATTGACATTGTTCGAATAGCTCAGGAATCTATAATGTTCCTAATTGTGTACCGCGTCACAGAAAGACTAAGTACGTCGGCAGCTGGCTGAATGAAAACTGGGACCTAGAATTTAAAATCAAAATAATTATTAATCATTAGAAATTATTTTATTCAAAGCACCTTTCATCTTATTTCTGCTTGTTGTATTTATATTAAAACGTATCTCGTGTTGGGTATTTATATTAAAACATTTTTCTAGACTGTGTAACGAGTAACGATTTATAAAGCTCTTCTAGATTATATGTCTATCTGCTGTTCTCCATTACACAGCAGTACGTAGACATTTGAATCTTTCAGATTTGTCACACTCCCTTTTTGCTAAAAGATAATATCTTTTATTTTTCTAAACTATATAGTTATCGCAGTGTTTATATATATGATGTATGATGATGAACGGAATTGCCACCACCGAACGTAGGTCTGAGTCTGAGAAAAGAAAGAGAGATTTTCCTCCTCAATCTCCGCCGATAAAGCGATAAATACTCTAAATATCTCTACAACAACCACTTACACAGTTGAAATTGTACTTACGGAGTCTGTCCTGGTTCTGAAATTTGCAGAGCTCCGCTTATAGAAAATCGAGTGTACGCTGTATTCTTGTGGTCACCGGCGAACTTCTCTTTTTGACCAATCTTTAACTCTTACGGTTTGGTCGAAGTAGGAAACAGATCGACACGTCTATTTCCGAAAGGCTTTAAATTTGGAACCTCCGATACGTCATATTTTTAGGAACCAGAATTTTTTTTAAGAAAATGTTTAGCTAAAAAAATATTATTTAGAAGTATGGCCTCCCGGTTTAACAAAGTGCAAAAGGATTCCTCTTGAAATAGTTTTTTGATCATCGTTGAATGTGGAAATTCGAAATCTTATAGACTTATGTAAAAATTATTTGAAATTTCAACCGAATCAGTGAAATGAACCGTTTATCACATACGAAATTCCAATATAATCTTGGGAACGTGAAAGTATCGATTTACTTTATTTTAACAGATTAACTGTACTGTAATCATGGATTATTATTCTAAATATATTGAATTAATTAGTTTACGTAATAATTATTTAGCTTATATCAGAATCATTCATTAAAAATTTACTTTTGCTGGGCATTGTATTTCATTAAAAATAGTATCAAATAATGAGTGGTCCACCGCACCGTTTAATTTTGCTGTCATTAAAAATTTTATACATGAATGGGACACAGAACACGTAACTTCAAATCCTCACACAAAAGTAATGGACAAGCAGAAAGTGGAGTGAAAGTTTTTTAAATTTCCTGGTTAATTAGGTTTGAATCAAAAACAGATCCAAATATTGCATTGTTACCTATACATTATTGAAATTCACCTAAAAAAAATTCCTACCCTTCACCTGCATATATATTATTTTCTAGTCTTTGATCTAATATTCCGGTCTTGTCTTGTACATTAAAACCAAAACTATTTTTAATTCGAGGATTATAGAAAGGTAGTTGAGAAAATGTACAAAAAAATTGACAAAAACTGCATTTAAATCCTTTAAAAATTGGCGATCCACTAGTATTTGAGAACGCTCCTGGTAATTGGTGGACGTCAGGAACTGCTATAGGTATTGATGATAAATTTTCTTGGTCTTATGTTATAAAATCTACAGATGGGATGGACTATTGAAGAATATATTGAAGAAATAGGAGACACATAAATTGATTCACTCCAATTATTTTCGAAGAAAACGAACATCAGACAGACATGCCCACATTCCATGATTCAGGAACATACCTCCTTATTATTCGAAATTTGGGAGAGGGATTAATTAATTAACCAAAACGCTTTTCTAGACTGCGTTAAGATTTATTTAGATCCTTTAGATTCTATATCTCTCTGCTGTTCTCCATTGCACGGAAATGCATAGTAGTGTGCATCTTGCAGATATGTCACACTCCCGGCGTGCAATATATAAACAGATTAGATATTTATCGACAATTTCCTGAAGATGACCGCAGGAAATAAGGCGAACGGTGATTTGAGTGCAATAATTTCTAATTGGAATTTCAACCGACGTAAAACTAACGGTACACAATGGTTGATATATGCATACATTAATTTCCATATATATTGATATATGGAAATTAATGTATGCAAATCCATTTATAAAAGAGTACAGAATGATAAGGCAGGTTTTTATTTTGGGCGCTCGAAAAATGCTATTTTTATGAATTTTTTGTGATATTATGAAAAAATATTCATTTAGGGATTATTAAATTAAATAAAAAAAAGGGCTAAATAAATACACACTTAAAATATTCTCAAATAAATTATTACATATTTTATGCACTTTTAACATACAATAATGCAATTTGAATATTCATCGAACTCTAATCTCTACCCCAATCCTCCCAATCTTTCTTTATCAAGTTCACAACATTACTGTAACGATGATGCTTTAGCATCGAGAACGTTCTAATCGTTATTTATTTATTTATTTACATATATATATATACGGCTTTAAAGCCTTTTACTTTATAATTTGTACAAAGTTTATAAACAATAGACAATAGAAATATTATATAATATATTTAAAAAATACGAACGTAAATAATTTATTATTTAGAAACATAATCATGAACAATATAAATGTAGAATTAAAACAGACAATAAAACAATGACAGTAATTCGATGAAATTAAAAATAAAAATAATAGTTTTACACAATATATATCAATGAAATTAAATTTTAAAAAATACTAATAGGCGATTGAATTGACAATATAATAAATTATAGAAGAATAATGAGAGTGACTTGTTGGCCTTGTGGTTAGGACTTTCGCCTCGTGATTCAAAGGTCGCGGGTTCGAATCTCACTCCAGACCAGCAAGTTAGTCCTTTTTCATACCACAAGCATTTAGCTTCGATTGAAAATTGTAAGAATATTAATGTGACACGTATTCCGTTTTCGCATCTCTATTTAAAAGGAAAATAATAATAAAATAAAACAATAAATAATAATTCAATGAAAACAATATAGGTTAAAAATATGTTTTAGAAACAATAATTTTATTAAAAGGCGTGTTAATAACAAAAATATATTTTTGCGCGTATATGTTTTATTTTAGCATTAACTCTGCTATTAACAAAAATGTTCGTTAGGACCTTCTTGTAACTGCAAGGTAGCATTCAATGCAATGTTTTATTCTAGATATTGGCTTATAAACAAATAATTAATAATTTAATAATGTGATATAGTTATAAACAAATTGCGAAAATAAACAAAGTACTCATTTTTAAATATATTTTTTTATAAAAATAAGGTCCCTGTTTGGTGTTCAAAGTCTAGCTGTACAAAATACATAAATGTGTACAATGGAACTTCTTACTTAATGTTCAAAATCGTGAACGAACACTTCATTCTTCCGTTTCAGGAAGAAAGAAATGTTTGTAGAATCATAAAATGGTGTGTCGGTAAATGCACAGTTTCGAAAGTAGACAATCCCACAGATATTTCGTACAGATCTGACATCATTTATAAATTTTGCATTCTGCATACGGTTTCCATTCTTCTAAGCATTCTTCCCCTATCTCATATCAGTACAATATTTTATTACCTTTGTCGCTAAGGCCTTACAATGCCCCGCTGAAAGTTGCTATCGTCCCATAGGAGCAGAGCAGGAATGGGTTCGCCGGGTGGCTGCACAGGGCCTCGAATTTAAAGGAGATTCAAGATTATTCCTTTTTTTACTCCCTTTATATTAGCTCGTGGCGTCTGCTTGCTTGCCGTCAACAAAAACTTTGGATCGATTTTTGACCCTTTTCCCGTGATCCAATCGAGCTGAAACTTGGCAAGCAGACTCGTGGCGACGATCAAGAAGATCTATCAAATTATCGTTAAAAAAATGAATAATTATGGTATAATTTCGGATTTCGAAAAATTTTATTGGTTTTTTCAAATTGGAATCGTTAGAAAAATTTAATTACGGCGGCCCGATAACGTCGCGGATTATTTTCTAAATTTGAATTACTCCGTCGGTATGTATAATAGGTACTTCACTACGAATATCGAACATCTAAATTGACTGACAAATGTTTTTAGACTTTAATCTTCAAAGTATGAAGTGTCTTATCCAAGCTCAAAACATCTGACATTTTAGAAATATATTAAATTACTGTAAGTTTAGTATTTTGTTATATGTTTTAATTCGTCTTTAATTGTTGTTATACTTTACAAAGAAAGGGAGTATAATAAAAACTTGGTTTTTATGGGTTACTTTTTTAAACACTTTGAACCCAATCCGGAGACAAGACGATTCTCAATTTGAATAATATTTTACACACAAAATTTTGCCGTCATTTGGCACCATTCTATTGCTATTAGAATTACACAATTTTTTTATGGGTTACTTTATTCACAGGTTTTTATGGGTTACTTTTTTATAAATATACAGCTTGATTGAGCATTTTACATGAGAAAATAAAATAAATTATGAATCTACTTTTATAATAATCACACTTCATCAAAATATTCCCGTTAGCGTAAAATGTCATTCCATAAAATTTTGAGGTGTGCTCGGTATGAATTGTAAGTTAAATTGGTTGTTAAATTTTTTTATTCATTCATTTAAAAAATGAAGATAGCTG
Source organism: Agrypnia vestita (assembly GCA_016648135.1). Classification (NCBI taxonomy): domain Eukaryota; kingdom Metazoa; phylum Arthropoda; class Insecta; order Trichoptera; family Phryganeidae; genus Agrypnia; species Agrypnia vestita. Next base: position 263,738 of record JADDOH010024643.1, on the reverse strand, counting down.
CACGATTTAGAAGATTCTATGTTTTAAATAAGAAAAAACTGCGAGGGTAAGAGTAATTTTTATGGAAGGTTTATAAAAAACTATAATTATTAAAAATGTACTTTGTTTTCACCGCTTATTTATTGAAAATATCAACATGTTTTAATGAACTTTAAAATATTTAATTAATAAAATAAAATTTTAGTATACATTGCAACCTAGCGATGGGACCATTGGCACTGTAACCTTTTGAAAATTGCAGCGAGCTGTTGAAAAACATTTAAAAAAATCTCGACACGAGACGCGAGTTGCCGATCTTTTATAAACTTGTTAATATCTAGTGAATAGTTCACTAATTTGTGATATAAAAAGGTATATTCTCATTTCTATATTGTTACGTAAAAAAATTCCATCGAATAACCCCGGAACGTCCCCCATCAACATAAAAAGTGTCGAGATGTCCAGAAGGAACGCGCAACTTCGAAAGTGCCAGAACATAGGTGTTAATCATTAATTAGTATATAAGGCGCCGCGCAAGGCAAAAGAATTTTTGACACAACGTGACGTTTGTGTTTCTCGAGCGTGTGCAATCTAGTGAATACTAGCATATATAGTTGTGTTATTCATTTTTTGAGTAACAACAGTAGTCTTTTATTCGATTTATCTATTTATTTGATTCCCATCGTCACCAGTATGGAATCGCAGGAAAATCCGACTCTACCCATTACATCTTCCGATGTTCAATTTGTGTGTCGCGATGTATATAGGAGTAAGTTTACCCTGTGATAAGCAAGTACGTAAGCCCCAAGGTAGCAAGAATAGGATATTAAAGATAAATGCCTGTTTGGTTAATGTGTAGTTGTTGGAATAAAATACGTGTGGTATGTGTGACGCTTCAGTAGAAGCAGGATAAGTAGATGAATACAGGGTTTACATTATACTCACGATTAAGCGCGGTATTTTACTGGCACAAATTTACAAAGGTGATCAGAAAATGTTGCTTACGTCGACAATGGCGGCCAGTGATAGAGCCCCTAGCTTTGTCCGGTAAGAAAAAAGCGGGGAAAGTTGCCTGGAAAGCCCGTATTACAAGTCTCAATATGATATTCCAAATAAATATATATTTTTTAAGTTTAAAAAGGTTACTTACTTACTAGAAAAACTTCTTTTGTGTTCATGTTTTGCATCGTAACAACACACATATTTTTTGCGCAAATTATTTTGAATGCGGTCTAGCTATAATAGCGACCGAGACCTGGTTAGCCGCATAGAGCATCTGATTGGTGGTGGTGGTGGATATCGCTCAACGGGTGCGACTAGAGTTGCGATGGGTCTGGAACACCACGCGCGATACGTCCTCGCGTCGGCATCGTTTACTTTTTTCTTGCCCTCGCTTGCTGGATATGTTGGTAAAGCCTTCGCTTGGTGGACGCATTCCCGTTTAACGCCTGTTCTTACTACAGACCGCAGATTACTACACTCTTCATATTTTTACTAATTCTCGCATCTAATAAAAAACGACCTCAGACTTAGAGGGAGTCAAGTGGGGCCCTTTAATACGCCCCTGTAGAGAATTCATAAAACATAATAATGGTAAATTATTCGCAATACGTTGGCCCGTAGTTCCATACTTGACCCGCAATCCGATATTCTTGAGAAAGACACTATGCAACGAAAACAATGCAAACCGGACCTTTAACTGCATAGTGTATTCCGCGCATACACTCTTGTTTATCATTATCTGCGTGCGTAGTATGAACAAACACATATTATTATACATGCAATAAATGTGCGCGATATAATTCTCGATATATGGAAAAATAAAAAATAAGTTAGAAGACATATTTTTCTAAGCGCTAATGCAATGGTTTCTGCTTATATTGCCTACGTTTAATGGTTTCATTGTTTTATGACATATCCGGGCCATGGTGTGTGTAAAACACGCTCTTAATTACGTAATTATATATATTTATATACCAGATAGTTTTTTTTAATTTGCACTTAAAACCGCATAACATCAAAATCACCTTCAAAATTAAACTCCGCATTATTGCCAATAACTTTTGAATCAAACCTTTATGAATTCTATATAAAGTATGTGTAAAGTATATGTGTGTATGTGTATGTTATACTAGTATGTTTGTGTATGTATGCATGCATGTATGTGTGTACAAGCATTGTAATGCTTTATGCAGTGTCATAACCATATTTATTACTCCCTTTAATTAAGTTTTTTGGTACTTTGTGGATTGTTAATTTATCTTCTAATCTAATTTAATTTTTGTTTTCACATTCTTTTATTTTTCTAGTCGAGTCTTTGGACCCCGACCCTATTAGGACAAGGGTATGAAGATGATGATTGTGATGACATTCCTACTTTTTCTTTTTTGGCATTTTATGTAATTGGTTGATTTTCTATTTTAAATTGTATTTTTTTCTTTTGGTTGCTTTCTTCACATTATTGCTAATTTTTATTATGTTTATTTTTACTTTATATTCCATTATTTGTTAACCCCAGGAAACTTCACTGGTCACATCAAGAAAATCTGTCAAGACAAATTATCCTTTGAACTGTTCTGTTTGTTTCCTTATACAGAGTGTCCCATAGGTAGTAGCAAAAACTTTAAAGGTAGATTTCTATCTTGATAATGAGTCGAAAATTTCCAAGCAACCATGACCTAATGTCAATAGTTATGGATAATTTCAATATCAAAGATTGCATTTTTATTAAATATTTGTCTTATTTTTTGCAAAATGTTAAACTATCATTACAGTAACTTATATCGGTGATGAAAAAATCATTCGCTTTAATACAAGAAAAAAATGATAAAAAGTTTTGCAAAAACTGAAAACGGATTTTTTACAAGGTTTTTATTATTTTATTTGAGTTGCATTGAAGTAAATGTATTTTCATAATCAATATTAGTTACTATAATGTTCAACTTTTTGCAAAAAATAAAAAAATGGAAACTTTGATATTGCATTTATCTACATAACTATTGAAGCATAAATCTCATTATACATTGACACCTTGTATAAATAAAATAAAATAAATTAAATGAAATTCACACAATACTTTATTTTTATACATAAAAATCTTTGATAAGTATGAAAAGCTGTAATACATATTTTTCATCATATCATATTCAGAGTATAGATTTATCTATAAAAATATCATTGCATTAGAACCATCAATTGAGAGTGGCATCGCTCTTAAAGGCATACAAAGAACTATCTTATTAAACTCGCACGTACACATATAATAAACTAAGACATATTCCGCTTTCCGATAGCGCTATATCAATTAGATACATAAGAAGGTTACACGAAACAGGTTATGTGCTACCGCGTCGGATGAATTTAAGATCATTAGATAAGACCGTCAGGAATGCAACATTGTTGGACAAAGAGTACGTCTCATTATCCGATAAACTTATATTTTGATTGCTGTGATAGCAACGTTCAACCAGACGAACGCATTCAGGCCGAAGAATGCAAACGCGATACGCTTGACAAAAAATTATTTCCCTCTGAACGATATTCCAAGTTGAGCATAGCCGGACAAAATAAAGCTAAAATGCGTTATTAAAATCCCGTCCTTAAATATGAATCGATTCATTATCCTATCGTCATTTGCATATAATAATTGCTGGTCAGAATATGCGTAGCAAAAACAACGGGAAACAATTAATTGGGTACATTTTTAACCAACTTACAAAATTGAAGACAGAACGCCTCATTCTTATTTTATAACACACAATTCTTGCTCCGTATGAAGGGTTCACAGAAAGGAGGTGTTAAGTCACATTTTGAACCTTTTGAGAAAATTTATATTTAAATTTACAGACTTTAAAATGTTGTTATTGTTAAGTTAATTAAAACGTATACTTTTTGGAATGTGTATTTTACTAATGTGTTGCCAATACAAAAAACTATAGAAAATCCTATTTTAGTCGTTCAAATAAAATAATTTATGGATTCTTCACTTTTTATATCTGTTAGTAATTTTTTTCAGTTTGCCATATTTCCAGATTGGACACGATTTACGTTCGCTCTGTTTGACAACTTTGTAGGGCATATAAATTAAAATACCAGCTCAGCATATAGGAATACTCATATTTTGGTGCTATAACTGATACTTTTTATATTTTGCTGCTTATAACAGATATTTTTTAATGTATGTACTTTTTAAATTTTATCTTATCTTCTTTACGCAAAAGCCTGTATAGCTAGTGGGCGTAAAGAAATAAATGAAAATACGATGACGCTGGATAAGAAAGACTTCAGCGAAATGTCGAGATTTGCTTCTCACTGAAAAATACGGTCCGTATTTAATTTTTTATTTATTTAACACATAAATATGTCCAACGACCGTAATAATAACCTTAACTCTTTAGTAAAATAAAACTCTATTAAAATTTCACTATAGCCTTAAAATGAACTACCGTACGCCACGTACACTACAGACACTTTATATTTCTTCTCATGTGTGCTACTCGGTTTTTGAAGCTTTTAACAAGACCATCATGTTCAATATATCTAATCATTCTACATCTTTTGCGAAAGATTTTTGTTCCTATTACCTTCAACAATCATCTCTTATTTACCACTTTCTTCTCGCTCGTATATTTTACGTGACCAGATCATCTCAGTAACCCTTTCTTTATTCTATCGGCCATACTGCAGATAGCTCTACATTTTCAACTTATTTATTAATTCTTCACTTACTTATTTATTAGTAACTATTAATTAGCTACTGTTATTGTAATGAATAATGGACTCAACAGGGCAAGTTTTTACGTATATCAAGATGTAATGAATTACATCTTTTTGATATTATTTTTCTTAATTATGTATCGTGACCTAACTTGCGGAAAATTTCATGGCATTTTCTTCGATCACGAACATAATACCCCTGAAACCACCCTTGGATAAAAAGTTTTTGTGTTTAATTCTTCATCTCATTCTGAATAAGCGCAGTCGTGATCATGGAAGTGTGGCTAATTGAAAATGACAGCGTGAATGATTTGTCGCCACCTATTCCAGTTCGTGTTTATCCATAAATCTTAGTATATCTATATAACAGTATTAAGCACAATAGTATGTAACTTATCCTCTAAATCCATAAATGAGTTTTGAATGTAGATTATTTCGTTCATTCTAAATATTTTTTAGACCCCACATGACTTCCTGTATCGTAATTATTGCAGGTTTTGCGATTTATGATAAGCATTACACATTTTAAAAATTTCTCCGATAAGCGAAACGAATTTTGGAAATATCGACAATGAACTGCCAATACCTGTTAACTACATAATTTTTAATTTAACAGAAATCAGAAAAAACACTTTTTTTTTGTAAAGTATATAAATTAATTAGATATTTCCTTAAACAGTATTTTAATAGTTTAACTTAAAGTTGTTTTTATCACTTGGTTTATTTCAGTATCACTTGGTATAATATAACAACGACTACAAATATGGCGTTACATACACAATTTCATCATAAAAATGAGATAACTAACTAATCTTTATGCGTTTTCTCCGCGTGGGTAAGATAAGAGGGTACAACGCCACACTCTTCTGTCCTGACACAAGTTTGCCTCGACCACTGCTTGCTGAAGTTTTTAATAAGGACGTTCTCCAAATTTTTGAGGACTGTGGACTATAATTTTTATTTAGGAGACTAATTTAAGGACTTTTTATCTGTGTAGCTGCCGAACTAAACAGATTAAACATTTGACTTACAAAAAAGTAAAAAAAAACATAAAAATTTTCATAAAAATACATTTTTTAATTTTATTTTTGACGCCAGTGTTGGAAGCACAAGTACAAAAATTTACAATTGAACTAAACTCGTACTTCTGGAAAGAACATTGGGTCACAGTGGAAGAATGCCCCCTCTCTCGCATTTTTAAGTCACATTTTTACCGAAGTTTTAGTAATTATTCTTGCATAATTAAATTATGCATCCCCTAGTAAAAATTACGCATTTTTACAAAGGACATTGATTTGTTTATTTTGTTTATTATTTTCCTAATTAAGATACATTATAGAAGTCTCATAGAGATGAAGCTACGTATATGAGAAACGTGTATGAAAGTATTTTTATACGATAGCCCAGGGTTTACAACCTACATAATTGATCACTCTACACAATGCAAAGCTCACTAATTCCATCGTAAGAACATCCACACATTATCAAATTTTTGAAAAATACATGTGTATGTTTCTAATTTTGAATTATTTATATATTTAACGGGACTATACTAGAGACATTCGTAGTACTTTCTCATAAAACAGAATGCATAGACTTTTGCAGCTAGTAATTATAGCTCTATATTTTTAGTGTGGATAATCATCATCCCTTGGATGTGGATACAATCCAGTAACCGTGTTCTCAGAATATATAAATAGAAATATTGTTATAAATTTCCATCCAAAAAGTGTTAATGTAATAAAGTACTCTTTTATTATTTACCATGATATAATAAACTAATAAAGAGTATTTAATTTGACCTTTCATGATTTTTTTAAAATTTAAAAGCTCGTAGAAATTTTTTAAACAAGTATTGAACCCAGCTGCGGAACCAGGTTTCGTACCAAGAAATTTATGTTAGTTCATTGAAGGAATTTTGCAACTAATATACACCTCTTCTTCTAATATATAATATTGAGTTAATTTCACAATGTGAGCATTATAAATTGCATCAAAGCAACATGTCGAAGAAATAAATACATTAGATTTATTTATCCAATGTACGAACCAATGACATTGTTTTAAATTGAGCAAATTTATTACAGCACTCTATAATATGAGTAAGACCTGTCTTTGAAATGTTAGGCTTATCAGGTAAATTGTACAGATGCAAGTAGAATGCATAGAACTTGAAATAAAATATTATTAGTTTCACTCAGGTCGGAATCCGAGTAAGTTGTCATAAATTCCACACGCGGTATCAAACCTCGGACCCTCGAGCGGAACAGAATACGTGGGACGCGAACGGCTAGGCCACATGTCCGTTGGCACATGTCGCATACCGCAATTAAATAGTCGCCAATGCAATAAATTAATTTAAAAAGTGCTCATTTCGCAATATGTGGATTGGCGTTCTAAGCCCAGGGGCACATAAGTGTTTACCGGTAGATAAACACAAAGCCCCACCCAACAAGTGAAAAAGAAAATCGTCGCGGAAAGTGAAGACACGCAGCAGAAAGCGAGAAATTATTTGACTCATGTTTCAATACACTGTATAGATGAATCGTGACTTTGTTTCAAATTGTATTAACTGATTTTTTTTAGCTTTTTAAGACTGTTGTAACACAAGAACTCGACCAGAAAAGAAAAAGAAAATTGTCACATAAGATAAAGATACATAATAAAAAGGTAACAGATTATAATAATGAACATAAATTGAAGATATTGAATTTATCGTACATTTTTGGTGAGTTTGTTTAAACTGTAATTATATTTTACGTGTTGAGACGATCTTTATGAACTATTGTCGACCCACATCTTACTAGCGAGCGACATTCCAAGTAACAATATATATGACAATGCAAGCACTGCCTTTGTATGCGCGCCTGGTACTTAGATTTTATCGCAAGCTGTATTTCTAGATCTACAAAGTAAAAGAGCAACAGACGGCGGATAAGAAAATGTCGAAAGACAAGTTGTTTGTCGATAATTAAGTCATGTGGCGCAATTCTGAACAATGCTGACATCAGACAGCGTTAAAAATGCATTTACCATTAAATGGATACATAAAGTGCCTTAAATTTTTTGTCTATAGTTTTTTTCACTACGATTGGAAATGGGATTGCATAAAAAGCAGATAAACGAGAGTAAAAATAGGATTATTTGAGTTATAGTGTATTTAAAAAACTAACCTATAAAAAACAAGTTTTTATTATACTCCTTTTCTCATTGAAACAGGTGTCGTGCCTACTCCACGCGTTGGGCTCGAAAATTAAACAATATATAAATCGTTAAAATTTCGAAAAATCCAAAATTAAACTAAAATTATTAATTTTTTTAAAAGAAAATCTGTTACATAATTTTTATCATCGCCACGAGTCTGCCTGCAAAGTTTCAGCTCGATTGGATCACGGATAAAGGGTTAAAAATCGATCCAAAGTTTTTTCGGCAGACAAGCCGACAAGAAGACGCTACGAGTTAAAAGAAAGGGAGTAAAAATATGGAGGCTTTCGTCAAAAAATGTAAGTTTATTTATTATATTATTCATTATTATTAACTTTGTGGTATGACATTATTATTTATAATTAGGATACATTATGGAAGTCTCACAGAGACGAAGTTCTTTGTATGAGAAATACCCATGTATGAAAGTCTTTTGTACTATGGCCAGGGCTTACAACTAGTACGGCTTATACGATCATTTTACAAAATGCAATGTTAACCAATTCCATCGTAAGAACATCTACAAATGGAATTTTTGAAAGTTATACATATAAATATGTTCCAAATAGGAATTATCCGTATATTTCAAGAGGCTATGCTAGTGACATTCAATGTCTCTCCTTATGAAACAATATACCTACATAGACTTCGTAACTGGTAATGATAATAATCTATATTTTAAATGTGGAGTATTAAGAAATATTATTTTTAATGTATGTATATGATTTTTTTCCGAATTATTCAACATATAGACTAAAATACGCCTGGAAATTAATATTTTATTATTAATAACCTTCCGATGGTTATGCCTGTTGGAAGAGCTACCGCTATGCTGAACGATATCACTCTGGAAAATGATTTAATCCATATCTCTGAGAGGGTTTTCCGAAGCAGGATTCTTCTACATCTTTAGTAAGAGTACTTATTAGGTCCTTACATATGAAATTGGCGTTTAGTATGGGAGGAACATAAAGCCGATTTTTTTTTATTTTAATATATTTACTTAATCAAAGTATGTACCATTGCTATCTATGCACTTTTGTCATCTCATAGGTAGTTCATCGATCCATTTACTAAAAAAATCATTCGGACGGGAATCAATAAAATCTTTGAAGGCGGTTTGGACCGCCCCATCGGAGTTGAATTTTTTCCTTTGCGAGAAGTTATCCAAATTTCGAAAAAAATGGTAATCTGTTGGGGCAAGGTCCGGAGAGTACGGTGGATGTCTTAGACATTCCAATTGAAGCTTTTCTAATTTGGTAGCCGTCTGTTGTGCAGTGTGTGGTCTAGCGTTATCATGAAGCAGCAGTGGCCTAGAGCGATTAACCAGCCTCGGTTGTTTAGCAGCTAGCTTTTCCATCATGGTTTGCAGTTGCTGACAATAGACATCTGCCGTAATCGTCTGGCCAGATTTAAGAAAGCTATAGTGAACGACACCAGCACTAGTCCACCAAACGCTCACAAGTAACTTTTTTGGAGTCAATTTTCGCTTGGGGCATGGTTTGGCTGGTTCGGCCGGGTTCAGCCATTGCGATGAGCGCTTCCGATTATCGTACAGGATCCACTTTTCATCACAGGTAATGATTCGATTTAAAATCCCTTCATTATTGTGCCGGTTGAGTAATGCAACGCAGCAGTCAACGCGCGTTGTTGATTTGCTTCACTCAATTCGTGAGGTACCCACCTTTCAAGCTTTTTCACCTTACCAATTTGCTTCAAGTGGATTAAAACAGTTTTATCACTAACACCGCAGCCTGCAGCTAACTCGGATGTGGTTTGCGAGGGATCCGCTTCCACAATAGCCTTCAATTCTTCATTATCAACTTTGGTCTCCGGCCGTCCACGGGGCTTGTTCTGCAGGTCGAAATTTCCAGAACGAAAACGTTGGAACCAAAAACGCACTGTGTTTTCTTTTGCGGCACCGTCGCCATACACATCATTAATCCTTCGAGCCGTTTCTGCAGCACTGGTGCCACGGTGGAACTCGTACTCGTAAATAACGCGATATTTCAAGTTTTTCATTTTGTAAACTGAGTGACGCAAAGAAAAAAACAATTGAGGAAAAAACAAATGAATTATAATTTTCAAAACACAAATACATGAGTAAATAGCTGTATAAATTTGGATTTGGAATTCCTAACCAAAGAGAAGATATTTGAGATCAAATTTGCCAGTACGGCAAAACGCCAATTTCATATGTAAGGACCTAATATTAATATGTATTTGAATTAAATGTATGAACTGAATGTAAGTTTGTCATATGCATGTTATTTTTAAAATATTATTTAAATATTCTACCAAATCAATAAATTTAATTGAAATTTATTGACTTGGTAGAATTACTTGTTAAATTATTTTGTATATTCAGTTTTATGCATTTATAAATACTGCTTGGTTAGTTAGACAATGTCCATATAAAAAAATAATAAATATAAATAAATTAGAAAAATATACATAAAAATAGATTTATTTAAAAAAATATTTGAAACACCGGGATGCGAACAGGGAACTTTTCGCTATTCTTTGAGATTCTTAAGATCTCTTCTTATTATTGTTTGAACATGGATTTTAGAATGGATAAGTAATTGTTATAGTTAATTAAGTCCTGCTCATAAAGATCGAACAGTTATAATAATTATATTCTATGAACATGTTTATTTTATAGGCGTCTTACAAAACAGCATATTATGTAGTTAGGGCGCGAGAATACATTACAATTAAAAAATCTGTATGCCACATTTCTACAAATTTGATATTTGGTCGAGAGAGAAAATAAGCAAATGATCTTAGAGTGAAGTTCTGGAGAAAGTTGCATGTCAGTCACGGAGGAGGAGCTCCACGGAAATAGACATAACGCGGTTATTTTGCTTTATTTTTCATAAATTTTCTAATGAGATACCAAATTAATGAGTGCCAATAAATAATAAAAAATCACCCTATTTCAACCTAAATTTAAATCTTCCAGGATAGATAAGGTATAATCAATATATATATATATATATATATAAAGAAACCCGTGTTTCCCTACCCGCCAAGTTTTCTCCACAACCACCCACCGGTGGTTATGGTGGTGGATGGCCCTTGGTGTCACATCGAAAATATGCGAGTTTGGTGGGAGGTGGCTGTGCGTGGGTGGGAGTGGGTGACGAAAATGTGCTTTCTAGGACATTGTTTTGTTAAAGGCCGCAAGTCCCTCAGATTGTTTAAAAATAGGCGCGCCGACTGTGTCGGTGAGTCTAGAAGGTTCCGGAAAAACCTGCTCTAGAAAGTTCTGGAAGGAGAAGGTTCTAGAAAATTACCGAAAATTCTATAAAGTTCTAAACTGAGTGGCGGAATGTGTCGGTGTGTCTAGAAAGTTCCTGTACATTCGATAAGTTTCTTGAAAGTTCTGAAAGGAGAATATTCTAGAAGGTTCGTGGAAGTTCTATGACGATCCAAACAGTGTACCTACTAAAAATCAACGCGTGCGAGGCCGCGCGGGCACAGCTAGTATAATACAAAAAGTTCCTACGTTCAGTGCCTATTCAATTTATTTCTAAAATTCTCATGATGTAAATCTTATCCATGATTTAGAATATATCCTCAGATATTGCCTATCAAATGTCAAAATGTATGGTAAAATTTTTGAAACTTATTTACGCGCCAATTTTCTGTTTTATTTTGAAATCAAGTCACTTATACCGAGGATACTTACTCTCAGAAGGATCTGTTATAAGTGCCATCGTCTTGGATTATTCCGTCATTTGTCTATTGTTAGTCCCAAATGTACGTGCCTATTTATCTTCATTGATGATAGCATAATACCTCGGCCGTGACTAGGACGCGAACCGCACATCCAACAGGCAGGGCAGTTCAATGTTAAATCGCGTAACGCCACAACAATGCGCTCCATAATACCCGCCCCGCCTCACATCCGCGGCCGGACGAAGATGACCAAGTGCAGGTCCCTATTATACCGGCGCGAAACTAATGACATCTATGATCACACGCTGCTGGCGGATGGGCGGCCATTACGGGCGCATAACCTCACACTTAAGTGAGCCGCGGCTCGTACCGAACACGAGATGATGGCTATTGCGGCGGCTGGCCGATGGTTGTTTTGCTGTGAGACTGCTTATTCCCTTAGCCCACCCATGGATGTTTTTCAATGTTTTTACAAAACATACAGACATAATCAGTGGCGTTGAGAAAACGCGTATCTAAGTATACTTCGCTGTCAAAGCATTTTTACAAGCTTGACAATATTTTTATGTTTCGGTCTTCCTTTATTACATATTCCAGATTCCTATATTACATATTCGTTATTCCCTGTTCCTTGACAATTCTATTTTCGGTTTTGTTTGTAGCCCACAGTCGAATATGATACAATAATATGGCATGTAGAAGGTACCTATAGCTACTTATCTCATAAAATAAGTTGATTAGAGATGGCAATTCTCGTATCTGCTCTTCTACCATCCCGATGATCAACAATTGGAGGATATATTTCAGATAGATTATGAAAATTAATGAAGACATTGTTTTATAATAAGGGTATAATATAACTTATTTCATAACTTTTCGCCATGGTCATGGAAAGCGAATGTAAATACATTTGATCGCTAAGATGGTAAAGGGATGCTAAGTATGTTTTGAAATGAGGAAAGTTTAAGTGACGATATGATAATATTTAAATAACAAGACTAGAAAAGACTAACAAAAGAAACTTAATACTCAAATACGAGAATGTTTCAAAGAAGAACCCTTATTGAGGTTTATCGAGAAATCAGTTACGGTGGCTGAGACGATTTTCTATCTGCCAGCATTTTTGCGAATGCTGGCAGATAGAAAATCGATAATTCCAGGCAAGACCAAAAGGCAGATGACCACAAGACTAAGATACCTAAGAGGAGCTGGAGAAAACATTTGGAGGACTGCTGCAACAAGGTTGTAACTAATAATGACTGGGACTGCTCTTCTAGAAACTATCATCATCATTACTCTTGGCTCTACAACTCCTGGTGAGTCTTGGCCTCCTCAAGAGTCTTCCTCCACTCATCTTGGTTTTGTGCTAGTTCCTCCAGTTCATAAGCTACAAGACAGACATGTCTGAAAACTTTGCCGTCTAGAAACTATTGCAGTGACAAATAAGGCAACATGTGTATAGTACCTACCTACTTACCATGATTAATTTAATGTAAAATGCAATAAACGAGGACTTCCATCAAATAGCTGGCACGTTCAGAGAAACCATGACGGTTCTAATATATGATCACATGTTCCACTAGTTTCCAATTCATGATTCTAAACACAGCAAGCTCTGTGAAAGACCCGGCTATCTCGATGACGTACGGTTAAGAAGTAGCACACTAAAAGGAACGAGCAGACAAAGCGCCTGATGTATAAGGTGCTAGTTTAATTAATCTTACATAGATGTCACCTTACGCACAGTTTATCGAATGTTATAAATAATATATTTACTCCCTTTATAATAACTCGTGGCATCTGCTTGCTTGCCATCAACAAAAACTTTGGATTTTTAACCCTTTTTCCGTGATCCAATCCAGCTGAAACTTGGCAAGTAGGCTCGTGGCGACGATCAAGAAGATCTATCAAATTTTCGTTAAAAAAGTGAATAATTATAGTATAATTACGGATTTTTCGAAATTTTATTGGTTTTTCAAATTGGAATCATTAGAAAAGTTTGATTACGGCGGCCCGATAATGTCGCGGAATATTTTCTAAATTTGAATTACTCCGTCGGAATGCATAATAGGTACTTCACTACGAATGTCGAAAATCTAAATTGACTGACAAATGTATGACATTTTAGAATTATATTAAATTACTATAAGTTTAGTGTTATGTTATATGTTTTAATTCGTCATTAATTGTTGTTATATTTTACAAAGAAAAGGACTATACTAAAAACTTGGTTTTTATGGGTTACTTTTTTTTAAATAATTATTTCAAGATCGAACAATATTGCCGAACATCGTTTCACCATAGAGAGATAGAATGGAAGTATTGTATTGAATTAAGTTAGGAAATGAATTATCCAATACACGTAGAGTCGGTACCTAGTGGCCATGTTTAATATTATTAAGAAACACGTTCGCAGTATCACGTTTCCACGTACCCACGGATGTTACAATTTTTCGCGACAATTTATAGGAAAATATTCCGCATTAACTATGCAAGGGAAAAATAATAGTTTCCTGCAGAGCCTTGTACAAAATAAGGCTACATGATCCTTACAAGATAAGAACAGGGTACCTAGAAAAATGCTTCGCGGTGATATCTTACAGCCGCTTTCATTTTATTTATTAAATTCGTTTTAATAATTATTTCATTTCGCACACTAACTCATTTTTCTTCTATTAAATTTTTTTAACAGTTTTGTTTTGTTGCGAAAAAATCTAACATTAATTTAATTTTTTGACGCTGGTCTTGTACTTATTATATTATTTATAATAAATAAAATAAAATAATTTTTTGTCAACCGCCAATAGGGAAAGATTTGTGGAAAAATAACATTACTATATGTAAAAAATTACTTTATTTGAAAAAATATTTGTATCAAATGTGGAGATGACTCTCTTACAGGTTTCCACAGATTAATATTTTATCTGTGTTGCAAAGGAAGAAATGCAAGAAAGAGACACACGTGAAGTAAAAGAGAACCGATGGGAAAATTTTAGTGCTGAATATAAAGCCCACCCGCTATACGAAGAAAATATTACTCAATAAATCATAAATTAATAAATATTATGTTAATACACAAATTGTCACGGATTGTGGCACATATGAAAACATTGTAAATTAATTAGCGATTTATCGATTAGTGATTAATTATATAATTAAATTGACAATAAGTCACGAGACACGAATTAAATTAATAAACCATTTTTGAATTCACACTAATTCGCAATTTAACACTCATCTATGAATACTTTATTATCGCTGGGTAATACTTTATTTATCAACAAAATGATTTATACACAACGTTTTATTCCACTAATTTGAGTTATATAAATCAATGTGTTAATCATGAACTTCCTTCCACTCTGTAAACGAAACAACGCTTAATTTATTTACTTTATTTATCACTTGATAGAACATTTCATTTGAATTTCGAATGTAAGTAGTCGCACTTATTTAAATCGCCAATTAGGTACTTCGAAACATTATTTTGTTAAATATCTGTTGCTCCGATTATCTCAAGACTGGCTACCTCGGCCATTGCTCCGCGGTTGATATCGCACAGATAGAAATGTCAAAACAGACTCAATCTGCGCGGCTATCGGTCCCCTTTATATACGCAATACGTTGGTCTTACGAACTCTCGAGAATTCTTTTTATTTTCTAGTGTTTACGATCGTATTTTTGCCATCGATATATTACAAAGGATTCTGCACGTTATTTCTTTTACCATCTCGTCACAATATATAGATAGTAATATAAATGATATTGTAGGATTTAACCCTTGTGTTACTACCCGGGTACCCGGGTACCTATTTTTAGTTTAAATAATTTATTCATATCATCCTTTTGGATATCCATTAATTAAATTATTTGAAAGGGAGGGAAGTAAAGGGAAGACGGACATTGCTATGAGAAGTAGTGACCTTTTAAAAAGCTTTTTGATCACTGTCTAAATATCAATTTGTGAGATATAAAACAAAAATAATGTAAGTGGGAAAGTCCATCCAGGTTGAGTACCCGGGTACCTTGGGTAGCAACGAGTGTGAGAAATTTCGGGTAGTAACATAACAGTTAAGTGAAACACTCAAAATCTATTAAACATTTATTTCATACACAAACTAATACAACATAAACTATTTTGCATTGTTTCGCCTACTAGAATATTCCACAAATAAGTACGCTTTATCGCTAGTTGGCTGTGTTCGTTCGGATAATAGTTCGCTTGTTGATTCGCGCACGAACGTTTTTTTGTAGTTTTTGCCCGCTGAACATGACTGCAAATTACTGAACACTCACGCCCACTGCCATGCGATTAATAATAATTATTTTCTCTAGAACTTTCTCGCGTATTCCCGGGCATTTCACCAGCTTCCAGTAGTTAAGAAATAATTCTAAATAATCTAGAGTGTTGGATAATTCATGTGTGCAGTTCTTCTCGTTTTTAGAATATCATGACAGTGAAGAGGGACCCACCACGTACCTAGGGTTGTTTTATGAGCAATAGTTCCCATATCAGATCTAAAATTTCGGCGCGGGGAGGCGTCCACACAAAACCGCTCCAGTCAACAATAGTAAACAATAAAAGAAATCGAATGCTATATGATACATGATATAAATATGTATACGTGAGGGAACACAAAATAAATATATGAGTCGAAAGAAAATGAGATGAAGAAAAAATATGAAATGAAAATGAGCACAAAATTGCACCCTGGAGACAGTTAATACAATAAAGGGAAAGTAAAAATAAAATGGAAGTAAAAATAGGTAGATAATAATACAAATCGATTAAAATGATAGAATAAGAACGGTAAACTAAAATATTCTCGGGATTTCAGGAGTCGCGAGACTTTGGGGGCAACCTGTACGCGATGTGTACATGTGTTCAGATGCATGTACTGTGTCCGTTGTAAGTATGTAATTTAATAGGATGTGCAAGGTACAATAATAAGTGTGGCTTCCTGTCAATTGTAAATTGTGAATCGCCACAGGAAATCGGCGCGCGCACTCAGTGCAGCCAGTGTCTTAGATAACTACGGGAGGGATGAAACCGATGTTTGAGAATAGTATAATGTATTCTGTTTCATTGAGTACACAAATATTCCTGGCTAGATCTCATCTTTAATAGATTAAATATCAAGGAACAAATGTGATGAGGAATAATGATACACAACAAGAAATAACTAGCAGCATTGAAACCGAAAACGTTTATTACTTTTACAATAAAAATTTATTATCAATGATGTTACGGCAATAGCACATTTTTAGTGAAAACATAATAATGGTGGACTCATAACACATTCTAATTATATCCAAGTACAATTTACCAGAACCTACATATAATATAAACCGCAGCATATGTTATATATATATGTGCTGGTAAAATATAAAGCAGTCCCTTTTTATCCATCCATCAGTCCATCGTCAGGTATAGGTATTGACTTTATCTGATAATTAGAGGGACTGCTACTCTAGAAACTTTAGTAGTGATAAATAACTCTTATTGTGTGGGTAGTACAAAGTTTTAATAAAAAAACTGAGTGAAGTTATTTTACTCAGGAACAGAGCTTAATTCTTAGAAATGTTAATAGAATCGCATTAAAAATACGAAAGAAATTACAACCTTAAAACGTTTGATATGACACTTCTTAACCTAGAAATGAATGTTTTTTTTTTAATTTTTGCATGCATATCTACTATTTAAACGACGGGCTTATTGGCAGTCGTCAGTTTTTTCTTACCACGCAACTTACAATAACAAAACTAGCTCCATGATAACGAGATGGATAGGAGATAGATGGGGATGGGGAAGGGTTAAACTAGTTATTGTGAAAGGTCAAGTTGCTTCAGTCTGATTTTGAAAATATTTATGGTCTGTGACGATGTGATATATGTGAATAATTGATTCCACGCTAGCCGAATGCATTTCAAATGAGGAGCTGAATATTTCAGTTAATGATTGAAATAAGGAGCTAAATATTTCAGTTTATGATTGAAATGAGAAGCTGAATATTTCAGTTTATAATTGAACGCCATTGATGAAGAAGAAGACATATATGTCTACTGAGAAGCTTATTGGTGTAGTGATTATGACTTGAAATTGGTCGCTCGTTTGAGCCCCACTACAGGACACGGACAAATTAGTCCTATTTTCAGGCACAAGCTTTTAGTTAAATTAGAAAATAGTTAAACTTCTAATTTTATTATTTTTCTATTATTCCAGGTATATTGTGAAACTGTATTACCATTATTTATACGCACACTATATTTAACGTTACATTTCTTAGTTGTTTTTAAATAATATTATATATATAAATACAATAACAAAATTATAAATACGAGTATATCACGATTATATAGTTAACACCATTTTTTCACAGTTCATTGTCGCATTTCTTTAAAAAAATTCTATATTTTTTTGTCCCGTTTGATGTTTTATTCTCTACGATAGTTTGTTGAAGAGTTTTGAAATTACGCATTTTTTGGTTCTGACTCCGTAAACATTATTTTAGTATGTTTTTTATTCATTATTTGTTGTGTCGTATATTCGTGTTGTACTTATGTTTTAAATCTGTTCTTCTCTTATTCTTCCATTATCAGTTGATAACAATGTTGTTTTTGAATCGGTACGACCTTACACATTTTTGAAAAAAGTTTAAAAGTTTTTGAAATGAAGATAAAAAAAAAGTCTTTGCATGGTCTATCAATAAGAAAAAAATGAACAGAAATAGCCGATTGATGCTGGTCGTACTTTTGAAGGTATTTTCTACAGACCACATTATATGTTAGAATGTCTAAGAAACATCTGACAGTGGCGCCATTGGAGCTTGGCTTTGCGTGTACCCACCCTTATCCTAAAGGACATGGCTGTATCCTATCTCTTGTCACCGCATGAGCGTCCGGTGCTAGCAAAGTCCACCCGTCATCTGACGTTAAATAATGTACCGTGGGCGGCAATTAACATTAACAAACATCTAGCGAGTAGCCACTGAACAATTTGTATTTGAATAACTTCGCTCGGTGTAAAAGCTTCCAAAGTATTGTTACGTGTCGTGCCTGCAGGAGACAAATTAAAACACTGGAAATTAATAATCGATTTAATATTTAATGTACAAAGTCACTAAAAATAAAATAAACTTAACACCATTCATTAAATTACACTATTACGCTATTCAATATTTAATTTTCGCGCACAATAATCGCTCGTAGAATATTCAATTTTCGCAAACAAAATTCGCTACTAAGTTACTTCGGTCGATTATTTCGCTTTATTTATCGCTTCGATAGTTTTACGAAATTACTAGTTGTATGTTCGAACTTTCTAGATTATTCTAGTGTTTAGAAGGTCCTAAGGATTAAAATATTTTATCTGACAGAATAATCCGTTTGATTAAGATGTGAATAATCAAAATACATAATATTCTATGCAACAATATCCGCCATTAACACTACCGTATTGCACAAATAATGATGAGGTATAAAATAATAATTATTTGGTGTAAAAACAAAAGGAAATGCACAATTCACTACACAACTATACCTGTCACTAACGCTGTCAGTTGACGCAAATAATTAAGGGGTATTTAATAATATTGAGGTGAATTTTTTTTTTTATATGTGACGATGTCTGTCGCTAACGCTACCGAGACAATATACGGTGCTGTTCTCATAGCTTAAACTCGCTGCTGAAATTTATAGTAAATCTTACTTACACTTTAAAATAAAGCTAGTTTAATAATAATTGAGATGTAAATACTACGAGTAACTTGTTTTATTTCGTAGAAACTCAAACTAAGTACAGATTATTTCAACCTATCAATTGCACACCGCTGATTATAACAGGTGTGGAGCCACGAAATCATAAATACCAATACATTTTTTAATCTTTCCTTTATTTCTTTCGTTTTATCTGCTACTCTTGATTACGGAATGGACAGTAACAAAACTAGAGAGATATTGTGAGCATCTATGCCTGCTCGGATGTTAGTCCCACGAGCGTATCAAGTGGACCAATCGCGCTCGAGGTAAACCACCAATCACAAGCCCGATACAACCGGTGAGGAACCACCAGTACGGTACCACGCCGGTACCACGGTTACTCTTCCTTCGAACGTCACTCAAGACAGTCGCAATATTCTTTGTATTCCACGAACTATACCATTGTAACCTGTACTTGCATTAAACTTGACATTTAACCAACCGTGAGTATTTAATGGTCGTCCAGTATACTAATCTCACCATTCATTCACATCTATCTGTTGTCACGCACATTTACACACCACACATAAAATGTGCCGGGAGATCATGCTTCGATAGAGCATGATCTCCCCACTAACACGCAACCTTAATTTCATTAATATACATATCACGAGGTAATCTAAACCATCTGCGAAAATATATTTAAAAGAAGGAAAGAACAAAAACGTCTAAAAATTAATGCTTGCAAAAAACAATAAAACTAAATGCTCTATTGCAACACTTAACGATAAAAATCAACGGATGCAGCTAATGCAAGACAATTATGCTTACGATATTTTAAAACTATTAAAATAATAAGCACGTTGTATGTGTATTTTAACTTTTATTATACTGTGATTACATTAAACTCATTACTATCCGTCAATAATAACGGAAAATTAGTAGATTTTATAGTTTCTCCACAATCACACAAATAAAATAAAAAAGGAAAACAAATTTTTGCATTGATCAAAGATGTTCTACATTCAAAATCTATTTTTATTAAAAATTATTTTTCAATATATCTATTGTTATACAATTTTATTTATTACTATTTAAGTATAAGCTTTTAACTCTTTTCCTTTCATTTGTCACGTATATTATTAATTAATTAATATTGGAGAGAGTGAATCGTGTATGTATATTTTAAAAATATATTTTACAATATTTCTTGGTTATAAAACGATACATTTATTGCTATTGTTGTTTAAAAATAATATTTTTGATTACATCACGTTTCTTTTGCTATAAGTTTTTAATTGGATATTCAAATTTTGAGAAATGTAACATATATTGTTTATCCTATTTATTGATAAATAAAATAAGTAGGTACTGCATATGAAATAAAACAATTTTTTTTTTGGATTATTCCATAATTCTTTATTATATTTTTTTTGCAGTTCTATATAAGTATTCTTATTCGTCTTCTATAACATGAGTAAAGATATATAATAAAAGATTGCATTTTTTTCATATATCATTTATTAATTTGATTTAATTGTTTTTTGCCTAAATTTTTGCCAAAAAATTTTTGCTTGAAAAAATAATAATAAAAAAATTGCCTAAAAAATAAATAATAATAAAAAAATAATTAAAAACAAATGCCTAAAAAAAAATAAAAAAAAGTTATGACATTTTTGTTAGCTTAATAATTTCCAATGATGTGGGTAACGCCTAATTAGTGGAAGAAATGATAAAAATAAACATTAAGGTGTTCCCTCTCTACCTACCCCGTGGGGAAACAGCACGGTAGTGAGTAGGTATTTATATTAAATAATTTTATAAAATGCATAAATAAGTGTAACTATCTCTCACGTCATTACCTACGGATACTAGAAGAGATGAGTGACACACAACTCTTGCCTCAAGCTGTACGATAGTTGAGGCTCCTAACTTCCATCTTCCAGTATCTGGTTAACCTGGTCCTGTCAAGTCTTCCGTGATCGTGTCACATACTATTATCTCCTTATTCATTCGTACAGCATGATATAGTATCTGCTTTTCATTATTTTTTAATTTCTTCATTCTTTATTCTATAAGAAATGGATTTGCCACTCATGCGCCAAGATTGTATTGGTACCGAAATTCCATTGAATAACCGCCAATCTTATCTCGGTTGACAATATAAATTATTGCAATACTTTCATAATATTGTAACAAAATGGCAAAAGAGACAATAACATTGAAACCTCTAGGACTTTCCACTACATTCTGAAATATACTATTACGCTCTGGAATTAGCTAAAAAATTCTACAAACGACTATAACAGCCTAGAAGTTTCTCCTAAACACTCGACGAGAAACTTCTTTATGACCTTCTAAACACTAGAATAATCTAGAAAATTCGAAAATACCAGCATTTTGGGTATAAATACCTAAAAGGTATAAATATAAATGGGAATCACAGCGCGGCGCAAGAGGTGGTTTGACAGTTCGTTCGATAGAAAATCGGCCACAAGGCAAATGCCAAATGAAATAATCGAACGGAATAATTCACCACCTTAGTGTAGAAACCAACCTGTGCGACTTCTATGTTTTGAAGTCGCACTGGTTTATTGAATGAGAATTGAATGTTAAATAAAATGTTACCCAGCGATAATAACGAGTTTATAAGCAAAGTGATATATTGCAAAATACATAGTGTGATTTAAGGCACAGAGATAAGTTAATTCTTGTTAAGGAACTTTGTGCATTGAATTATTAATCAATCATTAATTAATAAATCGCTTATTAATTTCCAGAGTTTTCATTTGTCTCCCGCAGCCAATATTATGACTTAAAGCCACATTTTCATAAAATAAAGTCAAAGTCATCATACGTTGGACAAAGTGCACAATCAACACTTTAGATTCAACACTTTCAATCTCACTGGTCACTGTGGTGTAAACGAAAGCTCTTAGAATTACGAAGGCTCCCGCAGAGTGAGATTCAACAGTGTGAGCAGCACGCAGCTACTGTGCCTTTCTGCGGATTCACATTTCAAGGCTTTACACCTGATACGCACGCGAAGCCTTATTTATTGGTGAATTTTTGAATCACTTAAGGAGAGGTCCGTGTTTATGCAACAATGTGTGTAATTATTTTGCGATTTACTTATTTAATCAGAAAAAAATAACATTTTTATTTTATAAATATTTCTAGGCACATTTTAATAAAAATATATATATGTATATTTATAATTTTTAAACAAAAAATAGAGATGCGAATACGGAATACGTGTCACATCAATATTCTTACTATTTTCAAACTAAGCTAAACGCTTGTACTATGAAAATAGGACTAACTTGCTAGTCTGGAATGAGGTTCGAACCCGCGACCTTTGGATCATGAGGCGAGTGTCCTAATCACAAGACCAACAAGCTTGACATGTATTTATATATTTGATATTTTGATGATATGATAGATATGATATTTAATAAGTTGTTCGGCGGAACCTGTTCCCAGGTGGCGGATAGGGGAAAGCTCGCCAGATATGGAGGGTAGGAGGGAAACAAAATACTTTTCGCAGGCCAACAGACAGCAGCATCTGATCCATAATGGGCGGCTACAAACAGCGACTATTTCTTTTGTAAAGAGCGGCTGATTTCAAAACTCACCAACTGAACTCATCTCACCAATAACAAGCAAGCGTGGTGTTTTAATGCCAAACCCTTTCCAAATGAAATGGAAGAGGCCTATATCCAGCAGTGGAGAGACAAAGGCTGAAGTAGAAGAATGCCGTATTTTAATTTACTTTAATTATCACTAGAATATTTCACACAGGTTGGCACTAGTTCACACTAATTCGCACGTGATGATCCACTGTATGGCTTTACTCTTATGAATAAAGATAAAGTAATTCTCTTACTTGTGGGTTCCCTAATTTGCTATCTTCTACGGTCGCTTCTATGTTGCTTGTCAAAATTCAAGAATATTCAAATTCGATGTCAATGATGATGATAAGAACATACATATAATTTTTTTTTTTAAATTTGATTATGTGTAGATATTCTTACGGTGGAGTTGGGAACGTTGCAGAGCGTTATGTTAAGCGATCACTTAAACCAGCTAATATAGGTGAAGCCCTGTGGTCACCCCATAAATATTTCAATATATGTGTTTCCCATAAAGATAGTTTCGTCTTTGTGAGACTTCTATAATAAATCTTAATTATGTGATATAAAAGCAAACGCAGCAATATCATAAAAAATTGAATTCATTCATCGAGGATTATTAATTTATAATGTATTGAATTTGAGATTTTATAGAAAACATCGATTATAAATTTATAGGAAACATGATTTTGGAAGGGAAAGATACGTAAAATATAGAATTCTGAACATTTTAAATTAATAATTCTCGGCGACTATATTAAATTTTATTTTATTTTTTGGATATTGCTGCCTTTGCTTTTATACCCCTTAATTAATCATTATTCATCTGTAGATTTATTTTATTAAACTGCCATCTATTTGATACATATGGGAAACAAAAATTAAAAAAAATAGATTTGCGTACGCCTTTGCGGCGCGATGGCTTTATTGATAGCTTTCTGAGATTTTTGTGTACAAGGCATTCGAGTTGGACCATCATTGGGGCGGAATATAATGTGAAGCAGTAATTTGCGAATGCGGTCAGTGCATGAATTCGCCGTAGTTTTTCCAGTCCGCGGCTAATGAGTGTGTTCCGGCACCGACACGTTGGAGGAGAATTATCTCCCGATGGTCCAGCAGCATTCTGTAATATATAAAGACCCACTTGCGACCAAACGAGTCTTCTAATTTGCATATATTAATCGCACCCGGCATACTTTATTGTTACTTAGCGGATAGTAACAAGGTCCGCGGGCATACGTCGGATAGCTGCGTTTGCTAATGAATGGTGCTCCTCTTTGACGGAGTCTATTCTGTTAAGAAATGCAGTTTTGTGAAAAATTCAGGGTAAAGGAATGCAGTTTTTCAGCTGGTGTTTCATCGAAATTTGATTTTTTGTCTATGCTCAGAAAAAATGTTCAGTATTTGCGTTTTTAGGCGTTTGTTTTTACGTCTCGACTCCTCTTAGTCTTCCCTTCTTCCTTCTACCTTCGTCCTACCTTCCATACAGAGAAAAGGGACCCACCACATACTCAGGGCTGTTTTATGAGCAACAGCTTCCATATTGGCCCTACACGTTCGCCACAGATGTTCCTCATTTTTGTTAATGCTAAAGTGGCCATGCTCACCGCCCCGATAACCCTCAGTAGTGCGAGCGGGACGAGGAGTGCAGGGACAAATAACAAATGGAACATACTTATTATCTATTAAGTGGGAATTACAAGTTACTTTCCATTTACAGTCAAAAATTGCGAGCGGTTAGTATCATTTTGTGTCAATTACCGAAAAGTGTCGTGCTTTCGCAACAGTTATGTATTAAGTCCTCAGATTTCAAGATTCTAAGACTTCGTCGGATACGTCACAGTGAAACAGAAGAGAAGGAACCCTATTTATATTAGTGGTGAGTTGGGCTATCATTTGTGTTACTTTATTCTCTTTTAACCCCCAATGAAATACAGTTCACATTTATTCCAGAAATACCGCTCCATATCCTCTTGTATCATTCCCCTATTCCCGTTATTTCTCATCCCTAGATTCCCGGTGATTCGCGTCGACCGCAGTAATCTTTTAGAGTTTTTATAACGAATTCATATTTAAATCATGCAGAGTGATTGCTCATGATCATATTTTTCTGTTAACATTAACATTAACTCAGTAACAGAAAAATGGGCCCCCGACCCTACTAAGACAAGGGGATGAAGACGAATGAATGAATGAACTTTTGTTTTCTTTAATCGTTTTTATTTAGTGTAATTAAACGAATTTCTATTTTTTTTTAAATTAAAAAATTATGATAACATATTAATAAACCGATAAAATTAAATATAGGCCCCCACACTCATAGTAATGAGTCTCTATTTTCTAGAATTATTAGCTATGAAATTAAAAAAAAAAAACGAAAAAAAAAACATTTTAGTACCTGATGAAATTTAAGTATCGATTCTCAACATTTTTTGACTGAAAATATATGAAAAGAATATGGTTATATCCCAAAACGCATATTTTGAGAATAGTGTAAAATGATGGACTCTTTTTTGTTTAGAGAATGCGAGGGAAACCAGCAATGTACTGTAGCGACAAAAAAGGAGAGCATGTTGAAGTTCTGTTACCTCGGCAATAGGCAACTATCAAAAACTGGCGAATAATGGATGTGGGTGACTATCACTAGAAAAGGCGTTCGAAACAAAGAAATTATAACGAGCCCATATTTATGTCTCTGGTTGAGGTGACATTTGTAAAAGCAATAATATTACCACGGAACGTGTCTACGCGAACCAAATCAACACTTAAAGATGACTATAAAGTTATATTCTAGAACACATTCTTATTGTGAAGTTGCAATTTTTTCAAAACAAAGTATTGTGAAATTTAAAACCAAATTAATTAATCAATTAGAAAGACATACAGAAAAACCAAATCTTTGCTGCTTGCTAACCACGGATCTCCTCCTATCCGGGGCGAATCCCGGTAGCAGCCCAATATTTTTTCGTTGTTTTGATTTTCTTATTGTTAATTAACTATTGTTAATTAAATTCACAAAAAGTCACTGAAAATGAAATTCACTAGAGCACTGTTCTTAAATTCACTCTAAATATTTCTGCATTACACACTAATTCACTTAATTAGATATTCGCTGCACTTTTATCACTCGTGAATGACTTTTCTCTCACATACTGATACACTTTACTAAAATTGCTCAGGTCCGCTCTAGAAAACTTCCCGCTTGTTGGTAGGTACTCGCGCCGAAAATCTGTCACTCAGTTAAACACGCGCTGGTCACACTGCTTCGCTGCGGCTTTTATTGCTAGTATTATCGCACTCAACAAACGTCAAACAATGACTGTTGCACAGTAGGCGGTCGGTCCCGTTTTATATATGAATGTCGCATCGCGATGGTTTCAGAATCTATGAGTTTGCAGATTCGTGGAGAGCTTGGGAGACTTCGATGGTGCGTACGTAATCTCAGTGTGTAGAATACCCCCGAGGCGCACGTTGGACTGTTGCACTTCTAATGCACAGGTTCAGCCGTTCATTTCTGCTTCACAATGGTCATGTAAATGGTAATTGAAGACTGTGTTAGATTGTATTTCACTGGTAAAACATAGGTAGTAAAGATACGGGGGAAGGTGCAAGAGTGTTACTTAAATACGGTTCTAATTAATCTTTATTCTGGCCCGGGACAACTGCCACCTGTGGACTAAATGGCGAAGTGAAGTCGTTATGTGATTAATTTAGTTTAGCTAAATATATCGGTGAGAGTCGATTGCTTGCTCCTAGGTCGGCTATTTGGCTCACGGTCCGTTTTTCAGAAAAACCTATTACTCATGTTGTACTCTGCTGCAAAATCACTTTTTTTCATTCTAAATTCTGTACCCCTAGTAGGGAAATTGTCTATCCTTATACACAAACGTTCACCTTTTGATCAAATTTTGCATACCTTCTCTTTAGGACCCTACGCGAAACTTTGACGCCGTCTTAAGTCTGCTGGATTGTCATCAATTTGAAATCTAATTGAATTCCATCCATTCCAAATTTTTCGTAGTTAACCTTTAGGATAGCAAAAATGTATATTTCGTAAAAACCAATCATTCTCTCCCTTTTACTGGCCACCATTTTCTTCCCACGTTATAAATGTGCACTGTTTTATATTATTTTTTTTTTAAGAGACAGCATTATACGGAATAAACCTATTTACAAAGGTTTGAAAAATACGCCTATCTATTTATATTTAGTTTTTTATTTATTTAAATTAAAGTTAAAAATGCATGAAAATATGTTTTACAAAAAAAATATTATTGTTGGTCTATAGTGATCCTGCGACCGTTGGATCATAAGCAAGTTTCTTCATCGCAAAACCAACAAGCATATCGCACGTTGAATGCCATCCGCTTCAAAATTTGCATGGTTACACTTTAGGACCCTGCGCAGAACAAAGGCACCCATTCCTTCTAAATACCTATTTAAAATTATAACTGAATATGAATAGGTGGAGCTGCACTCTTATAAAACTACATATATACATATAAGTATCCCGCTTAAAATGTCATCTATAACCTAAAGCTAATTTTGTTAAATCAGCTATGTTAATTATTAAACATAATCACAGTAAACTTAATCTGCCTATCCATGTATAACCCTTCCATAGCTGTTACCATAAAACCTGAATTATTTCCGTAAATACAAACAATATAAGATTCATATTTTGACTAAATCAAAAATAAAATTTTCAGTCTATGAAATGACTATTGAAAGCAAATCCTACTTAAAATAATTTCTTATGACCATTGCTTAAAACTAAACTAAATTCTATTCTAACATTCCAAGTTCCATCCGAAAATTATGTTTTGGGATTACATGTCAGCAAGACGTTATACTGTGATGCATTTTAGTATCTGGGCTCACTCATTCACAGAAACGGAGGGTGTGCAGTGGATGTTGACCTTAGAATAGGTGTGGGATGAATGAAATAGAGATTCAAAACAGGAATTTTGAGTGAATGTATGGATTATATGGGCTGGAAAAAAGGGGACCAATGCTGGACTATGGGCAACTCGAAACAGCAGAAATGCGAATGCTCAGATGGTCACCAGGAGTAAGACTGAAAGAAAGGATTAAAATTTTAACCTTTTGCGGTAGCCTGGGTGTCACGGATGTAAAAATTAAACTAGAGGAACGACAGTTGAGATGATATGGACACATAAAACGGAGACCACCAGACCACACGGCGAAGCAGGCAATGTCTATGGAGCTTCATCGACAGTCATCCAGAAGAAGCCCAAGGAACTGCTGGATGATTCAGTGTTCCAAAATACAACAGAGAAATGGCCTGGATAAAGCGATACCCAGAACCGAAGAAGATACAGCCTGAGAACGAAAAGAGCTGACCCCATCCAGCTACTAAGGTTATGAGTTGGGACAGTGCAAGGAAGAAGATGTCACATCGTAAAACTTTGATTTTATAGACATGGTTCATATCGCATTGTCAATGCTCTATTCTTACCTCGTTTGTAAGCAATAGTAAGTAGTTGGGTTAAATGAATTAAATGTGCATTTGTAAGAGGTTTGTTGAATTCGTTACGTCTTCAAAATGTAGATGTTCTGTAAAAGATAAAATGAATAAATCTATTAAAACTAGTAAGAGTATTTTTTTCTCGTTTTAAATGCATGAAAATCATAAATAATTTACGATTACATGAGCTGAAATTGGACGTAGCTATGCAGAAAGCGATCAACCCAAAAAACATGGAATCGAGAAAATGTAAAAACCTAATACGTCGATATTTAATTGATTATTGTATATTTTTTGAATAGGGTATTTTTTATAATTTTTTAAATCTAATTATAAGAAAAAACTTTTATTTACGAAGATATGAAGCGTATTAAAGGGTGAATTATTTCTACAAAATGTCTGATTCTTTCTACAAACTGGATGTTTTTTATAAATTTTTCAACTTGTATTACAGGAGAAATAAAGAGGTACGTAATGCATCCATACCACGTGGATGTTTTTAATTAATGGTTTTGTTTGCCAATGATTTATAAATTTGAAGCCACAGAAAAAAGTCAAACCACTTGCATATTTTATGAGTTAATTTAACGGTGATGGCCTTGATGTGGGTTAGAAAAATACTTAATTTGCAAAAAACTATAGCACTTAGACTTTGGACGATTTCAGCACCTAAAGATATGGTAGTGAGCTGTCCAAAACCGTATATAACTCATTTTTAACATTTTGTGGGTTGGTCGCTTTCTTTCTATCATTTGTATGTTCAATTATGGCTATGAATGTTTATTTTCTGTCAGGGTATGCTGAGGGTTAAGAAAATAGTAAATTAATTACAATTGTAGTAGGTAGACGCGCATATTTACACGCACGAAGTGTAATTAGCACGCGTTCTTAACAATTATAGGTATTAATGTAGCGTTAAATATTAAAGACGGTTTTGTAATTATAATTTCACAACTTTAATAATAAAACAAATTAAGATATAGTATTCCTAAACGCACAATTAAACAACTTTCTGTAACATCATACAAACGATAAAATCATTTTATTTTGAACGAATTTTGCACACTAATATATATAATTACGGACTCTTCTATACTATTATATCACTATAAAAATAATAAATTGAGTCTTTCTGGGTCAAAGATATTAAACCACATTTTTTTTTAAATTTTACTTCGTGTCTTAAAATGATTTTCAGAAGATATCGGTGAAAATATGTAGGTCAAAAATTGCACAAATTTCAAGTGAATTTATTAAATCACTGTACAAAACATTGAATGTGATTATTTTTTAATTGACTTATTTAGAAGGAATTAATTATGTTTTTTTTATGAACCTAATGTGATCAAAAATTTTGGAAGATATCTCCACGAGCAATGATAACTTTCATGAACAATATAAAAAAAATCCTACGCACGTATCAAAACGTATCAAATGTTCTTATCAAAACATTCGTGACAAATTTTGGAAAAAAGTTTAACTATCATTACACTAACTTATATTGATAATGAAAAATTCATTCGCTTCAATAAAACTCAAATGAAATGATAAAAATCTTGTAAAAAAGTCTATTTTCAATTTTTGCATATATTTTATTCAACAAATAATGAAAAAATGCAAGCTTTGATATGGCATATCTCCATAACTATTGTTATGAGGTCATGGTTGCTTGAAAATTTTCGACTAATTATCAAGGCAAGAATTCACCTGAAAAGTTTTTGCTACTAACTATGAGACATCCTGCATAGGTCATTCAGTGATAGATCATAGATCGTTCTATAATATAGCATAAGTACCTAAGTTAATAGAAGTCATTCATAGGTGGAATTGGTGAATGTTACATTGTGTAAAGTAATTTTCCTGATCTTTAATGCAAAAGTATAGTATTAGGTCCTTACATATGAAATTGGCGTTTAGTATGGGAGGAACATAAAGCCGATTTTTTTTTATTATAATATATTTATTTAATCAAAGTATGTACCATTGCTATCTATGCACTTTTGCCATCTCATAGGTAGTTCATCGATCCCTTTACTAAAAAAACCATTCGGGCGGGAATCAATAAAATCTTTGAAGGCGGTTTGGACTGCCCCATCGGAGTTGAATTTTTTCCTTTGCAAGAAGTTATCCAAATTTCGAAAAAAATGGTAATCTGTTGGGGCAAGGTCCGGAGAGTACGGTGGATGTCTTAGACATTCCAATTGAAGCTCCTCTAATTTGGTAGCCGTCTGTTGTGCAGTGTGTGGTCTAGCGTTATCATGAAGCAGCAGTGGCCTAGAGCGATTAACCAGCCTCGGTTGTTTAGCAGCTAGCTTTTCCATCATGGTTTGCAGTTGCTGACAATAGACATCTGCCGTAATCGTCTGGCCAGATTTAAGAAAGCTGTAGTGAACGACACCAGCACTAGTCCACCAATCGCTCACAAGTAACTTTTTTGGAGTCAATTTTCGCTTGGGGCATGGTTTGGCTGGTTCGGCAGGGTTCAGCCATTGCGATGAGCGCTTCCGATTATCGTACAGGATCCATTTTTCATCACAGGTAATGATTCGATTTAAAATCCCTTCATTATTGTGCCGGTTGAGTAATGCAACGCAGCAGTCAACGCGCGTTTGTTGATTTGCTTCACTCAATTCGTGAGGTACCCATCTTTCAACCTTTTTCACCTTACCAATTTGCTTCAAGTGGATTAAAACAGTTGTATCACCAACACCGCAGCCTGCAGCTAACTCGGATGTGGTTTGCGATGGATCCGCTTCCACAATAGCCTTCAAATCTTCATTATCAACTTTGGTCTCCGGCCGTCCACGGGGCTTGTTCTGCAGGTCGAAATTTCCAGAACGAAAACGTTGGAACCAAAAACGCACTCTGTTTTCTTTTGCGGCACCGTCGCCATACATATCATTAATCCTTCGAGCCGTTTCTGCAGCACTGGTGCCAGGTGGAACTCGTACTCGTAAATAACGCGATATTTCAAGTTTTTCATTTTGTAAACTGAGTGACGCAAAGAAAAAAACAATTGAGGAAAAAACAAATGAATTATAATTTTTAAAACACAAATACATGAGTAAATAGCTGTATAAATTTTGATTTGGAATTCCTAACCAAAGAGAAGATATTTGAGATCAAATTTGCCAGTACGGCAAAACGCCAATTTCATATGTAAGGACCTAATATTATATAAATTAAACGAAATCAAGAATCAGGAGAGTAGCAGGAGTAGCATTATAAGACCGAGCGAGAACTACCGCTATAAAAATACCCTTGGAATGGATAAATCTCAGTTTAGGTAGCTTAGATACGTCTTTAGAATGCTAGAGGATTAATTTTAGAGAAATACCGGCGGCAGCGAAACAAGGACCATCGGCCAGAGCATGTCCGGGAGGCTAGCGGCCTTTGAGATGTGGTGCTACAGGCGCATGGCGAGGATTCATTGGTCTGAACATATCCGAAACGAAGAGGTGTTGAGCAGGGTGGGCGAAAAGTGGCGGCTCCTTAACAGAATCGCCCAACAGCGAGCAATTTGGATATGCCAATTATGGCATATCCTTAATAGCTTAATCTAGGGTGGCCTCTACGATTGTTGCCTTCAACATTTCTCTCGACGATGGTTAAAAGCAGGCTCGGATGCCTTATATTATATAAGGCATCCGAGCCTGCTTTTAACCATCGTCGAGAGAAATGTTGAAGGCAACAATCGTAGAGGCCACCCTAGATTAAGCTACGTAGACCAGATTATCGGAGATGTGCGCTGTAGCACCTACCAAGAGATGAAGTGGCTGGCAGGTGACAGAGAGGAGTGGAGAGGGCGAGTGCTTGTTGCAGACCAATCCTAGGATTGCGACCCAAAAAAAAACCGGCGGCCGGTAGGTCGCTACAAATATATTTGACTAAAAGCAAAAAAAAAAATGTATGAAGACAGGTTGGGCCTCGACTGATCAACAAGCGATAAATTTTGGAAGAGCCACGTCAAGTTTTTGTACCCCGACCCTTCTATTTTATAAGCAAATATTATTTAGTATTTAGTTAAAAAAATATTAGAAAAATTAATCTTTTTAATTAAGTACTTTTAAAAAAAGCCTCAGGAAAAGTGGGCCGATAATATTACACCTGTCGCGAATACTAAATGGATTTGAAAAGCCCAAATAAAAGAAGACTGGAGAAATTACAAGAGGCCTACATCCAGCAGTGGAGAGATTGAGAGAGCTGAGCAAGAAGAAGAAGACTTTTAAATATAGAATTTAAAAACGATTCATTATTCTCATGAAAATTTCTAGTCTTTGAACCAATGATCGATTCAGACAAAATGTAATTCAATTTACACCACAATAAAACTCTACCATCTGTGCAATGAAAAACTGAACAACAACTTACTAGTTAAAACCAAACTGAGGTCATCAACATTTACTGTAAAAAATAAACATCGCCTAGTCAATAGCGAAGGAAAAAACATTTCAAAATGAAGACTGCAACGCACACACGTTCATCAGTTTGAAGACTACAAAGTGTACACTACATTTGTAGTAAAAACTACATGAAGTGAAGTAACTGTTTCTGAAAATTTCAAACCATGGGGGGGGGGTTTCAGTTTCCAGAGATTTCTTCGATCGGCCCCAAAATTTTTCAAACCATGGGGGGGGGGATTGTTTCGATTTCCAAAAATTTCTTCATTTATCTATATCGACTTCTTAAACATTTCACATAAAAAATGTACTATTTGAAGTATGTGCTCGTACTTTCGATAACTTTGAAGTGTGTATACTTTGTAGTGTTCGCTTTAAAATGAAGTGTACTATTTGAAGTATATACTTTCAACTTTAAGGTGTGTGTAGTTTGTAGTGTGCACTACACTTCAAAAGGTGTAAAGTGTACACTTCAATGTAATGTAGTACTACATTGCAGTAGTGAGTACAGAGCGGACCCATCACTACTAGTCAATTGTCATAAATTAAATTTGTGACACATAAGATGGTACTCAATTAAATATACTGAAACACATTCAGTACCAAAATTTAGTTTGTAAATGCCTCATGGTCCCCTTATCATTATATATTTTTTATTTGTTTTCATCTTGTACACTAGGTGGTAATCCAGGAATTGTTCGTACGGCCTTTGTCCGATAGTGTATTTTCGGCAAAACTTCGATAAAACATAATAAGAATTTTGAAAATAATTAACCTTTAATCACTCGCGTCGAGTCATTGGGAATTCAATTCGAGATATTTTTTCATTGCTTTACCGATTGTCGTCTAGCTCATATTTTAGTACCTGCCTAGTGATTTGTCATTGTGCGCGGATGTATCAGTACAGGAGTGATCTTTTTATAAATTACGTTTATGTTGTTTATGTAGTAATGAGTAGTTTGTTGGTCTAGAGGTTAAGACACTCGCCTAGTGACACAAGTCAGTGGTTCGAGACCTATTCCAGAGGACCGCCAAGTTATGAAGTACTATGATCGTGGAACAAGCGTTAAGCTTTGTTTGAAATTAGTAAGAGTTTTGATGTGACATATAATAAATGTCCTCTATTTTACAAAAAATGGAGGAGCGTGTCCTCACGGTAGAAGTTATACTTCTTTGGCATGATTGTGATAAATGATAATTACATTTTGGTTAATAATGTATAGTATATTACAAAATAATACTATATCTAGGGAAATGGTAAATATAAATGATAACACTTTAGTAAGTATAGTTAAATTATTAATATTTATTTTCGAAGTGGCTCAAATGTAACTATTGGTTTATGATAACTAAAATAAGAGATACATATCTTCGAATTGACGTTTTACGATGATTTAAAGATATATGATGAGAATAATCAAAAAAGGGGTGCATTTTCAAAAAAAGTCCACTTTTTCAAGTTTTATCGATTTTCGATTCCGTATTTAAAAGTTCAGAAACCAATAACTTTGACAGCATCATTAAATGTCGAATGAATGAATGTATTTTTTTTGTTTTGAAAACGAATATCTGACAATTACGTCGTTTTTTAAAAACATTGACAATAACAAACACACCTAAAATCGTTCTCCAAAAAATATCAATACAAAAAATTAATAATCAACTAACATTAAATCAAAAGACTTTTATATCCACTTTGTTATTTTAGCGTATTGAAATTATAATAACTTCTGTGTCATATTGACCCAACGCGAGTGATTAATGGTTAATATTTCAATAAATGCATACTTCCAACGCTCACGGGCTTAAAAGAGAGATCTTTAGTCATAGAAAAATGTATAGAAACCTGGAAAGATGTATGTTCATCAACACGCAAAGAGAAAGTAAAAGATATATGTATAAGTTAACAGACAAGTCTTGCTGATATAATATAACTGATAATTTTATTTTATTTTTTTACAAACAAACCGTTAACAGATCATTATTGAACCTAACAGATGGGCCTAGATAGACTTTAGAGTACAAAGTACAAATATTTTATGAACATTTTGAATATGATATTTATATATTTTATTTATATTTATTTATTTATTTATATTAATTAATTTATTTAATTTTATTTATATTTATTCGGAAAACCAACAGCTAACAATAACTAACAATAATTAAGTAAATACAAAGAATGTGAAACATAAAAAAGCAAATTACAGGTTTTCACTAGTAGTGACAAAATATTGTATCACTACCACTATATATAAATATAATTACACAATACACTTTTTATTGTAAACAAGCAGGTACACCCGTGAAAAATAATGGAACATAAATGGTTCATGTCTTTGCTAAACTCTAGTATATTCATATAGTATATTTTTGACGGTCCACGGAGAAGCTGCGGTAGCAATATCGCTAGGGTGCCGCGCTGGCAATCGCGCGTCGGAGGTACTCGCCCTACTCCCAGCCGTGTAATTTTGTTTTTTTAGTAAACTAACAGACAGACAGACAACAAAATTATTATGCTTGATTTTTAATAAAATAAAATTGTTAATAATATTCAGAACCAAAAAAAGACTAACTAAAAATAATAAAATGTAAGTTAGATCGCTACACTCTTCTGTCCTGGCACAGCACTTTTACACCGTCTACTTTCATAAATTTTTTCATGCAGGCTCTTCGGGTGTTGATGCTTCTAAGAGGGCTACCCAATATTGGATATTTGATTTATCTGGTCATGCCAGGTCTTCCGCGGACGCCCTCTTTTTCCGCTGCCTTCAATACTCGCCCCATAAATTTTCTTTTCCATCATTTGCTCATTGTATTTCGCTTCTGTAATTGGGCCGCTTGGCCTGTTGAAGCGCAAGAAAAAGAATTGAAGGCATTTGGGGAGGTCTTCACACAGAAGTTGATAAAAAACGCCTGATAATAATTATGTGAATCGATATTTTTATTGGTTAAAAAAATATTTATTTTTAAGGTGGCTTTTCTATCCTAAAGAACGCATGCAATACTGTCTTAGACTTAGACTTAGCCGTAGGTATACAAAATGCATCGAATGCTGCATTTCCTCCTCTCAGGTGCCATCTTCACTGCAACATGGTCGAATAGTGCATACTAAACTTTGTTGTCTCTGGCATCGTCTCGATGTCAAATCGATCGCCGTGTGTATCGCCGAATCGGTTCTACTAATCTCAAGCGTTGGCCTCTGAGTTTATCTCCAGGTTAATATCTCAACACGTGTACACGGTACTTAGATTTATCTCAACTAAAACTCGGACTTATCACATCCTGTCTCATTCAGTGGACACGGGCCACTATACACGCTTAATGTTGTTCATTTGTCTTCTCGATGTTCACACACCAGTTTTAATCAATAACTCTCTGCAAAATAGTATAGCAATGAAACATAGCGATGAAAATCTTTCTAAAGAGAAATATATACTCTAAACAAGGACTAAGCTGATAATATCGACATAACTGCGAAAACTCCTGTACCTTTACGTAATGCCTTCCTAAATCTTGAAAGGTCTGCCAGAAACACTAGTCTCATAGTAAACCAGCAGAAGACCAAACACATGGCCGTAGGATGCACCCAACAAATCCCAACTCTCTCATGCGGAAATCAAAATTTTGAAACGGTACTAAGATTTACATACCTAGGCTCCCTGATAACAAAACAACAATAATACTACAGAGGAGATCCAGAAGCGCATAGTGAGCGCAAATTGATGTTTTTACCGCCTACAAAAGCAGATAAAATCCAGACTGCTGTCCAGAAACACCAAGATATTAGTGTACAAAACGCTTATTAGGCCAGTACTCACGTACGCAGCTGAGACAAAGGTACTAGCTGAGGAATGAACGAGCTGGAGTTTTTGAAAGGAAAATTTTGAAGCGTATCTTCTGACAGGTTCTAGAAAATGGACTTTGGCGCAGACGTTACAACAATGAGCTCTACACTCTGTTTTAGGAGCTTAACTTCACAAAATTTATAAAACTGGGAAGACTTTTGTGGCAAGGTCATGGGGAAAGCATGACCGAGTATTAAGTACCAAAGTTCCTGCTGAACTCAAAGCCGATAGGGCGAAGGAGCTTAGGAAGGCCAAAATTAAGATGGAGCGACAAGGTCCTCAAAGACATTTCTACCTTGGAGCTTCTGAACTGAAGAGAGCTGATACTCAACAGAGATGAAAGGAGGAAGATTTTTGAGGAGGAAAAGATCCACCAGGGGTTGTAGAGCCAAGAGTGATGATGGTGTAACAAAGATTAACGCTAATGAACATAATGATTTACATACACAAAACTTTAAGTGATGGAATGTCAAAATATTTTTGATGTTTATAGCGTTAACTTTGTGGTCACACACATTAAACCACATTTGTTTAAACCCACACATTAAAAAGATTTTTATCTACCGGTTTCGATACTGTATTGTATTGTACTCTGCCTTATTGTAAAGGACGCACAATGTGTACAGTACTGTACTGTACTGTACATATTGTGTGTCCGTTTAGACAAAGTTTGTTGTTTCTCTCAAATTAATTAGAATGAAAATAATAAACAGAAAAAAACACGCAAAAAATGTTTTTCCTTTTCTTTGATAATTTATAATAAAGTGTGTTATGTGGGGGAGCTACTGCTGTGGGCCTCTTCGGGTCACGTCGCCTTTTTTACGACTTAACACGGATATGGCCTTTAGAGTAAAATATGTTCAACCTGGTTACGTATGAGGTGGACGATATGGGAGCTTTTTCTCATAAAGCAGTCCTGGGATTGCGATGTGTATCTGTTCACTGAGTACATAAAAATATGTGTAACCTTTTTGGCAGCCAACAAAAAAAAAGCAAGCAGCTAATATAGCTACAATGCCAAGATAACACAGCGGCAAGTAAACCGACACAGCAAAAAAAACTGTGACAGTTTTACCACGAAATTGAAAAATTCCGCTATTTTTTTAAACAAACCTCATATCAATGTCAGAATACTTTAGAGACAAATAAAATAATTATGGCAAGTTTTCTTATACAACCCGCGAAATTTTTAATCAAACAAAATATTGGAGGCAATTTCAAAGGTATTTCAAAGGATATGGCCAGACATTGCGTAGATAATCCGTAAAGTGGAGGGATGATGATAATATCAAAGATGGCAGAGAAAAGAGGAAAAGGAAGCCTCCAGGCAACAGGTTAGACCTGGATGGAAAATAAGTAGGATAACCATCTCTACTAGGAAGTGATGCTACACAACGGTTCTTGGCGTCGTGTGGTAAGAGATCGGAGCCCTACTAGATGGAAAGAGACAAAGATGAAGAAAAATCTTATTAAACAAATTTCAAACATTAAGAGTCGATTGCTTTAACTTGGTTCATAGTAATATCTCGATTAAACCAACGGTTTTTGCATTTTTCACCAATAAAACGGCCCGTTTACGTAAAAATCAATGTTTCTTTCGAAAGATTACTCTAAACTAAGTTGATGCAATTGGTTCTAAGAAAATTATTCATAAAAAATCTATATATCGGATAATGCATTATCATAACTCCAGATTAACCATTCAATTTTTAAAAAGTTTCAGGCTAAAGTAAGTAGTATTTTCTTAACTGCGCCTTATTCGAATATCTATTTGGGTCAATAATGACCTGTTGATAGCCTGTTTGTTAAAAAATAAAATAAAAATAAAATAATATTCATAATACTTCAAATTTTTGGCGAAAACAGGCAGCAAATGTAGTTTTTATATAGGTATGTTTATAATCGTAGGTTAAGATTTTAATCAACCCATTTATATTGTTTATTAATAATAATTTATTTGATATATTCTAGTATAGTAGTTTTTCAATGCCGACGTCATTGGGATTTTCTTATGCTGGGCTAAACTATTCATACTGTAGATGAATTTACATAAATACGTAGGTGTGGAACAATTGATTTTAAAACACAAAATAATATATATCCTATGACACTTCCAAAGAAAACAAAATGCTTATGAAATATATGACACCTTATTAAAAATAAAATTACTTTTAGACTGAAAATAATTTTACATTATTATTTAATATAATGTCTTAAGGTAATAATAAAATCCGCGCAATTACAATTAATTTAAAACAATACATTCATACGCTTGATTTAATAGGTAAAGCGTGAAAAATTTAATGCCTTGAAATATGAAAATGTCTTATGTATATGATTATAGTATCTAAGCGGGTGGGTTTAAGGGCTGTATTGGTGTGAGGCAAAAACGGTGGTTATGTGGTTTGATCGTGATTTTGGTCCGAGGAATAAATGACCAATTATCCGCAGTGTGAGTTCCACGGCGCCGAGACGATTTACAATAGCCACACGTGAGAATATAAAGCTTGAGCTGCACCGCACCTTAAAAGAAAGAATTCAATAATAATAATTATCATTCTACAACACATTTTCATAGGATCGCGGCAATTGGAGACAAATGTAAATCAGGAACAACAGAATAAGTAAAAAATGCAGGTTTTTAGAAGAAAACAAAATTTGGGATTTTCGTCTGTTTAGGAAATATCTCTTAAAGTCTTTATTAATTTTATTTAATTTTTGCACAAGATCGTTGAACCAAGTTGAAGAATGTCGTTGTTTCTTGCCAAATTTAAAAAAAATTAATCATGTCATTTGTCCTTTTTAAAAAAATTTAAAAATTATCGCATTTTATTTTATTTACTTATTCATCTAATTTTTCTTAAATAGATATGTATCTAAAAAACAACTGCACATACTTTACTCAAACCTCAATTTTACTGACGTATTCTGTTGATTCTTTCGCCTATAATATTTGTTATTATTTTACACGCATCGTCACTGGACACTTGTAATTACTATTATGAAATTTGCACTTATTGTCATTATCTAGGGATTTCCGTTAATCTGTTGATTTTTTCCAGAATATTCGCACGTCTGTGATCGCACTTATACACTGTTGAACCTTCAATAGTACTCACTTAATTTGTTTCGTTGGTTTTCATAACGCGCACCAGATCGCTGTTTCACTTCTATGATCTTTTTTCGCTGTCAAACAACTGTGTATTTATAAAGACCGAATATTC
Source organism: Agrypnia vestita (assembly GCA_016648135.1). Taxonomy (NCBI): domain Eukaryota; kingdom Metazoa; phylum Arthropoda; class Insecta; order Trichoptera; family Phryganeidae; genus Agrypnia; species Agrypnia vestita. The sequence continues at coordinate 223,865 of JADDOH010024643.1, read as the reverse complement.
TTGAAGTTCCCGGCATTGTTAATTTATTTCTAAATCCTGCTAGAATACTCAGAAGACTAAGATTATATATAGTTCTTATTGTTTTAGACGATATATCACATATTTGATAAAGATTTGCTACTGTATGATAAATTATTTTTTATAAGTAAAATAAAAAAACTTACATGTCTTAATTATTGTAAAAATTTCACAAGTAGGGTTTTTTTCATACAAATACATTAGTCCTTCAATAGCATATCAATTGTAAATCAAAAAAGATTAAAAATCCGTAGTGATTACTGTCATGAACTTCTGAGTTTCTAAAAAAGAAAAATTAGTTTATTTTGCAATAAAATTTTTAATTTCATGTCTATAGTGTTTATTTAAACAAACTGTTGATCTTTTTTTTGTTTTTTATTGCGGAGAGAAGAGATTTTCGCGCTCTTTAATCTAGCAATCGGTGCCGATGAAATTTAATATTCAAAATATATGTAATAAAATTGAATTTATCATTTCCCATTAAAACGATTTTTTTTCTATAATTAAATAAAACACAACTTAGTATACACCACTGCATATTTTTTTATTCAATATGAATAAATACATATTTAGTGGTGTATACCTAATAAGTTGTGTTTTATTTAATTATTAAATAAGTCACCACAAAGTTATAAATCGTTCCTTCAAGAAGTATATTTATTCTGTTTTTAAATACTTCCTTATCATAAACGAATAAATTATATATGGTCTAAATTTGTCGACTAGCATCTAGATACATAAAAAGCGACAAAATTTAAACATGGGCATAAACACTGGCAAGAACTAATGAGGCTTTCAATCAAAGTAGATTTTTTAAATAATATTTTATAATTTTTAAGTTCTAACCAAGTACATGAATTCGAAAGATTAAAAATCTAAGTAAGCATAATTGGAAATTGATAAAATAAAATATAAATAATTTTGCCTGGTATAGTGTGCTTGGATTTTTACTTAAATTTACTTAAATTTAATTTAATACATTAATAATAACCAGTAACTCTTTAATATATTCAGACGAAAGGCATTAACCTCGCAAACCAGAATAACTACCGATAACTTTACGCATTATTTTTACTTATTAGTTAATAATTTAAGAACCTCTCTGGAGAATTAAAAAATGAATGAGCAATATTACGCAGACATTTCATAATTAAAAATTGTTTATTTTACTGTTTATAAAGTCTGAAAATGTTAAATTGTCTTGTCTGTTTGGGTGTGCAAAGTGAGAATGGATTGTTGGAAAAAACTGAACCCATGCACTTTACATTACACCTGAGTAAAACCGGTGAAGGTAGATGTCAAAATCTCCAATTTGGTTTCTCAAATAGGGAGGCTGACATTCAGACTCACAACATATTAGTACAAAAATTCATATGCGACATCACCATGGTGACTTTTAAGTTTTTTATTTTTAAGAGGTTATTAAATTTTAAGGACTATAAAAAAGCAAAGGTAGCAATATAAAAAAATAAAAATAAATGTTTTTATGCAGTCACTAAGGATTACTAATTTAGAATGTTATGTGTTCGAGTTTTTATAGGAAACACAACTCTATCCCTTCAAAATCATGTTTCCAAATCACTATTAAAAGCAAAGTCAGCAATGTCCACTTCAACTAATCAACCCCCAAAGATGTGTCACGTGACAAAATGCAGCTTCATACTAAAAAGAGAATTGACGTCGATTTTACACTGAAACTTAATAGGAAAGACAGCAAAATTATGTAAATAGAAAAAGCAGCAATGACCACTATTTGGTAGCAAACACAGCAATGTCCAAGGTAAATATTAATTTATACACGTACAAATAATGAAAACTGATGTGGAGATTGTTTTTAAAAGCTTATTACCAATAAGACGTAGGTTTCATAGATTTCCGAGAAATTTCCTGAAGTAGTGGAAGGTTTATTTATGGGATATTGCCGCCTTTGCTTTCATTTAGAGACCTCGAATGTAAAGCAATATTTAAAAAAAGTAACCCATAAAAACCAAGTTTTTATTATACTCCCTTTCTTTGTAAAATATAACAACAATTAAAGACGAATTAAAACATATAATATAACACAAACTTACAGTAATTTAATATCTTTCTAAAATGTCAGATGTTTTGAGCTTTGATGATTAAATTCTAAAAACATTTGTCAGTCAATTTAGATTTTAGACATTCGTACTGAAGTACCTATTATGCATACCGACGGAGTAATTCAAATTTAGAAAATATTCCGCGACGTTATCGGGCCGCCGTAATTAAACTTTTCTAATGATTCCAATTTGAAAAAACCAATAATATATCTAAAAATCCGAAATTATACTATAATTATTAATTTTTTTTAACGAAAATTTGATAGATCTTCTTGATCATCGCCACGAGTCTGCTTGCCAAGTTTCATCTCGATTGGATCACGGGAAAAGGGGCAAAAATCGATCCAAATTTTTGTTGACGGCAAGCAAGCGGACGCCACGAGTTAATATAAAGGGAGTAAAAAATATTATCGCCGTCCGTATGCAATCCTGGTACCGAGTCATTTACTTGCACGAGTAATATATACAGCATGTGATACAATACATTATTGTAATATTCATTGCACCTTTCAGTTATTTATGCGCTAGGCTCGGGCCATTGATCATGGGGGTCAGGCGATTTGAGGGTCAAGCGGGGAATAAATCTGGACCCCCTAAGAGCGCCGGATAAATCATCTCGGGCTCATATCGGCGCGATGCGCACTCCGTCTGTATAAACAATTAAAAAATGAAATGCTTTGCGCACATTATTATTCACGTTTGCGCGGATCGGGTGTTTTATCATTTTGAATTTTTATTGACGCCATTTCAATAAAATATTAGAATAATTATGTTGAAGGCCATTAATCACGATGATGTATGTGATTTAATTTTTTATGGGACATATTTTTAAGGTGCTAAATTATGAAGATTGATGATTTACTGTTTATTATATTGATTTTTTTATCTATTAATTTTTTATGAAAACTTATTTTATTATAAAGTTTTCAATATTTAAAAAAATGATGAGGGTAAACAACACTGTTTTATTCCACTATATTTATTTTGAATTGTTAGAACGTTTTCGGGATTTCTCCCGTTGTCAATAACAACACGTTTACAACTAAATAAAAAATAATTCAAGACAGAATTTATAGGGATTGGGTGGGTGTAATGGTGGTGAGGGTCGGTAGCGGGGTTAGAATGCATAGGAGTGGAGAGGTTATGGGTGGTATCTGGATGTTAATTATTTTTCTATTATTTATTTTATTATTATTTATTTCTAAAATCTCCAAGATGTCCATTCTTCTTCCTTTATTGCACCCATATAATAATTTCGAATTAAACTTATGTCCCTCCATTCTGGCATGCTCTGCCATTTCTGAATTTAAACTAAAGTTTTTTATGGCTCTTTTATGTTCTTCAAGTCTTTCCTTTATTTTTCTCCCACTTTGTCCGATGTAAACCGCATCACAATCTCCACAACTTAATTGATAAACTCCGCTTTTATCTTCATCGGAGATTTTGGACTTATTGTTTAATAAATAACTTTTGATACTATTTTTCGTGTAGAACGCGGGTTTGAACTTTTTGTCTTTGTATGAATTTAATAGATCCGTTGTAAGTTTTCCTACATATATTTTTTTTCTCCAAGGTTTATTTTTATCGTTGACATTTGGTGTTTTGTGATATAAGTATGTGTATACTGCTGTTTGTGTTTCTTACTTTTTTTAAATATTATCTATGATTTTTTCTCTACAGCCATTGTTTTTAGCAACGTTAAGAATTGTTTGTTTTTCTTTTATATAATTTTCTAGCTTCAGTGGAATTGATAACAATCAATTCAACGTAAGATATTATATTGTATTTGAAAATTTGATAATTGGTAACAATGGTGGAAATATTAATTTGTAGAAAGGTATACGAGTACCTTAACGATTGCAGCATCAAAAATTGTTATCAGTAGAGAGTTTTCTAAAACAAGCGAAAATACTTGTTTTGTCAACACGAAGTGTTGTGATGCACGAGTCTGATAAACATTTCAATAAGATAATAAACCATATTGACAGCTTCTCTGTTTCTCAACGCGATTTACAGAGTACCGGAGTGTGATTTATGAGATCGGAAAATAATATTTTAGTTTTAACAAAGATGTGGGCTAATGATTGTGTGATTTATGACAACATTATTTGTGATACCCAATTATTCGAAATGAACGTAACGCCATGAAGAGGTTAAACAAAATTAGCTAGATTATTAATATTTTTAATACTTAAAGCATTAACTATGTGGTGGGCATTTAAAAAAAAGGTTAGTTGTGTTAGTATAAAACCACATACTGAGATTGTCAGTCTGCCAGTTTCGAGACGTTCCCCTCTCTTCGTCAGTTTATCATTAGAAGACAACCTGTTTTCTTTACGAAGAGACGGGTATTTCTCGAAACCGGTAGATTAAAAATCTCAATAAGTGCTTATATACTAAATAACATAACTATCATATTGTTAATATGTGTTTTTTTTTTCCTTTTTCCTAGGCGGTCTCTCATTGTGAAGATGATGCCTGCCATGGATCATAATATGACTGAGTATCTTAGAACTGAATATCCTTCTACATTTTATACAAGTACCGGATTATAAGGGGTAGTTTTTTGTCGGACTTTTCTTCCTTGAAGGGAGTGAATTACTCTAAAAACTGTTTCTAAGGTGCATTTTAATTAATCTGGCTCTTAAGTTGTTGTGTTTTTATCCTTATACTTACAACTATGAACACAATGAACTTTTCATTCATATTTTGTACTGTAGCATTTCCTGTACATATGTAACTTGCGATTCCCACTTAATGGATGATAAGTATATTCCAATTGTCATTTGTCCCTGCGCTTTGGAGGCAGAGAAGAGGTTTTGTATGGACGTCTCCCCGTCCTCGCTCGCGTTCCCATGAGTGTCGGCGGGGCGGTGAGTACGGCCACTTTAGAATTAAAAAAAATGCCAAAAATGGGTGGCGAAAGTGTAGGGCCGATGTGGGAGCCATTGCTCATAGAACGACCCCTCTTCTCTGTCGGACTTTTCTTTTTGAAGATAGTGAGGTAACCCTCTTCCATTCGCTGGTTACTCCGTAATTTATATTTTAAGAGGTTCACTGAACATCAATAACCGATGTTATAACGAAGGACCAAAATGGAGTGAAAATCTCTTCAAAGACGCATATTATATCTGAAGGCTTGTTTATGCTTATATTTTTCTTTTTCCTACATTCAGTTCCGCAATGTTCTACAATTTAGTGATTATTGGAATCCTATCTCTGATTTTTCTTGTAGGTAAGTACTATAAACTTCATTATTCTCAAACTTTTAACTACTTATTGTATTATTCTATGTAATTTTTACCTACTTTTGGAATTCGTGTTATATTTTATTATATAATTTTTCTAAATAAATATTGATTATATTATTTGTATATGTCTACTTCTTTTATATGAGTAATTACACCAACAAGTTTCAGAAAAACCTTTCCATCGTCAGGGTGCTATATAACTGTCAAAATTTCAGAATGAAATATCTTTTGTTTCTTATTTTTCTAAATTATTTGAAAAATTATTTTAAAATATTATTAATGAAGTTTTTGATTACTCGCAATTATTGTAAAAAATTTTAGGATTGGGCTAGTAGTTAAATTTAATTTATTATTAGTAATATTTTACATGCTTTACTAATTTCTAATGATTCTAAATTATTCAATAACAGACCAAAATTATTTATGTGTAAGATAGAAAGTCTTAATTTTTATCAAAACCGTTTTTATGAAACATGTTGGTGGAATCACTCATATAAAAGGTGTATATATATATAGAAATAATATAAACAATATTTTTTTAAAATATCAATCTACAATGTTGCTGAAACAATTGAAATAATATAATTTTTCTTTTTATTTTTTTTATCTGTCACTTGTGTTGTGTACTTTAAAAGGCTTTAAGGCCTAAAAATTATTCGATGAGAGTTCCATGGAATAATATTATTGAGGAGGCCAAGATCTACCAGGGATCGTAACGTCAATAGAGATAATGATATTTTTACACTGGATCATGTGATTTAGTTTTCCAGTAAAAGGCAACATTTTCCAGATTCTAAAGACGTGGGAGTTAGGTACTTTATACTCTCAAGGGAGTGTCACATGATGTTCATATTTTGTGCGTGTGTTCTAGACCACCTGTGTAGATCGACTGGTGATTGACAAAAACAAATCCAATGACGAATACAATTAACGAAGGTTGTTGACAAAAATCTGGAACGTCAGAAATACAAGACGAGCAACTACAACTATATAAAGACTTCACAATATTTTTTTGTGCGCGAAAATCTAGACTGTTTGCAGCGTAGCCAGGAAAAAGACTCCTTCAAACTATGGGTACTGATGCATAAGGATAATGAGAGTCTCATTAATTAAAAGGAGAATAAAAACCATCCTGTAATATTTAAGACCAGTAGTCACAAGTGACATTGAAGACTTCGGAAAAATTGTTCATCCAGAATTAATTAAGTGTGTAAATAAGTTAAGTGTTGTTAGTTGCAATCCGTGGACCACACGTGTCCAAAAATTGATTTGTTATATAAACTATAAAAAAAACTCCAACGCTATCTTAACAGAATAGGTGTATGTATTTCCCTTTTTATTTCCTTATTATGAGCTTTAATATTATCAACATTTTCATTTTATATACCTACTACGTAGCTTTATAAAAAACTAGCTTACCTGCGCAGCTTCGCACTCATGGATTTTTAGTAAATTTTAGTCATATTTTATCAATTTATGATTTCATAAACATAAAGATATATATTCTTGAGGAGCTTTTTATAGAAATTTTTGAGTTCTACAATTCATTTACAGAAAGTACTCAAATATCAGTTACCGTTAAGGCAACGTTCGTACAAAACGCATCGTTCGACCACTTTTTCGTCGATTTTAGTTGTAAAATAGGTCACCACGAAAATAAATTTCATTTTAACGGAATAATATATAGCTTATAAATATCCACTCTGAAAGTCCATTCTAAATATTGGTGAAAGAACTTTTGAAATCGGATGAGTAGTTTTGAACTTTACCTCCTACATTCAAATTTACAAACTTTTCCTCTTTATATATTAGAATAGATAAATATAATTGCAAAAAAAAACATAATTTCAAAAAGAAAGTAAGATGTTAATAAAATATATTTAAAATTTATTAAAGAAAATGAATGTGGATTAAGCAGAATGAGAGATCCTTACCTAAATTATTTCATTGTCTGAGCGAAGTATCTAATAGGTTAGCTACATTTGTATTTAATCAATGAATGTTGCAAAATAACGTACTGTTATTATTCTCAAACCTGTGTAGTCTTTACACAGACGCTGTGGTATAACAATTTGTGTTTATCTATTTTGTATATTATCTCTTTTATATGGAATAACATCAAAGATCTGGTACGGCAGTTGAGAACATGGTAGAATACCAGTTTCTTCAAATCCGGGACACATAAGCGTAACTTTTGAGGAAATACCTGAAAAAAGACAATAGCACGTATTATCATGCCGAAACGTCAGCCGTTTCCAATGAAACCAACCACAAAAAACGTGATCTAACATAGAAGAGACCAGTTTCACACTCTAGTATCCTCAGATTTAAATTTATCTCGAAAAAAATTTAAAAAATGTAATTGTCAACTCTTGTGTTGATGCTATTCCAAAACTGGACACGATGTCTTCATTTTTTTCTCTCAAATTATACGTATTATTATCATTTTTCGTAATAATTGTATTAAAAAAAACTGTTTAGGTGTAATGAAAAATAAATAACAAGTAGCTACATTAATTATTTTTCCTTCGCGAAAAATTGAGGTAACAAATGTGTGGCACTTTTGAATCGTGATTTTAAAGTGTGTTATTTTTTCTGTTTTGTATATTTTACTATACCTTAGGAATCCTTAAAAAATAACCCACGGTCCTCAAAAGAAATAATATAATTGTAATGGTATCAAAAATTAATTTTTCGTGTAGTAATTTACAGGCCAATAACTGTTTTGTAATTTGTACCATAAATATGGACTTAGCGCGTCCATTATTGACCATTTAGAACAAATATTAGCTATTCTAATTCTAATAATTCAACTACGCACAGCTCTTGTATTGTTAACGCTTTTGTCCACAGAGCAACAACATCTGAACAAACACAACTTATTTCAGGACAATCGCACTACTCGTGTGCCTAAAAAACAGTGTCCAGGGCCACCATATCCGTGACCTAATTAGTTATTGGAAAAAATAATTAGTATTGTTAAAATCCGAACGAATTTCTGGGATCTACAGGGCTGTACAAAATATATTTTCTATTACAATAATGCGAGAACAAACTATCACATACACTCATCACTGCCTAGACTAAACAGACTGGGCAATAGACTACTTAAAAAAGAAACATGCAGTCAATTCTATAGTTTTGACAATGATAGTTTCTACATTAAAATCTTCTGATATTTAACTATTCTACTCATAGGTTTATATATGATTTTTTAATTAATTTTTTGTCCATATATTTTTTTTACAAAATTGTTTTTTATTGTTTCCTGCATTATTCTACTTGTTTTTTATTAGATCCTTGATCTGCATTAACAGGTCAATCCTGGTCTGTGACGAGGACGTCCAGCTCTCTCTCTATCTCTTTGGTGGTCTCTCTGGCGATCGGCGCTCCTCTGGAATCCAGCGCATTATGGCTCTGGAAAGTCCTGTCTGGTCCATTCTCTCGATATTATTCCTCCAGAAACGCCTTCTCTGCCTGCTTCATTGTACAAAGTCTTATATGATGCAGGTTCTGCAGATTTACGCATTGGGTACTCTGTCTCTGAGGGTTTTGCCCGCAATGTATCTTAGGGTCTTCTTCTCGGTAGTTCTGAAAAGTTTTTTAGTTCTCACCATGTCCGCTCTTGCTTCGATACCGTATGTCATAAAAGGTTAAATGCATGTTTTATATATTCTGATCTTGATTTCTACTAGCATATGCTTATTGGCCTATATATCATATATCAGTGGCGTGCAGTGGGTATAAACTTAGATTATACTATGACCGACTATATAACTATATTTAAAAAAGTATATATACGTATATACCTACAAGGGTAAAAACATTTTAATTTTTTTTTATCTGTATATAATGAACGATTTTGAGTAGCTTCGATCCACAAAAATAACTGCATTTTAAAAGAAGTATTGTAAATAAGATTTCCTAAATAAATAAATATTTTATATATAGGTAATACCGCAAAAATTTTCAATATATTTCGAAGATGATTTATATATAATTAAATCTGGAATAATACCAATTTCAGATGTACGTTTCTTTTCACAAAAATAAATCAAAAAATTTATGATATCATCGATGGTAATGTCGTCGTAAATAACCATTATGATATGACCATTGGATATGATAGATGGTATTTACATTCACCATAGAAATTAAAAATGGAATTTACATAAAAAGTTATGGGTGGAATTTGTAAAAAATATCATTTCTGCAATGACGTGCGCGTAGTTTTTACCTAGCATAGGACCTATCGAAGAAACACGCTATTCCATGAAAAATTTACTTGTCTATTACACAAAACTCGCAGATATAGAGCTAAGTAAAAATACACGGTTCAGGACGAGTTTTTTCTCGACTTGATTAGATCTATGGAACAAATTTGTTGGGCGCAAACAAGTGATATAAATTAAGAATTGACATGAAGTTAGGTACAGAAAAGTCGGAAATAAAATTTCTAGCCGTAGGACGAATTACGGCTAGAATTAATATAAGGATTATTTAATTAATATTTTTGGTTCCCAGAATCTTTTCTAATGCACATCTTTTTTGCTTGTATGCGGTGCATGCCACTGCCATATATATTGGCATATGCTTATTGGCTTGTTGGCAAACAGTGTCTCTTAAGCATCCGGAAATAACCGCTGTTTTGAGTGCGGTGTTTTATCCTCTCTGCCTATCCCTCCGGTGACGCATGATGGTTATTTATTTAGTTGAAAAAAAATTGAGATTTTCAAGTAAAGGGCAGAGCAATCTATACCTATAAAACTCAATGTCTGTGTGTTTGTCTGTCTATTTGTCTGTCTGTTCTCTATACAAATCCACACCGTTTGTCCGAATCGATTCAAAATTTGCATACATATGCTTAGGGACCCGGCGGGTAGCATAGGTAACATTTCCCCCCTATTCTCATACACCTTCCTTTCCCCCTGACATATTTTCGATGCAAATCTGTACCGTTTGACCGATCGGACTCAAACTTTGGAAACTTAATCTTTAGGACTCAGCGAGTAACAAAAGCGATATTTCCCTTCTATTCTCATACCCTTTCCCCTTCCCCTGACATATTTTCGATGCAAATCTGTACCGTTTGACCGCTCGGTCTCAAAATTTGGAAACTTATTCTTTAGGATTCGGCGAGTAACATAGCGATATTTTCCCACTATTCTCATACGCATTCCTCTCTCCCTGACATTTTTTCGACGCAAATCTGTACCGTTTGACCGCTCGGACTCAAAATTTGGAAACATATTCTTTAGGACTCGGCGAGTAACATAGGCGATATTTCCCCCCTATTCTCATACCCCTTCCCCTCCCCCTGACATATGTTGCAAATCTATACCGTTCGAATTAAACCTTTGTTTCCCCCACAAATTTATTTTCAACTTAATCCTTAACCCATGCAACGCCGGGTACGAACAGATAGTTTATTATAAATACTGTTTTAATTTTCGAATCATTATGTTATATTGAGAGACGGAATTCGGATATTTTTTAAATCCTTAGGTATATCGTTTTAACAGCCGGTCTTGATTTTTTTTGGAAAAATCTTGGAAGTGAAATAACACACTTGCCGTCATCCAATCGTGCTGATATATCGCACATAGACTTGGTGTCAATGAAAATGCATTCTTATACACTCGCACACAAAAAAGCATTCAAAATTACCTCAGATATGAAGTATCTGCTTTCTGGTAGTATTCTAAAATTATTTTAATCATGGACACTTTAGAATTTATCTCTTTATTTAAAATTAGCTAGGCAGCGTCTCTTCGCACGCGTAGATTTTTATTAACTTTTAGTTATATTTTATCAATTAGTGCATTAAATTTAACGTATAGATACATATCGTCTAAGACTTTTTTTTTAACCTTTTTATGTTCTAAAACTTTTTTAGAGAAAGTATTTGAATATCTTTTGCCGTTAAGGTTATCGCTCAATCATTTTATCATCGACTTTAGTTGTAAAATAGTGCGAGCCATTTTATTTTAACGCAATAATATACATAGCCTATGTCCACTCTGAAAGTGCATTCTAAATATTGGTGTAAAATTTTTTGAAATCGGATAAGTAGTTTCGGAGATTACCTCCAAACTTACAAACTTTATCTCCTTATATATTAGTATAGATTTCTACAAAACAAATAATAATTGTTGTTATTTTTAAAAATAAAATAATAATATTATTTTTAAAGGATATATGGATTTATTTATGTTGTTTTTATGGGTTGAAAAAAAATATATCTTAAGAATACCGATGTTGACACAAACGTCAGCACCTTTACATAGTTGGAGGAGGATAAATATCGGAATAATTGTCTATTTAAAAAATCAATAATTAAAAAAAAACAGATTGGGATTTCGCTCACGACCAATTCAATTGTATTGTAAGTAAATATGTAGTAATTTTACAGGAATGTATGTGCACACGTACCTACACACGCGCTATTTTAATTCTATCTCAAATATTTGTTTTTCATCCATTTTTGACAGCCATTGTCTGGTACGTGTTTGAGGTACCGTCGCGTAGGTAAATGCTGAAATTCATTACGATTATTGTTTGAAACCAAGTTCCTACTGTTAGTTTTACTAAGTACATACATATGTACAAAAGTGGTGCGTCGGTCGTACTCGACATAGACAAGCAAACAATAATTTTAAGCAAGTGAGAGATATTTCAAAAATATTGTTAGGACAATGGCATTCTAGCCTATTATGTCATTTTATCCAAACAGAGAATGCACACCTTTATCATGTTTCTCGAATTTTTGTTTTCGAATATTTCAAAACACGTCATCGTCGGTCAATTTTCAATCATTATTGTGGTTCGATATTTCATAAATATGATTCGGGCCCCATTCCAGTACACCAGTAAGTTAGTCCTATTTTCATAGCACAAGCGTTTAGCTTTGTTTGAAGTAAGCAATAATATTGATGCTACACGTGTTCCGTATGCGTGTATCTATTTAAAAAAAAAAAATTAAATATGATAATACATCAATAAATGATTTTTAAGTTTCTATGTAAGAATAGAAAGAAAAGGTATAATAATTTACTTTTATAATATTGGTGCAACTCCTTTTATTTAATTCAATAGATGTATTACATCATTTTTTAAGATATAATTACATAATAAAGCAATTACTTTTTTAGTTATTTGAAATGAGATGTGAAGAATTACAATTATATCAGTATAATAAAATAAAATAATTTTTTATTTAAAAATAATCACTTTTTATTTGTTATAGGTACCTACCGTCCGATTCATCTAAGGAAATGTTTTTTTTATTTTAAAAGAAAATAGAGATGCGAACACGAAATACATGTCACATTAATATTCTTACTATTTTCAAATTAAGCTAGAATTAGTTTAATAGAACTAACTTGCTGGTCTGGAGTGACCTGAACCTGCGACCTTTGGATCACGAGGCGAGAGTCCTAACCACAAGACCAACAAGCTAATCCTACTTTGATTAAATAAATAAAAAATAAAAATTATTTAAGATGTTTAAGTACTCCACATTCTAATTATTTAAACAACAGCCGTAACAGCCCTTGTATTTTGAAAAAAAGTAAAATAATATTGTCATGATATTTTAAAATAAAGAAGCACGTTATCGAAGGCTTCCAAACAATATAGAAGATCCTATAATATTCTAGAAATTGGTAGAATACGCGAAAATATACTAGAAAATTTACATAAGAGGCGGCAGAGTCGCGCTAAAAGCGAGGAAGTTATAAAAACGGCGATAAACAAACGAATTGTGAAAAGGCGTGAGTGGAATATTCAAGTGCGTTACAGAAAAACGTTCCAGTTAAGTTAGTGTTCAGTGACTTTGTTTATAAATAAAAGTTAAGTTGCTTATAACTAAATGTGACTATTATTTAAATAATCCCTAGAGGAAGAGTCCCTTTCTGAGGGTTTCCGATATGTCGGTATCACTCACTCGGTGCAATGATGTTGCTCCTACTACTCCCATAAGGCAACACATTTCACCAGCAAAGATTCTTGATCATACCATGTATTAGTTAGAAAGCAGTTTTTTTTTAAATAGAGATGCGAACACGGAATACGTGTCGGACGAAAATTCTTACAATTTTCAAAATAAGTTAGCGCTTGTGACATGAAAATAACTTGCTGGTAACTTGGAATGAAGCTCGTAACACCGACTTACAAATCACTATGCGAGCGTTGTGACTACTCCACCAAAAAGCTACTAACTAGTTTGGTAACCTGTATTGAAAAATCAGTAGGTACCTACTTAATATTTTTATTTTTATTTTTCAACTCATCGAAACAAATAACCATATCAATAAAGAAAAAAAAATTAACAATTCATTTTTATTTTAGTAAAGTTCATTTACACTATAAATATGTGCACCTTTGAGGCCACTTTAGGATAATACTCTTATATACGTTCGTGGGTTTATGACGTAGTTCCATAATTATTGTATTGACACAAGATGACAAATAATTAATATTAAACAAACTTTGAAAACGTGTATTTGCCAACGGCAGAACAATATTGTCGGTGCCATTATCGACTTTATATCGACACATTTGAATATGGTAATGAGTTTTGTGAAAAATGTTAAAAGAATTTTTATAACCAATAACGAAAAATACAAAATTCACATATATTCGAAATTTCACAATCACTCATTTTACACTATTATTTAAAATCATACTTGCACCAGCTCACTCTCCCTCATTTCATATTATCTCGAGATACTAGAAATAGGATTTTTCAATATTCTGGTTATTTAAGAACAATTTTAAAAAACTGAAATCTAGAAGAATACACGAAAATATACAAAAAGTCTCAAGAGAAAACAATTCCTGTATATTGCGTAGTTGCGGACGCGAGTATTAGTCCATGTGTGAAATTAGTCTAAATCATGGATATAGTGACCCAGTGATCCGTACGAATATAGTCAGCCAACGAATGAAGTACCAGAGTACCTACCTGCGTGCGGAATATTCTAGTAGAGAATAAAATAGTAAAAAACTGTATAAACACAGTATTCCCCGGACAAATATTCTTGAGTGACGGTCACTGCAAATTACGATTAGTGTTCCAGTGACTTATTACTAAATAAAAACTAAATTTATTTATCATATATGCATGTTTATAGTTAATTTTGTTTCCCACGTAAATTCCGTGATTCGTATTTTGAATCAAAGACAAAACTACAAGAATATATTTATTGCCAATATCCGGCGAAAAATACTTAAAGGTATTTTAACCGAGTATGCAAATTCATTCAGCTATTCATAATTAGCACTTGATCAAATACTTGTTCAAAATGAGCCCGTATTAGTTACTGATAAAAATTTTGGTACAGAATATAAGTATACGAATACCAGTATTAAGTTTAGTGAGTTCACACTGTTTTAACGCGTAGTACCTGAGGTATATTCTTTAAACATGTTCTTCAGGCTGTTCTTGTTCCTGGCTTTTGCAACCATCCTCGTTAATGTAAGAAAAATTTTAAGTTTAAACGATGTGTAATAGTTACTACATAGTTAGTATAATAAGTGCGATAATGTTGGTAATATATTATATAATACCCATTAAAAATTCCTAAAGTATACAAATCGCGGTAGTCGATTAACATAATATTAAATATTATATGGTTTTAATTAATCTCGTGTTTTAATTAAAACCATGTACGTGATTTTCAAGTTTATAGTAACCAGTCAGTAAAAAATAAACATTAATATCAATTTTTATTTAGTGTATATTTTTTATTTAGTTGTAAAAATAACACATTTTTACATCTAGTAATAAAAACATAAATTATCATAACACTTAAACATAAATGTTCCAAAAATATATCAACATAAATAATCGCAAATAGAAACACATTTTCAAACGTGGCACAAAGTAAAGAAATTTAAAAAATTAATAAACATGAAGCAACATAACATGATCATACATTAAACTTACTTTTCACATATTTTGCACTTAACCTACGAATAAACAATTATACAATTACTTCTTTCACATTTGCTGGCAGTTCATTGAATAATTTACGACCTTTATAGTTTATGTACCTTCAGTTTTATTTTAAGTTACCTTAATGTGATTTATACAGAGTAATTTTATATTAATTATTAAAACAACTTAACATAAAGTTGTTCAAATTTAGGATATCAGAATTTTTATTTGTATAGTATAATATTGATTTTGACTTAAGAATAATTTACAATTCTTTGGTGATATCAGAATTTGGAGATAAGTTTTGAATGATTTCTGAGTTTGATATAAAGCCACCAAGCGCAAACGCGAGTTTTCTCTTAAATAGTCCGGGAAATATTAATGCACTAGTCGTCGCGCGAGAGCTTAGTCTTGTCCTCTTCACTTCAACTCATTTAGTGTCAAAACGAAGGCGTATGTTTGTTATATTGTTATTATTCATAGTAAAAGACTAAATTTCGTGCAAGAAAAACATTAAAATAAGGGTAATATCTCAACTTGCACTGCAGCAACATTAATACCATTCAGAAATAGGTTTTTTTTTAAACACTTTGAAGCCAATCCGGAGACAAGACGATTCTCAATTTGAATAATATTTTGCACACAAAAGCACACGTCATTTGGCACCATTCTATTGCTATTAGAATTACACAATTTTACAACGAATAAAGGTTATAATTAATACAACTAAGAGTGTATATTTTACAGGCTGGAATTTTTAGTTTCTTCACGGACACAGCCGACGCGTTGATTAAGGCTGTATCTGATGTCACTAACACCACCATCAATGGAACAACACGTCTATTAAAAACAATTATTTAAAAATTGGTGTGAGTGACGCCATGGCTTTATCCCCTATATCGTTTATTTTGCAACACTTACAATAAATTATTGACCCCGCTGATAAAAAATGTCACAAAGTAAAATCAGCAGTTGTGAATAATTAGAAATATGTCGATATATAAAGGAAATGATTTTAGTTGTTTTTAGAGCAAATTCACTTTAAATAATTGTAAAACAATGCAACTTATCTGTAGCTATGTTTAATATAATGTTTTGAATTAACCTTGTGTT
This sequence comes from Agrypnia vestita, assembly GCA_016648135.1. Lineage (NCBI taxonomy): Eukaryota > Metazoa > Arthropoda > Insecta > Trichoptera > Phryganeidae > Agrypnia > Agrypnia vestita. Next base: position 207,462 of record JADDOH010024643.1, on the reverse strand, counting down.
TTCATCATTGTTATCCGAAAGCTTATCCCAAAAAGCTTTGTAGTTAGTTATATTATAAACATTAAAATTGCTTTGTAAGATAATTTACAAATATACAATTTTTAATTGAAGATCAATTACAGGAAACATAAAATCAATATTTAATATTACTTGTTTATATAAACTAAATTTAAAAACTCTACATTTTTAAAACGCTTTGTAATATTAAAATGAAACAAATTATTGGATTTATTGTAAAAAATACAAATAAATTTGTAATGTGGAATACTTATTACTCCCTTTATATTAACTCGTGGCGTCTGCTTGCTTGCTTGCCGTCGAAAAAACTTTGGATGGATTTTTAACCCTTTTCCCGTGATCCAATCGAGCTGAAACTTTGCAAAGAGACTCGTGGCGACGATCAAGCAGATCTTTCAAATTTTGGTTAAAAAAAATAAATAATTATAGTATAATTTCGGATTTTTAGAAATTTTAATGATTTTTTCAAATTGGAATCATTACAAAAGTTTGATTACTACCAACGGCGGCCCGATATCGTCACGGAATATTTTAAATTTGAATTACTCCGTCAGTAGGTAAAATAGGTACTTCACTACGAATTTCGAAAATTTATGGCAATTGGTTTAGAGATGACAGCACACTTCGGTTTTTTAGGAAGAAATCAAATAATAAAGAGATACTTTTAGAGATTTCTGACATAGATATTTGTCTAGACATGTTTCATTTTCAGTCAATCAATTATTTGCAGATAAGTTTTGAATGATTTCTGAGTTTGATTAAACGCCAACAGGCGCAAACACGAGTTTTCTCTTAAATAGTTCGGGAAATATTAATGCACTAGTCATTGCGCGAGAATTTGAATTTGAACCCAATCCGGAGACAAGACGATTCTCAATTTAAATAATATTTTGCGAAAAAAATTTTGCCGTCATTTGGCACCATTCTATTACTATTAGAATTACACAATTTTACAACGAATAAAGGTTATAATTAATACAACTTGAAGTGTATATTTTACAGGCTGGACTTTTCAGTTTAATCACGAACACAGCCGACTCCCTGATTAAGGCCGTATCTGATGTCAGTAACACCACCATCAATGGAACAACAAATCTATTAAAAACAATTATTTAAAAATTGGTGGAGTGACGCCATGGCCCTATGCCCTATATCGTTTATTTTGCAACACTTACAATTATTGACCCCACTGATAAAAAATGTCACGAAGTAAAATCAGCAGTTGTGAATAATTTAAAATATGTCGAAATATAAAGGAAATGGTTTTAGTTGTTTTTAGAGCAAATTCACTTTAAATATTTGTAAAACAATGCAACTTATCTGTAGCTATGTTTAATATAATATTTTTAATAAAACTTGTGTTTTCATTATTGTTATCCCAAAGCGAATCCCAAAAAGCTTTGTACTGTTTAGTTAGTTATATTATAAACATTAAAATTGCTTTGTAAGATAATTTACAAAAATACATTTTTTAATTGTAGATCAATTACAGGAAACATTAAAAAATCAATTTTTAATGTTACTTGTTAATATAAAAGAAATTTAAAAACTCTACATTTGTAAAACGCTTTGAAATATTTAATTGCACAATATATTATAATGAAACAAATTATTTGATTTATTGTAAAAAAATACAAATGCATTTGTTATGTTGAATACTTATTTAAAATACTAAATTCCAATATTATAATTCCGCATGTATTTTCAAAATGTAAATGCGATTCTATCAAGTTTTAAATTTATAATTTAATGGAGTATCACCATGGGAGAAAATTAAAAGTAATAACTATGGTTAAAATGTGAAGGCAGTAATTGTTTTAGTGGCCATAATTTATTAATATAATTTTTCAACACTTGTACATTGAAAATATTAACATGTTTCAGGGCTAATAGTCCCTTTGTCAGGATACAATGTATACTGACTAATTAAAAATCAAAAATCGAAGTATAGACAATAAAAATTTAATAATTAATAATATATTATAAATAAATAAATAATATAGTAGGACGAACATGAAAACAAATTTTAACGGGTACTATTTGTAAAAAGGACCTAATTATTTATAATATTCACATTACTATTAATAATTTTCCTTATTTCCGAAATCAATAAAAAATCAAATTTTAATTCTAAATAATTGGTGTGTAAAATTTGTAAACTCTTATTAAAATAAAAAGAAATTTTCCTCAAAAAAGAACATTCTTTTGTTTGAGGAAAAAACATAATTTGTTTATTTCTACGCCGAAATAAGCCACCAACAAGAATCAAAAAATAATTATCTGGACAAACAAAACAAAAAAAAACTCACCAGCAGAAATTAAAAGTTCATAATTATTAAAAAACATATTTATGATAGTTGTAATGATTGTATTTATTTCATATAATCTGTCTTTTTTCAAAAGATTAAAATTGTCATTTCCAATACGAGATTAATAAAATATACTATTAATAAAATACTAACAAATTAAACACATCTTCGATTGCTATAAACCAATAAATTTTTATAATTGACAAGAATATACTTTATTTTCACCACTAATTTGTTGAAAATACCAGCATGTTTTGGGACCAATGTTCCCTTTATCAGGATCAACGTATACTAAAAATTTAAGGTTACATTATATACACAAAGTATATTATTGTTTATTATATTAATAATGTCACCACAAAATCATTTTGCTGCACTAAAGAAGTTAATATATTTTTGGAAACACCGATCAGTTTTACAACCATCGTTTCTTCTTTAGGATAAACTACAAACTAAACATTATATATTATCAGCAATTATATTTTTTGGTCAGTGTTACCAATAATACAGTGGTTAAAATGAAATGCATTTATTTTTAATTTAATTTATTATAAAAAAACCATAAGGGGACAGCTGATTAGAATAGTAAAATAACTAAATCCTTCATACAAATATCTATCTTGTCTGGATAACATAGATGGATTGAAAAACTATATCGATAATCATAGATAGCATTCTTTGATTCCAGGAGCCCGCATTTTATTTTGGCAATTTTATGCAGGTATGCCTTACTATGGCAAATTTGAGAATTAGTATTTTATTAAATGAAAATATTCTGAAGCACAAAAGTTAGCAGAATTTCCAAAAAAATGGTAATCGAATCATTTATTTGGAAACCAATTACAAAAAAAGAGGTTGGTGGCATTTCATATGCAATGCTTGAGTGGAGAAATTACGTACGTAAAATGGCCAATAATCAAATAGCAGAAAAGAAACAAATAAGAATTCAATTACACAAAGAATTGTTAAAAGGAAACAGAGCATGCCTGAAATAAAAAATATTTGATAAAATTTTTAATGAAATCATATTTGAATCATTTCAACAAACTTTGTGCAAACCTTATTAAACGTCGAACGGTTTCGATACCATTGAACAATTAGCATGGACGAACAATAATAAATATAATAATAGCGTCCGTCCTGATGAAAATACAGTGGTAGGTAAATCAGTAGACGTTTAAAATAATCATTGTGGTTTACTGAAATTAATAATTATGTCCAACCCCAATGCTTGACTCATGTGTATTGTGTATTTAAATTTTTTCTAATTTTCCATAAAAAATATATGCAAGTATAAATAAATATTACCAGAAATCGACTGAAGGTCCCTTTATTATATTGCGATAAAAACGCACAGTCATAGCAGTGTACGTATGAAAAAATACCAATATAGCGCATCAATATAGATAAGTTTAAGTTTTATTAAAAGTTATTAATGAAGATAAGAAAGTACGGCGCATGTATTAAATATGAAATTAATACAGACAAAAATTCTTTAAAATTAACATAACTGATGTCTTTCGATATTCGTGTTACGATGCTAAAATGCTTTAAATGGAGATATTTTAGTCGTATGCTAAGAATATGAGTATCAAACTTTGATTAGATAGTACTGACTTATAATAAGGGATGTTATTAGATACCTACATATATCACCATAACATGAGTATATCTTAATTTGCGATAACACCTTGTGGCCGGCGACAAACTGAGTGGATTTTCCGCTGCGACTTTTCCGTAACGTAAAATCAACAAAGCAAATGGGTCGACCGATTATCCGCGAAGTTGATAAGCGCATATTGTATGAAAAGAAATGTAGAGGCATTCCACGACCGAAGAGACGCGGCGAAAGATCCGCGCAGTGTGGTGCCGGCCTAAACGATTCTCAAACTAATATTCCATCACTCAATGTTCCTTCGAACGATTGTGACATTAAATATTCCTTTAAACGGACATTTAACTATCCTTGAGAGGACACAAGTAAACGCGAAGCAGCCTGCTGGTAAAAATACTTTCAACAAAGCATCCGCCAGCTAAAGGTATGCAAATTCCTTCAACTATACACAGCAAGCACTTGATCAAATAGTTATTTAGAACAGGCCGGTATAACACTGATCGCATTTTCGTGTAGAATATAAGTGTAACAAAAACAGCATTGAAGCCAGTGTGTCTACTCAGTTGTAACGTGAAGTACCTACTAAAAACGACCAATATGTTCTTCAGGCTGTTCTTGATCCTCGCCATGGTGGCAGTCCTCGTAAACGTAAGTGTAACTTCTGTCAATTTTCTTTTACTTCTTCTTTATTTTAATTGAACATGACGCCAATTTTCTTCCTATCTATGGATGCAGAATAATTAAATATTCGTTACATTGTATTTGCATAGACGAAATACGTGATGCACTGCAAAATAAAATTAATAAAATTTATAACAAATATTATTAATATTATGAGTTGATTTGAGTGTTTTTAACATCAATTTAAAGAAATAAAGCTATGCTTAATCCACGAGTATAAAGCGTGGAAAAAGTGACTATTTTATACATTACACTAATTTTTTTATTCACTTCACTTCTCCAAATTAAATAATAGAAATATATACTAGTGTTTATAATTTGGTTACACAATAGCACTCAAAAGTTGCGAATTTCTGCTATACTAGCAGGTAACGAAAAATTTAAAAAATTCAAATCTGTAGTTTTAGACTTCTACTGGCATTTAAAATTTTGAAAAAGTACATACAATTTTTTTTTTTTTAAATAAAAACTTAAAATAGTTACACAATAGCACCCAAAAGTACTGCATTGACAAGATAATGATAATAAACGTACTAACAAATATTTAAGGGTAATTTTGGATCTCTACTAATACTTGAAATTTTGAGAAATTATCTATTTTTATTCATTTTTAATTAATTAATTAATTCTTTAAGGATAAAACGTGTAACTTAAAGTGTTTTACTTGAGTACCTATATATCAGGTTTTGGCACAAATATTTTAAGAATTTTATAATTAAGTAGCCGGGTAGATGATTGCAGATTTATTTTATTTATTTTTGTTCAAATAGGATGTGTATTTTAAATATGAATCTGTGGTTATGTTCTATAATATGGTTAGCACATTAAAACAAAAGTGATGATAAGTGAAGCGCCATTTATATTCTTTAAATATAGTTTCTATTGATGTTACAAAAACAGACATATGGTTTAACACAAAATAATTTAGAAAACTATATGAAAAGAAAGCTAGGAAGTTTTTCTTGAAGAGGAAAGTATTTTTTATTTTTTATTTAATTCGGTCATCCAATAGGGAGACATAATCACTTGATAAGATGAAATACAAAAAAATAGTTAAATTATAACAAAAATTCCTTCTTATATTTTTCTTATATTTTATTTTATCAAATATTACATTAAAAATATGAACATTTTCGACTCATAATTAAGGCAGGAATATAGTCCTGCGAGGTTATTAATGTTTTACAAATAAGCCTGTATATACTTTTCAAATAAATTAATGTTCCAAGATTAGATACATCATATAAAAACACTTCTATATTACAAATATATAAAGAGACATTCATTCAACAAAGTATAAATCCACAACAAACTCATAATTCTCATTTTTATAGACAAAGAGCGCGAATAGTAGCGCCACTTGTAAGGGTGTGTCTCGGGGTGCATTTTCATTAAGATATTCAGCCTAGCCTAACCTACCCTAACCTAACCCAACCCCTATGGCCGGATGGACACGCTCAAACCGTTGTTCACCGGCTAGACTCAGTCGGAAGTTGTAGTGTTCGTTTTACCTTTGGAGTCTGCTTTTTCTGTAAGGGAGCTCACGCGAAATACAAGGAATGAAACAGCATATCCAAGTTAGGATCAAGTACAATTTATTATAAAATTTTACTAATAATTTACAATAAATTTAAATCTCTTAAAAATCAGGAAATGCAGACGAAAGGTCTCGGTTTGCAAGTACAAGAAAGGGTAGTAAAACATTAGATAAATAAAATCATTTCATAACATGAGATAAACTTTGTAGAAACAGGCTAGATGACATGAGCGATGTAATGTTAAAATGTTCAATTGTTTCTTTAAGAGAATGAAATAAATTTCATATTTATAGTTCTATAATTTAAGAGCACAAGAAGGCTGTAACACAAAATTTGTTTAAATAACTAGAATGGTAGAAATTGATTAAAATACTATGAGCATTCCTTATAATAGACTGGTACCGGGCGAAACAAAAGCCTTAAGTTACATTAAAGATTAGAATTTTATGCTAATAAAATTGGTAGGGTAAAAGCCCCAAAATTTCTAAAATCACCTGATGTGATAGCGAAATGTGGTAGAATATTACTGGTTAAGAGTTATGAAAATATTGAACTTTTAATTTATTCCAACATAAAATAAGGCTTTGTACAGTAAAAAAAAAATAAAGAATATTTAAACGCAACAGAACTGAGGATAAAATTTCACTGCATCTTTAAATAATGTTTTAGACAAAAAAAATAATAAGAACTTCGACGCACCTGAGATGTGAGTTAAATGTTACATAAAATATCTTACAATGTAACGCAAAGAACAAAATAATTTGTAAAACCAAATTAATTAATCAATTAGAAAGACATACAGAAACATCTAATCCACGAAAAAATATTAAAATTAATCATTTAATAAAAATGAGAATTACATATAAGGTCGACATATTCACGGAAATCTACAAGGCTCCTATAGCTTAGTGGTCAGAGCACCGGCCCCGGAAAGGAGGTGACCCGGGTTCCAATCCCGGTAGTAGCCAAAATATTTTTTCGTGGATTAGATTTTTCTGTATGTCTTTCTAATCGATTAATTAATTTGGTTTTAAAAACTTCACACAACTTTGTTCTGAAAAATTACAACTTCACAAATATGAATATGTTCTCGAATTTAAAATAATTTGTATTTCAAAGATTCTCTGGTATAAAAATCTAGGGTTGAAGTAACAAATGGTTTTCAAGATGATGTTTTAGTAGCACGGCCCTGCGCCGGCGGTAGGTTTACATTTTATAAACTTCAGAATTTCACAACTATTAGGATGGTTGGCAAATTTTAAATCCAATGAATTCAAGTTAGCGAGGAGAGATGAATTTTTGAATGGAGTTTCAACCGGCCGAGACAGACAATCATCTTCATTAAGCGTAAATTTGCTCCCGTTATCGTTGGGGCGAATAGAGGGCGTCCGCGAAAGACCTGGCAAGATCAGGTACTACAAGTATTTGAGGATGGCCCTGTTAAAAGCCGCAACAACCGTAGAACGTGTATGAGAAGATGTATGAATGTGGCCGAAGCAAAAGTGGTGTGCCAGGATAGAAAAGTGTGGCGTTCAATCCTCTCTGCCTACCCCTGCGGAGAAACGGCGTGATGGTTTGTTAGTTAGTTATCGTTGGGGACAATGCCATACGGAGATGAAATCCTCCCTGGGCCTCGGATGGATACAAATATGAATTGGAGGTTACTTTTTTTGTTGGTGAGTCTTGAATCTCTGGCGGTTCCTCATCAGCCCAGGCGGCACCGGAATCAAAAGCTGCATGGTGCAAGCGACCTCAGACCCGTATTAGAGTAGCTTGTTGGTCTTGTGGTTAGGACTCTCGCCTCGTGATCCAAAGGTCGCGGGTTCGAATCTCACTGCTGACAAACAAGTTAGTTCTATTTTCATAGCGCAAGCGTTTAGCTTAGTTTGAAAATAGTAAGAATATTGATTTGACACGTATTCCGTGTTCGCATCTCTATTTAAAAAAAGGATTTTTAAACATTCCCAAGTAGGTACAACAAAACAGCCCCACAACTCATCTAGGTGTTAGATTTTTCAATAATTTACCAATGAATGTCAGAAATACATAAAACAAATAGATACTCAATACTACAATAAACATACTCAAAAAAAAAATTAAAAAATAACTGTAAACCGAAGAAACTTGTATACTTGATTGACTAATATTTATTTTATGATGTTTATAATTCTCGACACTGTTCCATTTATTGACTTATACTTATCATTCATGCTCAAACATTATGCATCATGTACTGTTGTCCCCAAACACAAGTTTCAACTTTTCTTGGGACAGTTAAACAAGTGCAAAAATGTTATATATAAAATCACTGTAACATGTATTTACTTTATTTTCGATAAAGAATTTTAATATGGCGCCACGGGTAAAAAATTGATCCAAATCGTCGATTCTGCAGCAAAAATTACAGCAATATTTTTAATTTCCAGGGTGGACTTGTAGGTCTCTTCACGAGTACATTCGGACAAGCGGTGGAAGGTGTACAAGATATACTTAACACCACTATCAACGCGACCACACAGGGATTAACCAAACTTCTTTAGAAATGTAAATTAAGAGTAAGTAAAGCTAGGCTATTCACATATTTATCGTCATCACCATCTTCATTATCTTGTCCTAGTAGGGCCGGAGCCCAAAGACTCGACAAGGTGCTTCTAGATTCCCCTATCTTGCGCTGTTTCCGCATGTGTCAACCTCTTTTCATACATATTTTTTATTGCTTTTCCCAGTTTAATATGAGGCGACCCACCAGCCGTACTCCTTCCGGGGTTGCCAAGAGGATTCCACATTTATTTTGAGCAGAAAATAAAAAAAATAAATTTCAAACAAAATCAATTAATCAAGAAATATTTTTATTTTCAGCTAGCAATCAAGCAAAGGGATTTATTTCAAGAAAATACAGGAAAACAATAGGTATCCAACAATACAAGAAAAAGGTTTTGTTTCAGGGGGATTTTTTTCAAGACAATACAAGAAAACAATAGATATCCAATAATGTATAACAAAGTGCTGTTTTTGAAATATGTACAACGCTCTGTATTATTTTATAAGACAATGAATTAATAATTATATTCACCTATATCCACCTAATATTTTTTTCTGTTGAATGCCTCCTCCGAGCAACGTTCCCTTTAAAAGAAGCCGTCTTCAAATACAAACAATTCAATGTTATATTTGAAATCTTTTAAAAAGCTAGACTAAAACTTGGCGCAGACGTCACAACAATGAGCTCTATACTCTGTTTAAGGAGCTAAACGTCACAACATTTATAAAACTGGGAAAACTTCGGTGGCTGGGTCATGTAGAGAGAATGTCCGAGCATCAAGCACCAAAGTCCCTGCCGAACTCAAGGCCAATAGGGCGAAGGAGCTTAGGAAGGCCAAAATTAAGATGGAGTGACAACGTCCTCAAAGATATCTCTGCCTTAGAGCTTCTAAACTGGAGAGAGTTGGCACTAGACCGAGGTGAGTGGAGGAAAATTATTGAGGAGGCCAAGACCCACCAAGGGTTGTAGTGCCAAGAACGATTCTCGTGGCTTCTAGGCTTTTCTAGGTGTTTTTAGAATTTTTCCCAAAGATTATAGATCACCCTAGGCCGTTCTCGAGTTTTTGATAAGGTTGTGACAAGGAGTGCGTAATTCTTTTTAGCATCTCGTTACAACACAATGAGCGGCTAAATCCAAGATAATGGTCTCATTACATATACAACGAAAATGAATATTTCACTATATTATTGAATGTGCTAATAACAAAATGAAAGATAATTTACGTTTAAATAGTAAGAGACCATAGTCTTGGATTATTTCCAATGAGCTTCAGTTTAGTAGCTTTCGTTAGAGATATGTAAACTAGGTTATTAGTGTATATTATAGATATCTCACAGAGACGAAACTGTATTAATTATGGGAAAGTAGGTATAGAAGTCATTTGGGTGTACACAGGACTTATGACCTGTCTTTCTATGGTTGGCTTAAGTGATCACATTACACAATTGTAACATTCGCCATTTCCACCCATGATAGAATATACCATGCTTATTCATTTTTTGGAAGATGTATATATGTTCAAATTGCGTGGAAAGCTTTCATATATGAGTTGTAAGTGCCTTTTCCATGCGGCCTGTACAAAGCCATTTTCATTCCCCTAAATCCCCACAGATGTCGCTAATGAGAAAATCTACATTGATTTTTTACGGAATTTTGAGAGCAATATACTTTATTGTGTGTAATGAAATTCATCCGAATACTTGCATTACACTAGGATACGCCAGGAAATATTATTTCCAATTTTTGTTAAATTCCTTTTTACCAGTATTTACAATTCAGAATATTTTGAGTTTGTTCAAATCTTTCAGAACAGTGCTGGATTTATGTCACAGAGACATTATTAATCAATTAGTGTATATTATAGATATCTCACAGAGACGAAACTGTATTAATTATGGGAAAGCAAAAAAGAACATTCTTTTGTTTGAGGAAAAAACATAATTTGTTTCTACGCCGAAATAAGCCACCAACAAGAATTAAAAAATAATTATCTGGACAAACAAAACAAAAAAAAACTCACCAGCAGAAATTAAAAGTTCACAACTATTAAAAAAACATATTTATGATAGTTGTAATGATTGTATTTATTTCATATAATCTGTTTTTATTCAAAAGATTTTGTCATTTGATTTCCAATACGAGATTAATTAAATATACTATTAATAAAATACTAACAAATTAAACACATCTGCGATTGCTTTAAACCACTAAATTTTTATAATTAACAAGAATATACTTTATTTTCACCACTAATTTGTTGAAAATACCAGCATGTTTTGGGACCAATGGTCCCTTTATCAGGATACAACGTATACTAAAAATTTAAGGTTACATTATATACACTGAGTATATTATTGTTTATTATATTAACAATGTCACCAAAAAATCATTTTGCTGCACTAAAGAAGTTAATATATTTTTGGAAACACCGATCAGTTTTACAACCATCGTTTCTTCTTTAGGCTAAACTACAAACAAACATTATATAATATCAGCAATTAAATTTTTTGGTCGGTGTTACCAATACTACAGTGGTTAAAATAAAATGCATTTATTTTTAATTTTATTTACAACAAAAAACCATACGGGGGCAGCTGATTAGAATAGTAAAATAACTAAATCCTTCATACAAATATCTATCTTGTCTGAATAACATAGATGGATTGAAAAACTATATTGATAATCTTAGATAGCATTCTTTGATTCCAGGAGCCCGCATTTTATTTTGGCAATTTTATGCAGGTATGCCTTATTTCCAAGAAAGTGGTAATCGAATCATTTATTTGGAAACCAATTACAAAAAAGAGGTTGGTGGCATTTCATATGTAATGCTTGAGTGGAGAAATTACGTACAATTGAAAATTGAATTGAAAATACTGAAAATGATTTAATAAAATGGCCAATAATCAAATAGCAGAAAAGAAACAAATAAGAATTCAATTACACAAAGAATTGTTAAAAGGAAACAGAGCACGACTGAAATAAAAAATATTTGATAAAATTTTTAATGAAATCATATTTGAACCATTTCAACAAACTTTGTGCAAACCTTATTAAACGTCGAACGGTTTCGATACCATTGAACAATTAGCATGGACGAACAATAATGAATTTAATAATAGCGTCCGTCCTGATGAAAATACAGTGGTAGGTAAATCGCTAGACGTTTAAAATAATCATTGTGGTTTACTGAAATTAATAATTATGTTCAACCCAAATGCTTGACTCACTTCTGATATAAATGTGTATTGTGTATTTAAATTTTTTCTAATTTTCCATAAAAAATATATGCAAGTATAAATAAATATTACCAGAAATTGACTGAAGGTCCCTTTATTATATTGCGATAAAAACGCACACAGTCATATAGAATATAAGTATCAGACTTTGATTAGACAGTACTGACTTAAAGATATAATAAGGGATATTATTAGATACCTACATGAGTATATCTTAATTTGCGATAACACCTTGTGGCCGGCGCCAAACTGAGTGGATCTTCCGCTGCGACTTTTCCGTCACGTAAAATCAACAAAGCAAATGGGTCGACCGATTGTCCGCGAAGTTGATAAGCGCATATTGTATGAAAAGAAATGTAGAGGCATTCCACGATCGAAGATCCGCGCAGTGTGGTGCCGGCCTAAACGATTCTCAAACTAATATTCTATCACTTAATGTTCCTTCGAACGATTGTGACATTAAATATTCCTTTAAACGGACATTTAACTATCCTTGAGAGGACACAAGTAAACGCGAAGCAGCCTGCTGGTAAAAATACTTTCAACAAAGCATCCGCCAGCTAAAGGCATGCAAATTCCTTCAACTATACACAGCAAGCACTTGATCAAATAGTTATTTAGAACAGGCCGGTATAACACTGATCACATTTTCGTATAGAATATAAGTGTAACAAAAACAGCATTCAAGCCAGTGTGTCTACTCAGTTGTAACGTGAAGTACCCACTTAAAACGACCAATATGTTCTTCAGGCTGTTCTTGATCCTCGCCATGGTGGCAGTCCTCGTTAACGTAAGTGTAACTTCTGTCAATTTTCTTTTACTTCTTCTTTATTTTAATTGAACATGACGCCAATTTTCTTCCTATCTATGGATGCAGAATAATTAAATATTCTTTACATTGTATTTGCATAGACGAAATACGTGATGCTTTGCAAAATAAAATTAATAAATTTTATACCAAATATTATAAATATTACGAGTTGATTTTGGTTACACAATAGCACTCAAAAGTTGCGTATATATAACCTTACTAGCAGATAACGAAAAAATTTAAAAATCCAAATCGGTAGTTTTAGACTTCTACTGGCATTTGAAATTTTGAAAAATTGCATATAATTTTTATTTATTTTTAAATAAAAACATAAAATAGTTACACAATAGCACCCAAAAGTACCGCATTGACAAGATAATGATATTAAATGTACTAACAAATATTTAAGGGTAATTTTGGATCTCTACTAATAATTACTACGAAATTTTGAGAAATTACCTATTTTTATTCATTTTTAATTAATTTATTAATTCTTTAAGGATAAAACGAGTAACTTAAAGTATTTTACTTGAGTACCTATAGATCAGGTTTTTGCACGAATATTTTAAGTATTTTATAATTAATTATATAATAACGAAGAACTGGGATATTCGGGAAATCTTTTGCGTTGGTTGTGATGCTGCAACTAATAAAGGCTGGTAGGGTGGTGTTATTTGACATCTAAAAGTGTAGCCGGGCAGTTGATTGCAGATTTATTTTATTTATTTTTGTTTAAATAGGATGAGTATTTTAAATGTGAATCTGTGGTTATTTTCTATAATATGGTTAGCATATTAAAACAAAAATGATGTTAAGTGAGGCGCCATTTATGTTCTTTAAATCTAGTTTCTATTGATGTTACATAAAGAGACACATGGTTTAACACAAAATAATTTAGAAAACTCTATGAAAAGAAAGCTAGGAAGTTCTTCTTGAAGAGGAAAGTATTTTTTATTTTTTATTTAATTCGGTCATCCAATAGGGAGACACAATCGCTTGATAAGATGAAATACAAAAAAATAGTTAAATTATAACAAAAATTTCTTCTTATATTTTTCTTATATTTTATTTTATCAAATATTACATTAAAAATACAAATTATAGTGCACAAAAAGAAGACTGAGAATCTAAACTTTGAATTCAATTATCTAAGAATGCCATTTTTTGACTTATCGTGAAGGAGTCATTCGCCAACTCATTCCCCTCTCCTTAAGAATGAGTTAAGGTTACCTCTGTAGTTATTTTATGCTCTGTGGTTCTGCCAGTTTCTCGGTGTTGCCAACTATACAGGGTTATTTGTAAAACATAAATAACCTCGCAGGACTATATTCCTGCCTTGATTATGAGTCAAAAATGTTCAAGCTATTATGACCTTCATTGGTTTCAATACAAGTTAAATAAATTGATAAAAACCCTGAAAAAATTCCAATTGGAATGTTTTCCAATTGTAATTCGAAGGTAAGAGAATGAATTTTTCGTATTCGATATAAGTTATTGTAATGATAGTCCAACATTTTACAAAAAATAAGTCAGGAATATTGAAAAAAAATGCAAACATGTCGTATATCTGCTTAACTATTGATATTAGGTCATAATAGCTTGAACATTTTCGACTCATAATTAAGGCAGGAATATAGTCCTGCGAGGTTATTAATGTTTTACAAATAAGCCTGTATATACTTTTCAAATAAATTAATGTTCCAAGATTAGATACATCATATAAAAACACTTCGATATTACAAATATATAAAGAGACATTCATTCAACAAAGTATAAATCCACAACAAACTCATAATTCTCATTTTTATAGACAAAGAGCGCGAATAGTAGCGCCACTTGTAAGGGTGTGTCTCGGGGTGCATCTTCATTAAGATATTCAGCCTAGCCTAACCTACCCTAACCTAACCCAACCCCTATGGCCGGATGGACACGCTCAAACCGTTGTTCACCGGCTAGACTCAGTCGGAAGTTGTAGTGTTCGTTTTACCTTTGGAGTCTGCTTTTTCTATAAGGGAGCTCAAGCGAAATACAAGGAATGAAACAGCATATCCAAGTTAGGATCAAGTACAATTTATTATAAAATTTTATTAATAATTTACAATAAATTTAAATCTCTTAAAAATCAGGAAATGCAGACGAAAGGTCTCGGTTTGCAAGTACAAGAAAGGGTAGTAAAACATAAGATAAATAAAATCATTTCATAACATGAGATAAATCTCGTAGAAACAGGCTAGATGACATGAGCGAGGTAATGTTAAAATTTTCAATTGTTTCTTTAAGAGAATGAAATAAATTTCATATTTATAGTTCTATAATTTATGAGCATAAGATGGGTAAAGAATTCAAAGTTTGTTTAAATAACTAGAATGGTAGAAATTGATAAAAATATTATGAGCATTTCTTGTAATAGGCTGATAACGGGCGAAACAAAAGCCTTGAGCTACGTGTAAGGATTAGTATTTTATGCTAATAAAATTGGTAGGGTAAAAGCCCCAAAATGTTCCAAAAAAATTTTATTATAATTTCTAAAATCACCTGATGTAATAGCGAAATGTGGGAGAATATTACTGGTTAAGAGATATGAAAATATTGAACTTTACCAGATAAAACTATTAGAGTGCCACGACAAAAAACCACGAATGAATTTTATTCCAACATAGAATAAGGCTTTGTACAATAAAAAAAAATAAAGAATATTTAAACGCAACAGAACTGAAGATAAAAATTCATTGCATCTTTAAATAATGTTTTAGACAAAAAAATAAAAAAAAACTTCGACGCACCTGAGATGTGAGTTGAATGTTACATAAAATATCTTACAATGTAACGCAAAGGACATAATAATTTATAAAACCAAATTAATTAATCAATTAGAAAGACATACAGAAAGATCTAACCCAGGAAAAAATATTAAAATTAATCATTTAATAAAAATGAGAATTACATATAAGGTCGATATATTCACGGAAATCTACAAGGCTCCTATAGCTTAGTGGTCAGAGCACCGGCCCCGGAAAGGAGGTGACCCGGGTTCGAATCGCGGTAGTAGCCAAAATATTTTTTCGTGGATTAGATTTTTCTGTATGTCTTTCTAATCGATTAATTAATTTGGTTTTAAAAACTTCACACAACTTTGTTCTGAAAAATTACAACTTCACAAATATGAATATGTTCTCGAATTTAAAACAATTTGTATTTCAAAGATTCTCTTGTATAAAAAACCAGGGTCGAAGTAACAAATGGTTTTCAAGATAATGTTTTAGCAGCACAGCCCTGGTAGGGTAACATTTTATAAACTAAGAATTTCACAACTATTAGGATGGTTGACAAATTTTAAATCCAATGAATTCACGTTAGCAAGGAGAGATATGAATTTTTGAATGGAGTTTCAACCGGCTGAGACAGACAATCATCTTCATTAAACATTTTTTTTTTAATTTTTTTTATTTATTAGAGACACTAACAGGATAATAGGTACATGATACTCAGATAATAAACATTATAGTGAAGACTATGCCCATTATCCCAAGTGTCTTCGGCACGCTCTAGTAACACGTATTTTTGCAATTAATTATATTATATATTTTGTGTTTGAGTGTAGTGCGATTAGTATTTAATGAATGATTGCTTTAATGGATCTATAGGATCGTGTCATCGTTTAGAAAATGGATGTTGTGTATGAGTGAGTTTTTGAACGAAGATAAGGTGTCTGCAAGAATATCAGCATCAATGTTAGGGTCAGCACAATATAAATTATATGTGCGACACAACCTTGTAATGGGAGAAAAATAACCAACATTATTAATGTGCTGACTTATGAAGATTCTGAAGAAGAGGAAGAAGAATTGGAGGTTACTTTTTTTGTCAATGAGTCTTGAATCTCTGGATTTTCCTCATCAGCTCAGGCGGCACCGAAATCAAAAGCTGCATGGTGCAAGCGACCTCAGGCCCGTATTAGAGTAGCTAGTTGGTCGTGTGGTTAGGACACTCGGCTCGTGATCCAAAGGCCGCGGGTTAGAATCTCACTCCTGACAAACAAGTTAGTCCTATTTTCATAGCACAAGCGTTTAGCTTAGTTTGAAAATAGTAAGAATATTGATGTGACACGTATTCCGTGTTCGCAACTCTATTTAAAAAAAAAATAGGACTTTTAAACATTCCCAAATACAACAAAATAATTTACCAATGAATGTCAGAAATGAAGAATAATAAACTAAATTCATGAAATACATAAAACAAATAGATACTCCATACTACAATATACATTCTCAAAAAAAAAAATTAAAAATAACTGTAAACCGAAAAAATTGTGTACTTGATTGACTAATATTTATTTTATGATGTTTATAATTCTCGACACTGTTCTATTTATTGACTTATCATTCATGCTCAAACATTATGCATCATGTACTATTGTCCCCAAACACAAGTATCAACTTTTCTTGGGACAGTTAAACAAGTACAAAAATGTTATATATAAAATCACTGTAACATGTATTTACTTTATTTTCGATAAAGAATTTAAAAAAAAATATATGGCGCCACGGGTAAAAAATTGATCCAAATCGTCGATTCTGCAGCAAAAATTATAGCAATATTTTTAATTTCCAGGGTGGACTTTTAGGTATCTTCGGGAGTACATTAGAACAAGCGATGGAAAGTGTACAAGATTTATTTAACACCACTCTCAATATGAGCACACGGGGATTAAGCAAAATTATTTAGATATGAAAGTTAAGAGTAAGTAAAGCTAGGCTATTCACATATTTATCATCATCACCATCTTCATTATCTTGTCCTAGTAGGGCCGGGGCCCAAAGACTCGACAAGGTGCTTCTAGATTCCCCTATCTTGCTCTGTTTCCGCATACATACATACTATGTGTCAACCTCTTTTCATACATATTTTTTATTGCTTTTCCCAGTTTAATCTGAGGTGACCCACCAGCTGTACTCCTTCCGGGGTTGCCAAGAGGATTCCACATTTATTTTGAGCAGAAAATAAAAAAATAAATTTCAAACAAAATCAATTAATCAAGAAATATTTTTATTTTCAGCTAGCAATCAAGCAAAGGGATTTATTTCAGAAAAATACAAGAAAACAATAGGTATCCAACAATACAAGAAAAAGGTTTTGTTTCAGGGGGATTTATTTCAAGATAATACAAGAAAACAATAGATATCCAATAATGTATAACAAAGTGCTGTTTTTGAAATATGTACAGCGCTCTGTATTATTTTATAAGAAAATGAATTAATAATTACATTCACCTTTATCCACCTAATATTTTTTTCTGTTGAATGCCTCCTCCGAGCAACGTTCCCTTTAAAAGAATCCCTCTTCAAATATAAACAATTCAATGTTATATTTGAATATCTTTTAAAAAGCTAATGACTTTGGCGCAGACGTTACAACAATGAGCTCTATACTCTGTTTAAGGAGCTAAACGTCACAACATTTATAAAACTGGGAAAACTTCGGTGGCTGGGTCATGCGGAGAGAATGACCGAGCACCAAGCCCCAAAGTCCCTGCTGATCTCAAGGCCGATTGGGCGAAGGAGCTTAGGAAGGACAAAATTAAGAATGAGCGACAACGTCCTCAAAGACAATTCTACCTTGGAGCTTCTGAACTGGAGAGAGCTGGCACTGAGCCGAGATGTGTGGAGGAAGACTATTTAGGAATTAGTATTTTAAATTATTCTTTAAAAATACAATAACCATTATTTGATTAATTTTACTATTAAGTGCACATTAAAAAAAAACAATGGTGTATAAGAACTTAGGAGTAGCAGAAATTAGGAAAATACGAGGAATAAAATAGAGAAATATTGAAAATGAAGAGACGAAATAATTTTAAATTAACTACATAAAATATTTTTATAACCATAGACACTGTTAGCTCTACTACTACCTCTGTTGGGTCCTGGAATCCTTAAAAGTCTTCCTTCATTGATATATTCATAACAATCATCGCAAATCCCGTGTAAATTTAAAATGAACTTTGTGTACATAAAAACATTGTTTAGTTAAAATATTTATCGAATCGGTTTCGCAAATCACGATTTCCTTTATATTTAAGAGAGTGATCGAAAGAGTCAATCAGAGTCAATCTAACATTAAAATAAACAAATTAAAATATTACATTTTACCAATTATACAGTTGTTAACATAATAATTATATTAATTTCAAAATTATAAAAAAAATAATTATCTATATATTTATTTATATAGAAAATAACCTAAAAATCGAGTTATTATACATAGGTTTTTGGATTTACTGCAATGTAATGTTGAAAGCTACATAATATGTGTAAATGGAATATACGATTCCTTAAAACAAAACATTTTATTACAAAATCGATCCTAATCCACACCTAACCGAGCTAAAAAATATTAAATGTTTTTTAAAAAAGTATTTTTTGCCAGATGTGAAAATTTGTTTCTATTTATGTCTTCCTTCCTTTTTTTTCTCTCTTCTTTTTTTTTTCTCTTTTCCTCTCAATTTTTTTTCCTTTTCACAAAACGTGACTGCGGGAGGAATGAACGAAAATACTGGAAATTTATTAGCGATTTATTAATAACTGATCAATCGACTATTCAACGTACAAAGTAGCTTTACACTATTAAACTTAACGCTATTCCTTTAATTGCACTACTTCGCTGTATATAGCTCTAATAAAAACTTTTTGATCGCTAGGTAAAACGTAGTTAATATACACTAGAGAATTCCACCCAGTTCTCACTCGCAGTATTTATCGCTTATTTCTTTCACGACTTAGGTAAGTACTTCGATTATTTGCTCGATATCTGTCGCCGCTTATTAGGCCAATGCTCACGTACGCAGCTGAGACGTGGGTACTATCTAAGAAGAATGAGCGAGCACTTTTTGAGGACGTTTTTGAAAGGAAAATTTTGAGGCGTATCTTCGGACCGGTTCTAGAAAATGGACTTTGGCGCAGACGTTACAACAATGAGCTCTATACTCTATTTAAGGAGCCAAACGTCATAAAATGTATAAAACTGGGAAGACTTCGGTGGCTGGGTCATGTGGAGAGAATGTCCGAGCATCAAGCACCAAAGTCCCTGCTGAACTCAAGGCCAATAGGGCGAAGGAGCTTAGGAAGGCCAAAACTAAGATGGAGTGACAACGTTCTCAAAGATATCTCTGCCTTAGAGCTTCTAAACTGGAGAGAGCTGGCACTAGACCGAGATGAGTGGAGGAAAATTATTGAGGAGGCCAAGACCCACCAAGGGTTGTAGAGCCAAGAATGTTGATGATGATGATGATCTGTCGCTGCACCTGGCCACCCTGGCCTCGCAGCTTGCAGCCGACTTCGCACTGTTTACACCAGTCAAACGCCACTACTCCACCCTTCGTCATGGAGCGTCCATATTTATATCCAAAAGTTGATACTTTCTGGATTATTCTAATGTTTAGGAGAAGATTCTCGTGGCCTCTAGGCTTTTCTAGGTGTTTTTAGAATTTTTCCTAAAGATTATAGATCACCCTAGGCCGTTCTCGAGTTTTTGATAAGGTTGTGACAAGGAGTGCGTAATTCGTTTTAGCATCTCGTTACAACACAATGAGATTCAGTTTAGTAACTTTCGTTAGAGATATGCAAACTAGGTTATATTTTTGTCACCTCTGAAGGACTGGTGTTGCGGATTTTGTAAAAAATCTTTTACAAATTCTGGAATTTGTAAAATTTTGTTAGTGGTTATGGAAAAAAAATCCAAATATAACGATATTTGGATTCTGTGAAAAAAAATTACATTCAATTATGGGGTGTTTTTTGTGTGACAGGCCAATATTATTTATAATGAACTATTTAAACTAAACAATTTTAATGTATTTTTATCAGATAATTTACTTTAAAACAAATTGATCATGGAAAATAATATCTACCAAGTACGAGGTCATATTTTCGCAATAATTAAAACAATAAACTTTGCCTAGTGCTCGTAGAAGGGATGTGATCCACACTATTGAAGTAATTATTAACGATTTTGAAGAGCAATATAAGATCATCCATCACATAATCTTTTTAATAAAAATGTTCTCAGGTTTTCACGGCCGTTCTGAATCTAAGAAAACTACACACAGAAGAATTTTTCAAATCTTTTTAGAGAAAATAGAAAGTCATAATTTATGCCCTCTATAGCCTATCTGTAAATTAAATTTTAATTTGCGAAGTTTGTAGTGATGTATTATCAAGATCTACATCCAATTTAATTTGTTTCAAAAACTCCTGTTTCATAGTACACGCGATCGATTTTTTTAACGTCTATAAATGTATCAAGAAGTATGTTGAAAGAGATTGAAAAAAATATAAAAAAATAAAACACACCTATGTTTAAGTCATTCTTTTTTTTAATCTACCTTATATTTTTCTGGAATCAGTTTTGGATTGTCAATCGTAGATGTCACTTTAGACTATTGCATGAGGAAATTGGCTTTCAATCGTGGTGTTGGTACATGGTTTATTTTTCAGTTACGTCAACGGAAAAAGAATTTGTTAAGAAATTGTTCAGTTTCCGGTACGTGCTATGAGGGGGATGATTGACAGATTGAAATATAAGGGTAGCTAGAAATAATGTTTGAAAATATTTTTTTTTTATACAAATATTGTGCATTTGACTTTTTGAATGATATTTGATTACCATGCTTTATTTTTATTTTTTTTAGTATCAGTTTCATAATCGTTTTTATTATTTTTGTCAAATAATGATTCTTAATTTATATTTTACTGGATACAGGTACGTTGTTTCTAATAATGTATGAATGAATATTTTTAAATAGATTTCGAGAGAAATATATAAAGGAGAAGGTCTCATAATGCTAAACATTCTTCCAGCGTGACTGGAAGGTCTAGATATTATTGAGTGAGGGGTATAAAAGCAAAGGTAGCAAAATCCAAAAACTTTTAATGTGGTCACCGAAGATTACTAATTTAGAGTGTACTCAATTCAAAAATTATGTTTAAAACTCATAGTTAAAAAATGACAACAATCCGTTGTGTAAAAATAAAGGCAGTAATATCCACATCAACTAATTAACACTCCCTAGGATGTGTCGTGTGTCAAAACAGTCTCTTCATACTAAAGTGAGTGTCGATTTTCGGTAGACTATTTCGTAGCAAACACAGCAATATCCATTTTAAAATGTTAAATATTTATTTATACACGTATGTAAAAGGAAAATTGAGATGAAAATTATTTAAAAAAATTATTTCCAATAAGATGTAGGTTTCCTTGATTCCGAAGAAATTTCTTTGAGTAGTTGATTTTTTGTATTTATCTCAGAAATACTTCACAGGGATATTTTTACTTTTATATTTACCCCTAATATATATAGAGATACATATGTAAAAAAGAATATGTGGTTTCCATAAGCTTCTGTAATTATCAAATTTTATCTATGGTTGATGGTCCAGGTATAAAAAGCAAAAAAGTTTAATTATTTGTATAACAATGTGCGTCAATAACGCTACCAGGAAGGCGCAAAAAATAATGATATAAAATAAAGACATATAAAAAGCACCAAAAATGCATACTTCTCTACCTAACAATGCTCGTCAATTAATGAGGTATAAAAAGAAAAAAAAATCTCTATGCAAAAATGTCCATCACTAGCGCTCCCAGATGGTGTAAATAATGAGGTGTAAAATACTTAAAATAAAGTATGAAAAGCAAAAAATAAATAAAAAATCTTTATAACGATGTCCGTCACTAAAGATACGCTAGATGGAGCTGTTCTAATGAAATATATAGTAAAAATACGTAATTTT
Source organism: Agrypnia vestita (assembly GCA_016648135.1). Lineage (NCBI taxonomy): Eukaryota > Metazoa > Arthropoda > Insecta > Trichoptera > Phryganeidae > Agrypnia > Agrypnia vestita. Next base: position 184,921 of record JADDOH010024643.1, on the reverse strand, counting down.
TGACGGGTTGTAGATGGTTATGCTACATAACTCTGCACGATTGGGGTTGATCTTCAATCAGATGGAGATACTAATTCCGAGAGATGCCTTAACATTTGAAGGCGTCCCTGTAAAAAGGGTCTATAAGCAAAAACAAAATTTTATAGGAGAGAAAAAAACACACTTAGCGAAATTAATAACTAGAAGTAAAGTTTATTTTTATTTTTTGATATTCACTTCACAATTTTGGACATCAATTTTACGTTTCTTTGTTCATACTTTTTTCTCTTTCTTTATTCATTCATTTCTTTCATTTTTTTCATTCATTTCTTTCTTTATTCATGTTGCCAAGCAATCCCAGTGACATCGACTGACGGCATCCGTCACATTTGTTAATACCAGATAATTGATGGATATAGACTATTTTTCCACGTAAGCCAACTTTTGAGGTCGAATTTCGGCAAAATTGAGTTTAAATAATGAAAAATAAAACACCGCACATGGTACATTCTGAAAGACCATTTAAAAATATAAACCATCATATAAGAGATTTTTATCCACTTTTCTCGTATATAAAAAAATAACTTCGTCTGTGTGAGACTTGTATAATTTATCCTTGACCAATAAAATCTCTTTGTGACCTGATATATAAAATTATATGGACCCTTTTTATAGTGACGCCCCCACTTGTCGCTCCAAACATGGCCCAGATCGAAAAGGGTGGAGGAAAACACCTCGTGCTGTAGGGGCAGAAAAAAAGAACTACGATGCTCAGTCACGAGCGTAGTAGAAGAAACACGAAAAAGAAGAAGAAGAGTTAAAAATCGGATATAATAGGTACCGTTTTGTCGAAAATCTTCAGCCTTCGTGCGATTGTTTTCTCTGCATTCTTCCCGCGACCAAAAAAGGTGGAATTAAAAAAAGACACGGAATAAAGGGACACAAATAAGACTACAGAACAGCACCGGACCGCGGTCATTAAGCGTAGTTAACCCGAACAATGCATATCTTTAACCTCGTCTGTTGGTTCGGGCTGTGGTTAATCGGTGGTGCAGTGGAAATTATTTATTAAAATTTTATGAGTATTTGGAGTTTTTTGTTGAGGATGACGTATGATGTATCTGGAGAAGCTGATTTTTAGGGTCACCACCCGTCCTGCGACGGGAAATTTCCAAGTTCGTGAAATGCTCGATAATTTTATTCGCTCGATAATACAATTACAAGTTATACATAAGTACGATTACAAAGACAAGGATAGATACTCGATGGACTAGAGCTTCCTGCCTGCGCCGGGGGTCGCTGAGAGACTGACATGCCCGTATAGGGCGCTGGCTGCTTTTTATATATTTTGCGAACAAAGAACTGTATTGTATTGTAGTATGGATTGCTGACGCTGCAAAACAAAAAAAAGATTTTATAAACAATATGTGACGGTAAAGGTGACGTGTTTCAAAATAAATTTTGTATGAAATTGAAATAGGTATAGATATAAAATAAAATTAAGATAATGTTGTAAATCAATAAGTTATACGAGACAATATCAACACGAAAATGTGGGATGTGTGAGTTCCAAGGGGAACGTGCTCTACCGTGCTAGGTGTAATTTTGAGAACTTTGTCCATGGTAATGATGTATAATGCACTCAATGCATATTGCATTGTTACAATACGCCAAATAACCTATAACATAATTTAAATCAATTATGGAATTAACCAATGAAAATTATAATATTAATGTAGAAGAGAGAGTACCGATAGTTGGTACCTACGTACCACATTTAACGGTAAGTATAGCGCCATCTTAATGCACAACAAATAACTATCTCGGCGTGGAAGGAACCAAAGTACAACACGGCACAATTAAAACAGTCTTTATTTCGCAATTAACTCTTTAAGGGCCGACGCAATAAACTATACATAATATATCAAGTAATAATTCTTATAAGTTATTTTTCATACGCATTACAATTTTTATTTATTTACCAGTATTCAAGGCTCTTGTTAAATAATACAAAACTATCAATTCATAAAAATTAAAACAGAACAAACAATTTAATAAAAAAAAAAAAAATTAAAAATAAGTAAAAATAATAATTCATTTTATGTAATAGAACCCGACGCAAATCGCTGAACTCATGCAGGATTGGGGCAAGTATGCGAGTATGCGAGTAAATTGAAACGATTCTACTGGACTGCTTACGAGAAATCGGAAGGGAAAAAGAATCTCAATAATTATTCAGAATTTTCTAAGCACTTGTTGGAAACTGGCCACACTTTTAATAAAGATAGATCTAAATTTAAATACACTAATATCAACAAATTTTTTAAATTGTCTGCCCTAGAAACTTTAGAAATAAACAAAAAATTAAATTCTAATATTAACATCGTTAACAAAATAATAGCCCCGTGTAAGTCATCATTATTAACCATGTTCCCTTCCTCGCCCCTCCCACTCCACAAATCACCCCCGCCCCCTAAAGACACCTAATACAATACTTTCGCATTTTAGATTAGTTGAAATAACGCTCCTTAATGACACGGACGTGTCGAAACCGATTGCATAAATTCTTTAATAAGTAAAAAATTGTACATTGTAAATTTAAACTCTTTAATAATGTCAAAAAAAATCTCAACTCAACTACTGAATGTACTTTTGTCTTTCAATACCGAGGAAAGACGATGAGCTCCAAAGTCCTTGAATCGGCGATACACTTTCATATACCTATACACCCGATGGTGCTCTGAGCCGATGATGTATTTTAAAGATAATATGGAGTGTCACTCGATGGTAACGATAAATCCTTTATGAAGTGGTGATCCAAAAATGTTATAATCAACTTCCGATCGGTAGATAGGGACTGGCTAAAAAGATAGATAGAAAAAGTCATGACGTAGATGCCACCAAGAACAAAACTTCTACTTGCGACACGAAGTCTATGTCCACATTGAATGAGTGAATATTTAACATAATAATTTACAGATCATTAATGATCATTGAATATTTAACGTAATGATTTACAAAGCATTAACAATTTTAAGACAAAATAATCTAAAGAAAATATGTGATTGTAAGAAAAAAGTCGTGAATTCTGTTATAAATTCTCATCGTATGCAGTTAATATATAATTTTGGCGGGTAGTTTGTGATACAGGGCTGAAATAATGCTCACTGTTAATGCAAGGGTTCATTTAAATAATCTACAGGACGGGTTGCCAACAGGAATTCTACTTGTTGAGGATACAATCATCGTAGACAAAATGTGGTTACTTACGGCTTACGGCTAGGGTCCACGGAGCTTCCGTGGACCCTCATAAAACTATAAAATTGGTAAAGCAATAAAGTGCTAAATTAGTATAGCATAAAGCAATGATAGAAAGACCTGCAATGATCTACAGCTTACAATACTATACTGTAAATAATGTGCTTGAGCTAAGACTGCATACCAGTGAAATGAAGATGCTTAGATGGTCTGGGGGTGTAATGAGGCTTGAAAGAGTGAGAAATAAGCGGGGGTAATTTTAGAACGGTCTTCGTTACTGAAAAGGTAAAAGAATTGAGATTGAAATGGTGTGTTCATACAATGAGGCATGGAAATCAAGCAGTGCATACCGCACTTAAAATTCAAGACATAAAGATGTAGCGGTCGACCCAGCGTCACGTGATGGAATACCACCCAATGGTGATGGAATACTACCAAATAAAATGGAATGGTACCCACCGATTACACAGGACCGTTCTACGAGCAATAGCTTCCATATCGGTCCTACTCAATCGTCTCCAGGTTGATATTTTGATGGCACTGCTTCGCATCGGTCGTATAAACCGTTGCAAAGCGGCACTGCCGCAAGATCAGAGCCAGTATCCCCACTCTGAGAGAAGTCTTTATTAGCAATCAAAAAAACATAATGACAGAAAAGTAGATAGGGTATTATATATAGACACATATTACAAATAATATAACAACAATAATAAGAAAAAAAGGAAAAGAAAAATCAATGAAATTAAGGTGTATAAAATAGAGAATAGCCGAGAAAATAAAAAATTAAAGATGAAGACGAATCCCACAGCAGCGGGAGTGGATGACTCAAGTTGGGCTGACAACCCCGTAGTTGGGAAAAAGAAAACAAACAAAAATAAAAACTAAACTAAATATCCGACTACGAAGGCACAGGACCGGCAGATATCGCTACAAAATTACAACGAAAATTAAACAGATCCCCTCAGAATTTCCCAGCGGGTCATCCACGCATGAGTGAACTGTCTGAAACAACCGAAGTTCTGGTCATTCTTTACAAGACATGGTTACATGGTCGTCCTCTTTCATTCATCTGAAGCTCAATCAAACCTTCTAGCATATCCACTTTCGCATCATTCATAAGCGTGATGGAAGAAGGACTTGAAAAATGCCCAGTTGGACGAAGCGATGGCCCAGAACAGGGAATCGTAGAAAAGAAAAGTAAGAAGAGCCAACCCTAAATGAAATGGGAAGCGGGTGAAGAGGAAAAAGAAGAAGAATAAGTATAAAGCATAAGGATAAAGCATAAATAAAGAATAAATAATCATACCAAGAGTATAGAAGAGTATCCATATAGATTTTTTTTTCAAATTTTAAAAACATAACTGATGCTTAAAAAAATGTTCTGAAATATTGAGTAAAACATAATAGGTACGATATATGAAAGTAAGGGAATTCAGGAAAATATAAATAAATCAACAAAACAAGCAAGGAAACACAAAAAAAATAAATTATTAATTATTGTTATTACTGAACCATTATTTTATATGGCAATCGTGGTGAAAAGATAAAATAATAAGAAAAAATAAAATGTGATTTCATTTATAAGAAAAGCTCTTTTTCATTTATAACTGAAAATACCCGCAATGATTTAAAGCTTACAAAAATAATGATTATTTATTTAAAAAAAACGCTTTTCAGTAAGACAATAAAATATACAAATGCACACGCATTCCGTGGGTTAAAGCAGATGAAATCTCCCCAAAAGCGCACGCTAATTAAGCACTTAGCACAGCTTAAGGATTGTATCCCATCCATTCCTATCTAGATCGGCATTAAGGGCGTTTTTCCTTTGGCAGGCTTAAAATAAAATCAACGTGTTAGATCATTATCGACTCGTGATTAATTCCTCGTTTATACAGGGTGATTCTCGAGCCACTTAAATTTAAGCCGTTTAATTATTTAAATAAATAATACGAAATGTGCAGAAATTTATTGCAAAGTTGTACCTTATTTAATGGAGAACTTTGTTTGTTGCATTTTATTACGAAACAAAGGTACAGTTTATATAATAAGGTAACAAGAAAATTAAGTTTTTTTTTTAAATATACGTGAGATTATCTTGCCGGAATGGGGCTCGAACTACCGACCACTGAATCACTAAGAGAGTGTCATAAGCACTACACCAATAAGCCATTATTAATTACCAGGTAAGGTGGTAAGAATCGTAAACTTGAACATATTTTGGAAAACCACATTAATATGTACTATTATAATATTTAATCATGATCATACGAGCATCATGAGATAAACAGAAGCAAATGCATACAAGATAATCGTAATCACTCATGTAACACATACTTGCTTTGTAAATAAATATAAGTAAGATTTTGGATTTTTACAACAAAAGTTTTTAAGTATTTTATTATTTCTATATATTTTTTTAAACTATTTTATTAACATTTATTACTCTTACTCCTAATTGAATAAGCGGTCTTAAGTACATCGGCATGGTCGCTCAGTTCGTTTAAAAAATGTACACTACACGTCATAGTGTGCCTATTCACTACATCCATTCTGCATTTTGGGATATGGAATAAAGCATAACCTCTATTACGCAAATAATTATTTGAATTATTTGTAGCCGCGTGATGCTAATTGATAAATGAATTGTTAAATATTACTTTTCCTCTATTCATATTATAAGCGCATTTATAAACAAAATGTTAATAAATGATTTTAAAATCATTTAATTTTTTTACAGATAATAAATCTTCTATTGTTACTCCGCAGAAATTTTTGGGATACATCATGTACCCATGTGTGTGTGTGTGTGTGTGTGTGTGTGTGTTATATGACAATTTCATACCCTTATCTCTTTTCCTATCATATCATGAAAGCCATCAATTTTGTTTTTTTTTAAATATATAACAAAGAATCGTTATTTTCTTATGTTAAGGCGTTTACTTTTTGGTTGGACATAATTATTAATTTTAATTAAACCAAAAAGTTTATATTAACCACTTGGTTGCTTATGCGTCCGTCGTGACGAAGATACAGTGGTATCGAAACCGGTAGACGTTAAAGTACTCAAAGGTAATTAAGAACTTTGTATACTCCAAAGGTATACAAAGTTCTTAATTAATTAAAATTAATAATAAGTTTTCGATTAAAAAAAATCCAATTTCTTAAATATAAAAAAAAAATTAGCATCAAATTTTTTAATTTTTTTTTTAATTTACACGATTTTTTCCATAACAATTTTTATTACAAGTTTTTTTGGCACAACACATTTTATTTAGTGAACACCTGTTATGCGACAGGTTAAATACAACTAATTGACATTTAAATCCCATCACACGTTAAACTTTTTAATGCTAATGGCACGTGGATAAATAAAGTGTTTTAGAATATTTCTCAAAAATTTTCGTGTCCACACAAATAAAGTGACGCTAAATATTTCAAAAACTGGAAATTGAAACGCCTACATTATTTGTGAATAGCATTGAAAGTAAAGTGATCAGTGTAGTATTGTAAAAGTCAGTTAATAAATTATTGTTAATTAAAAAAAACTTTATATAAGACATTTCTATGAATTTAATTGATTTTGATAACACTGTTTTTACGATTACGACAGTACGGATGCACACTGACTGATCCATAAAAATGAAAATTGAATGAAATTGTAAATAAGGAAGGAGGGGAAGAAAATAAAGATAATGAAATGGGAAAAACATATATGAAATTACCGATTATAAACCAAAAAAAACTATCACATACCGTGTTGAATTGGACTTCGCATGTCTCCTTGGTAAAAGCTCTCGAGATTGGTAGGTAGTTGTACTTTTGTTTGTATAATTATTTATTATGATAATAATTATACATTAACAAGGTGTATATTATTACTATCCCCTTTTTATAAACACATTAATTAATACAGTGGCGAGTTTATTGCCTGATATTGCTTTAATCTTGCATCATATTAAATAAAGTCTAAATTATATTTGAGTATTTTAAGGAATTTTTTACAAAATATATTTGAGACTACTGATTACTACTCCACTAATATTGATTATCTGATTGGTTACTTTTAAATTTTTTTATTTTTTTTTATATAATTAAAAAGTATAAACTTTGTTTTCATCACTTATGTGTATGTTATAAAATATCAATATGTTTCAGGGCTAATGGTCCCTTTGTCAGGATACAATGTATACAAGACATTATATTCAAATATAATTAAAAAGTATAAACTTTGTTTTCACCACTTATTTGTATTAAATACCAACATGTTTCGGGGCCAATGATCCCTTCGTCGGGATACAATGTATACTAGACATTAAAAATAAGAAATCGATGTACAGACAATAACAAAAAAAATTTTAAACAGAATATGGCTAGTTCTTAGAACGTAACTAACTAACCTTACATTACCATCACGCCGTTTCCCCGTGGGGGTAGACACAGAGGATAGAGCGCCATGACACTGTCCTGTCCTGACACACAACTTTCGCTTCCTCTACATTCATATATCTTCGCATGAAAGCTCGGTTGTTCAGGCTTCTAACAGGATCACCTTCCAGTATATGGTTAATCTGGACATGCCACGTTTTCCGTGGTCGTCCAGAACGAATTTTTTCTTAGAACGTGATTGTAAATTTAGAAAAAAAATGAGACGTCTTAAATCTTATTTTTTTCTTATTTCTGGCGTATAATGGAGATTTGGAGCCAAAACTGATTTATTTAAGTAAAAGTTGATTAAACATAATGAATCTGGGGTAAATCAGACCTATATGCTGTCAATTGATTCGTAACAAATAAAGAAATGTGATTTTAATACCTTTGATGAATGTAAAAAAGGATGACTTATGTGTTTGGTATCGGTATATTTCCTAACGCGAAAATGAACATAAAACTTTTTAAATCTATCACAAACATCTCTCCAATTGAATTACAATATATGCTGTTTTTCACGATTATAACAAAGGTATTTAAAAAACGTTGTCATAAGTATAGGGTAAGGACCAGATTGTCGCCGAAAAGCGAAGCGAGGATTTTTTTTATTTTTTTATTTATTTTTGCGCTATTAATAATAGGTACCTCACTTAAGCAACAGCACCATTCAATACACGAATGCATCAATCCTGAAACGTATCAAACCACACCAAGCTACAGAAGTGACCAAACGAATTGTTAGATTTTTTTTCTTTCTTAAACAGGCCGACAGCCAAAGTCATCATACGCAAAAATAGCCAAGCTTGTGTAAATCATATTTATTGTGACACCGGGAATCTAATCCAGAATCCTCGGTGTGAGAAGCCATGCCCGTGTTACGCTCGCTGGGCTACGAGGGCCGCTAAGGCGTTATGTGTTAAAGTTACATCCCGCTAAAGCGTTATGTGTCAATTTTACATCCCGCTAAGGCGTTACGTGTCAAAGTTACATCCCGCTAAGGCGTTATGTGTCAAAGTTACATCCCGCTAAGGCGTTATGTGTCCAAGTTACATCCCAAAAAACGAGATTATCTTGAATCGCAGACCTTGAAGAGACCAAAAAATGGTGACTGGATACATACGATCGTTAATAATAAAATGAAAGAGCGAAGAAAAAAAAGATATACGTAAATAAATACCCAGGTGAAAATTAATTTAATTCGCTCACTATTTTCATGGAGTGAGAGAAGAACACTTTGGTGTATGATAAACTTAATTTAAAAATGTTTAACAAGACTTACACCTGAAAACTATCACTTAAAAATGGCTTCATGATATGTAGCTCGCTGATCGCACTTTGAACTTGAACTTACCTGGTGTACGGCTTTGAGCTATTATTAGCTACGTCACTATGGCCAGCCCCAGTATCTTGAGTCTTCGGGCCACTCCACACGCTTCCGGTAGCCCCAAATTGCTCCTTTAACTTCCTTTTTTTTATATTATCACTACAATAAAATTGTGTTAAATTTAAGGTAATATAAAAATTAGTCAAATATCAATCAAAAAGCTCCATTGTGATAAAATGAAAACTGTACCAGAATTTCAAAATAATACCGCACGAGAAAACGTCATTTGCGTGCGAAATTAATTAAGTCACCCCAAAGTTCTACTTTTGCTTGTTATGTTACCTCAGCCGGCCCTGCATATGTCCTCCCCCTATAATTAATCGTCGATATTCCTTCCCACATGGCGGGCGTGCGCGTGTGTGTGTGCCCCCCTCGCAAATTGTTTCCATTAAAATCAAAGGGAGGATATTATTTTTATTAATGTGTGGCCATTTGTACCCACTGGGTGTCGCGAACCCGGGCGAGCCAACTTGCTCGGGGTTTGTGGCGAATATCGTGAATCTTCGGTAATAACGCTGTTGTTTTTAAATATGCATCGTGTGTCTCTGTGCATCTTCATTGTATAGTACCGATAGTTTCATTAAATGCTTTATCTTGTATGCGCCTTCGGAATAAAAATTGTTCTATAAATTGGCAAAGAGACATATTGCCGATGAAAATAAAATAATCATTCATTAATTTCACAATATCAGGTAAATTGTTCAAATAAATTATTTGGAATTCTGAGGCGTTATTTTAAGAGACATTGTATGTGTACATGCTGGTGATATCTGTCGGTTTGTATAATTTTTTTTAAAGTAATCCTTGAGTTCCTCGGATCTGGTCCGATTTTCAAGGCCAAAATGATCAACTGACCTGTAACAATCATCTGACACAACTGATGCAGTGTGTCTATCCTTGATCACGATGCGCGATGACTATCCTGATGATAATCGGCATATGAAAGCAAACCGGCGACATTAGATGATAAAACAGTCATCCAAGACGAAAGAACTCCTGGATGACTCAATGCTCCAAAATTCTTCAGAGAAACGGCTTAGATGAAAGCGACACCCAGATTCGAAGAATATACAGCCTGAGAACAAAAAGAGCCGACCCCAACAGCCTACCTAGGCAATAAGTTGGGACAGTGTAAGGAAGATAAAAGAAGAATAAGAATCGATTATGCAAAATATGTGGCGCTAAGTGGTGCCTTCCTACATTCCTAACATCGATTATTACAATTCCTAATTACAACATTTCTAACTACCTATATCAATTAATCACAATGATGGGGACATCAATATACCAATTATTATGAACTTCAATAGTACTCATGATTATTTTTCATTTTATGATTTTTCTTTGAGTTTGAATTCGATTATTATCATTTAGTTCTATGAATATCATATTATTGACACAAGATATGAAAATAAGGCTCGAATACAGAGTCAATTTTTAACGATTTAAAGGTTAAAGTACGCATTAAAAGCGCAATTTCCAGTGCAAATTATATTTTTGAAGCGTACTTTAACCTCATAAAATCATAAAAGTATTGACTCTGTATTTGGGCATTAGATTCATGTGCGCCTTAGAAGGAAAGCTGTCTTAAAATGATTTTTGGGCGCTAATTTACTAATGCTTATATATAATCACGTACATTTCTTTTGTACACCAAAATTGTTTATAAAAAAACGATATTATATTATTATTTCTAAAAATACAGCGCAAAGAAAAAACTTTCTACTATGCGCAGCGCTTTTACTCGTTACTGTCTCGCTTAGCACAGAATATATTTTACATAATTACACTAAACACAATAATTTTATTTACAGAAATGTATAAAAATAAAATATGAAAATGTAATATTGCGTAATGACAGTGTTGGCTTAAATAAATTTAAGAAAATTATATTTACAATTTTCACCAAACGTATCACAACTAGTCAAATTGCCCGCCGAAGTCTTTCCATCTGTAATGTTTTGCTTTAAAAAATGTCACCCGTTCGGCTTGTCAGCCATGTGCAGAGAGAACCTCTTCTGCTCCCTTTAACCTGCTCTGGGCTAAGAATTCAAAGGCGCCATGTCTAAACTCAAAACAAATAAAAAATTCCGATGCCACAAGTAAAATACACTCCTGCATTTTCATTGTGAGGAACAAAAAAGATAGTGTGATTTTTGTATTTATTAATCATAATCTATATGCATAAATATTTTTACTACTATTAAAAATATTTGTGCAGTAAGTAGGCAAGAATTTTTTAATGTTAGCGTAGTAGGTAGAATAAAGAAAAAAATCGTATAGATGGTTTGGTCATTTTAAACATGTGAGTGAGAAGACGACGGTGAAGAAAATATATGAAGAGGTGAATGTTGAAGAAGAAGCAGAGGGATTTTGTGAAAGATCTGAGTGTGGTGTTCCAAAATAGAAAAAATGTCTCTTAAACACTTGTAATGCCTAGAAGGTTCGATACCAGCGTTGGCCAGACATAAATAAGACGCGCGCGGGAGTAAAGTAGTTGTTGTTTTAGCGCACTTGGCAGCGAAACAGAAGCGAAGTTGCGGAGGCCAGGGTGGTCAACCGAGCACGACATTATTCGACAGCGAATAATCTGAAAAAGTTCTTTCGTAGTGAAATAAACCGAAGCGAATAATACGTACGGAAATTGGATGGAATGTTCTGGTGAATATTGAATAATGTTCAAGCGATAATTAGTTTATCAGTAATCATTAAATCCGTTATTAAACTCCAGCGTTTTCATTAATTCCTCCTGCAGCCACGACACGTGATACTATTGCGAAAGAATTTCGAAAAGGGAAAGGCACACGAAGTACATTTACAACACTGCGATCGTCACCCGCGGTGTCGTCTTTAACAAATCGCCACCAAGACGCCTGTGACAGATGATATCAATTCGGCGGGATGATTGCAGATTTCTGTTTTATCCGAGGAGAATTAAAGTTTTAATGGGCGCTCCCTCTCACGCGGGAATGCGGTGACGAGTCGGGCCCCGTCTCGCTCACTCATTATAATGCCCTCCACTTTGTTTTCCGCGTATTTGCGAACGGCTATTTAGAATTTGCGTTTGCCGAGGATTTTCCGCGATAACCCGACGCGTGAAATATGAGCTCGATGATTGAACCGGTAATTCACCGCCTGATAATCATCGCGCATTATGCTAACGCAAATAATGCATCGCAAATAAAATATCGCTTAGTGGACTATTAGTGTAACTCATCGCATTCTGAAAAAAAAAACCTATAAAAGCATTTTTACACTTCTTTCGGCGTAGATAGTGTAAATTTTTTATTGCAAAAAAATTTATGCTTGCAAGAAAAAACTTTTTTTTATTTTTATTAATTTATTTTTATTTTTTATTTACATCCCAGACCCACAAAACATCACATTGATATTTGTCTGTAGGTGCATCAATACATATATATAAATAAATTGTATTTACCTTTAATTTATTTATTATATTAATTAATTACAATAGATCTTATAAACTCAAATACAAATCAACAATATAATACAACAATACAAGAAAAAATACAAATATTACCAAAATCAAAATAAGTCTCTTTTATTTAATAATATATTCATTAATTCTATATTTTTCCCTTTTTTATTAATACCCATTTTGACGCGACATGGGATTTTATTTAATATTTTTGGTATGACATATTTTAATGTTCTTTGTCCATATTTATTTATGACCTTCGGTATTCTTAGTCCTTCTCTAACCGTAAATCTGGTACTATGTTTATGAATCAATCTATGCTTATATGTCCCATCTTCATGATATCGTGTAATCGAAAAAATAATCTCGAAATATATTTTCCTGTTGAAAAAATATAACAAACAATGTAGATTCTTATTTTTGATAACGTTACGAGCTAAAAATAGTCATTTTGATCTAGAATATTTTTTCTCAAAAAACGGGTTTTCTTGTTATAAATAGGTACATGGGTTCATAAACATTTACAATAATTCATTTAATTAATATAATAGAAATATTTCTATCCTCTCTGCCAATCCCTGCGGCAATACGACGTATTAGTAAATCAGTAAATCACGAAGACAATATATGTCATGATTTTGTATTGAATTAATGCGAATGGTTTTATAGAATACTTTGAATATAATCGAATAAATGTTCATGCATTAGTATGTCTACAATTGAGTAAATAAATTTTTGATGTTTAAAATAAAGAAACAAATGACACGAAAGATAGTTTGGATCAATAAATTAAATAATATTCAGATCAGACAACTTAATAAGTACAATTTTTACAGATTAATATGTTAATTAAAAGTATGTATCATAATAATAAACGTTAATTAATACAATAAAGTGTGTCGGCATAGTTCTTGTGCATTATTCATCACTGGTCACGATGAATGTAATATGTAAGAAGAAAACCAATATTTTCTCAGACAGACATGAATTTCCACTATTGATTTCCACCCTCTACAATAATCTGCTAATCTTTTCTCTCTATCCGTTAACAAGGGAAGCCGTGTTTAGGGGATGCATGCACCTTCAGTGTATGATGAGGCATCGGCAACATGTGCGGATTGAAATCTAATGGATATAAATTTACAACCTCGTAAATCATCATCGTCATTAGCTATTGTCAAACCTCTGCTTGGACTCCACTATTTTCGATTCTCTGCCAACCGTGACAACATCACGTCTTAATCATATAAGTGCCTGTTAGTATTTCCACTCGGTCGGTCCAACAGATGGGGTTTCTTGTCCACCATAAAAAGCTTCTTTAAGTATTCTTCTCTTCTCGCGAGATGTTCGCATTGAAGAATTTGCAATAAAATGGATGAAAGTTCATTGTTGACACGTAGTACTCTTTCTTTATTAATTATTTTGTAAATACGAGTTCATTAACACTTTGAGCGACATTAGAATTAATATAAGGTAAGTTAGGGTAAGTACAGCATACGTACGAATATGAAGCGTATGCGAAAGTTGTGTGACAGGACAAAAAGTGTGGCGCTCTACTCTTATCTGCCTACCTCCACGGGGAAACAGCTTGATTGTAAGTATGAAATATAATTTCAAATTTCTGTCGATTCAGGTTTTTCTTTATGCTTACCTTTACCTTTATGCTTATTACTATGAATACTTTGGAATTAGTGCATTCATATTCTGTACTTAAACTGTAGCATCTCTTGTACATATGTAACTTGTAATTCCAACTTAATGCATGAAAGTATGTTCCAATGGTCGTTTGTCCCCGCGCCTTGGAGGCAGAGAAGAGGTTTTGTGTGGACGGCTCCCCGTTCCGCTCGCATTCCCGTCAGTGTCAGAGGGGCGGTGAGTGTGGCCACTTTAGCATTAAAAAAATGATATAACGGCCCTGGATGTGTGGTGGGTCCCTCTTCTCTGTCTATTCAGATCCTTCAATTTAGTTCAATTGATAGTACTTCACAACTCATCCCCATTCATAATACTAAAATCTTCAGCTCCTCATTCAAATCATCGGTTAGGTTGTGGAATCAACTACGCACAGATGTCGCCATATCACAGACATAGTTTAACTCTTCCTTGTCCCCATCCTTCTACTCGTCTCGTTTTCATGGAGTTAGTTTTGTTATTTTAATGCTGTATTTCGAAAAACTGGAGAAATTAACCCACTATTGTAATAGTATGTATGAAAAAAGAAAATAAAGAAATAATTAATAATCCAAATTTTTAAAATTTAATCTTTGTACAGCACACACAATACGAGTTATTAATTAAAAGGAGCAGTCCCTTTCATCAAGAGGTATAAATAATAATAATAATTTTCTATTATTATTGAAATATTCAAAAAATAATAAAAACTTTGATGTCGCTTATCTCTGTAAATCTTTCATCCAAAGTGTTAAAAATATTTTCTATTCAAAATTAAATGAAGAAAATTTTATCAAAATTTTATCAAAATTAAATGAAGTAAATTTTTCCACCATTTTTTTATTCTAACTGTGTACGAGAAATGATGCAAGTCAATAATCATTTAATTTAAAGTGGTTACTTCTTCACTTACAATAATTTCTCATGGTATTTATTATTTCTTCAGTTTTTTTACACTTCTAGCTGTTCTTACATATGAATTTTTTGTATTGGCTTTCAAATCACACTCCAATCAAATAAGCTTATAAACAATTAATTGACTGATTCACCAAAAAAGTCAAAATGAACATATAATTTCACAATGATAATAGTTAATCGATCTAAATCATCACCAAAGCAGTGATATCAGTGTATATTAAGTCAAATAAATTTCTTTCTTTACAATATGAAAACAATTAACTACCAGGGCTATGTCCTGATTCTTAGGAAAAAGGTTAACTTTAATTTTTTTTATTTAACCTTCTCATTTCGAAGGTCCACAAAAAATGATTTTTTTACTTTGTATGGTGGATATGTTTTTATCAACTTAAACAATTGTTTCTTCAATCTCTTTTTCAGGTTTATCAATCATTTTTTAAAAGATAAAGAAACTATTTAGCATGATTTAAATCATTGACTATTACATAAATGCATATGTCAGAATACGAATATAATTTAAGTTTTGACAAATTTTCGAGTTACTGATCCCTGTGTTAATAGAGAAGCTCTGCAAGGAGCTGTGGAGGTTCAGGATGTGAGGAGGAGGGGGTGGCTGCGAGGGAGGGCTTCCGAGAGAAAAAGGATATAGGGGTGTAATTAGGTTGTCGCCGCCACACACGTCACATGCGACAACTAAGCCGGTTCGGAGCCGGGACACCCTCACAAAAAGTATTGCAGGTTATCACCCCCTCCGCGAAGACACAGGAGGCTCAGAATGATGATGGCTTAGTCAAATATAATTAAAAAATAATTAAACAGATTTTGTAAATAAAATGAATAATTATTGTTTAGTCATCAGAAATACATTGGAAAGAAAGTGGTCAAATATTATTTACAAGATTTCTTGCTGACAAACAAGTGAAACATGATAAAGGCATGAATTTCAGCAAGTACTGTGATTGCTTCAAAACATTTTTTTTCGAAGCAGTAAATCGGTGTAAGGTAAATTTCTCTTGAAAGATTGTTAAAAAATAAACCAAAAAATTAACTGTAAAGAAAAAAATAATAGCATATAAAAAAAGAACAAGCGTATGTAGCTTAGTTTGAAGGAGACACGACATTTCCGTGTTTACCTTTCTATTTTTAAGAAGGTGAAAAAATATATAAAATCATTTGTCCTACGAGTGCTTTTCCTTGTTTATATACATAACCATATTTTTGTTTATTGTGCAAACTTGACTTTATTCCGTGATATAATTAATATCCAGTCCACAATATGTTTGTGCCACGTATTCCCTTACGTGGGTCAAGCAGTATTTTTTGTTATGGTGATATTGCTAGGTCAGCTTGAACTAGCTAGGTCACAGACTGTGTACGCAGATATCCAAGAGCATGCAATATAGCGATCAAAGTTAACGTTTCGTCAGCTATCTTGTTTAATGTCTCAGATGTAATATATATTATGAGTTCACGCACGAAAAAATGCAGTTGGGTCTCCGCCTTCGGATCTGGCGGACCTCCTCTGCGCGTTCGTAGAATTTATTAATAATTTTATTTGTACTTCTTCAATCGCCCTCGGAGCTTCTCTCCAGCGAAAATAAACATCCATACGCAATTGTGAAATACTTTTTCACTCCACGAACCTGAAACACTTCCATAAAGAACTATCTATCAGGGTCATTACCTGCTGATAACATCAACGACCCTGATTAACGATTGAAAATCATTATTGACATTACCTGTTGATTCATCAATCTGTGTTTACACTGTACACTGTTGGGCGGCTATCGTAGATAGGCACTACTTTCTCCGGGTTTTCTGGTTTGATCCCTGGTCAGGTCACAATAGGTACATCTTTAAAATTTATTCAAACCTGGGTATTTATGTGAAGTGTTTCATTACGGTAATTTGGCTTCGTGGCCTGTTTTAGCGTAAAAAATAAGAAAATAAAAGTCGTTAAATAACAATAATAATAAAAGAACTAATCCTTGGACACCATTTGACCGATCCAAATCAAAATTTGAACATATATTTACTCTTTAACTCACTGATAAAAATTGAAGTATTTTCGCTTACTGCATTATAATTATTGCATAGTTTTTTCTTTAAAATCCATGCGTAAAACAACAAAATCTCTACTCTCCCTGGTCACAATCATCCCCCATCCAATAAATGTATTATATTATATTGAATGCCATCATAACAAAACAAAGGAACCAGGTCACCCCTCTCCCCTAATCGCTATTTTAAATTACATATAACGTCATATGATTACTGGACGCTACCAAATAGATATAGTAAAAGTTTTGTACTTTATATTTATATATTATCTATGGAGTAGCCTAAAAAATTAATACAATCTAGAAATACAAAAAAATCGCCTTATTTCTACAATAATTTGCAATTACATTTTAAAACTAAAATATGGTATGTCTTACATGGCATGCTTCATTTTCGTATTTTACAGAAAATTTTGAGGCAAGAATATTGCCTTGGAAAATGAGAATGAGTATTCGTCTTGTTTTATTGATTTATTCCATTTCTATGAAATTATAATAATATTAAGAAAAATAGTTTGTAATTTTTTTTTAATGTTGCCCTGTAGTTAAGACATACCTACACGTTATAAACTTCACAATTGAGATGTTTTAATATTTTTATTCCAATAACGATTGGATATGTATGTATGGATGGTCGTAGATTACTATTTGTACAAGTTTTTCTTTAGATATCACTTTAAATGAAAAGCCAAAACACTTTTGCTGACAAATACCAATAAGCTGCGATAAAAATACCATGTGAAGTAAGTCAATAAAATTATCACCTATTTATTTCATAATGAATATAAAAATGTATATTTCTCGCTCATTATAATAAAACATACAAGAAAAAAGATCCTGTTAGTAGATCCGTGTGAATAGTTCGAATTATATTGATATAATGCCACTCAAGCTAGTAAAAGCATATTAATCTTATTTTAAATACCTTATAAAAGTTAAATTTCTCACGGTAATACGACTTAACAGCATGGCTGCGTAATGTATCAAGGTATCTTCAGACATTTATATAATAGATATCATCAAAATGGGTAGTGCACAGCAAGCAAGATCTTCCCGGAATTTTACAATTTTTATTTCAATTTTAATTGATTTAAAGAATCTACTATTATCAGTAATCTTGGATACATTCAACAAAGTAAATAATACTTCCCGCACTAGTCCTAACTAGCAACTACCATAGACTGGTATAAGGGTGATGACAAAATATGAATGAATAAGGATTTGTAGAAATATTGCATCTCTGATTAATTTATTGCAAGCGGTTAGATGATGCTGATAATTCAAAGAAATTTAATAATAATATTATTAAAAAAATAAGTAAAATTAATAAAGGAGGCACCAAAATAATTTTCTTAAATAAAATGCGTGTAAACTGAGGTAAAATGATATTTGATTCTTACAGTCTCATCAAATCATCACGCTTATGTCCGCCACGATATGTAAAATATTTTTTTTTGTTTTCTAATGTACAGTTTTTTTACCATATCTATGTGCATCATAAAAAATCGTACGTGACACAAACGACATATAAATAATCCAAATTTTTTTCAATCTCAGGTTGTCATTATCATCATCACCATTTTGTTTTCCACTGCTGTATGAAGATTTTTCATAAATGGCACGCATTGTTTGTTGCTCATTATAATCCACAAACACATATTTTTGCAGAGAATAATAATTTCGTCAGTCCTCTCTGTCTTAGTATTCTTCCTGCTTTTTTATCACCACGTTTATTTTCCTGTCGCTTCATGTGATTCCCAACATATAATATATTATCACGCCCCTTTGAATTACTCAATTTTTAATTTTTTTTTTATTGAGAATGGGACTATCTTTTTCATCGTACTAAAATATTAATATAAACACTTCATACGAAACTATAGCACTATTTCCACACGCATAAAAAGAAGCAGTCTCCGAATAACAAGAAATTATTAAGGTCTAAAATAATTTGGTCCCAAATTTTCCTTTGATTTGAACTTGAATTGAAGTGATGGGTTAAGTAAAATAAACAAGAAGCGTGTCGGCTATTCGCTGTTTTCTATGTACAACAACGTTGTTTTCTGCTAGTGATGATTAAATGATCCATTGCGTTTAGGATTCGAACCCTGAATCTCCCGAATTCATCCCTCACACGATCCATCCCCGTCCCAAGTAGCCGTTTCTTGATAAGATTTGAGTAAATATGTACCTAGGGAGAGCGGCGCAAAAGCGTTTACTTTATAATAATAAAAATGAAGAGAAAATAACGCCTCCGCGCGGCGGGGAAAAATGAAATGGAAATTTTCTATTTCTCCCAGGGATTTCATTTCTCCCAGTGTAACTATTTACTCAGCATTTCCCGAGCATAAAGAAGACTAGAAATAATGAACCAAACAACCTTTAAAAAATGAAAAGAAACGATTAATTAAATTTGAAATGTTTTATCTGTTTTATCCAGAGTGAATCACAGCAATGAAGACATTATTTTTTTACAATTCATACAAAGTTTTAAATATTTGCTTCGGCATAGTATAATTTGGTATAAATCTTTGAGCATTCGCATGACGTATCCATTCCCCTTTAATTCAGATTGTTCTATATGCAGAACAGTGAAGTGAGATCCACCACAAATACAGGGCCGTTTTACGAGCAAAAGCTCCCTTATCAGCCGTACTCATTCGCCATCCAGACTGACATTATTTTAATGCTAAAGCGGTTTCCTCAAACCGCACAAATCACTTCACTGTCTCTTGCGTACATTAAAGGAATAAAAATATATTTTAAAGAAAATTACATAAATGATGGACAGTTTATTGCGATACTAAGGAATGAACATGATCAAGAATGAGCATTAACATGATCAAAAAAGAGGCGCAATTACTGTAGCAGTACAGTAAAAATTACAAAAAATGCCCAGCTTGAAAAAATCATACAGATTGTGACCACACCAGAATTCAAGTTGTTTTGTTAGTTGTAGGAAATTATAGTTCTCATTGCGATTAACAAAAAGTTGGAAATTTATTTCATCAGACAACCTTCGTTTCATTAGTTTTGATTAGTTTTTTTGTAAAAATTAAACTAAATAACTTACTGTGGTTTACACAGGCTAGCCACTTTACCAAGAGCATAAGGAACGTCATGAAGGCAGGGCGACCACCTTTATCATAGGGGCGCAGCTATAAAAGGTAGGAGCATAAGCTCCCGCCTTGGGAACAAGCTATGAGTCGGTCGGCAAAAGTATTAGGCATAAACTGAAGATATATTGCTACCACCTAATTTCAGTATTGGAATCTGTATTCCTGGGATTGGGAATACACCACGCCGATTCCTCGCAGAGATAGGCAGAGAAGATGGAGCATCATACTCATCTGTCCTGTCATGCAACCCTCGCTTCATCCACTATTATACAACTTCGTGTAAAACCTCAACCACTATTGAGGTTCTTAATAGGATCGTCTGCCATTATCTGGCCAACCTAGCCACGTCAAGTCTTCTGCGGCCGCCCTCTCTTTCTGGCGCCGTCAACGCTTGCGTCATGTATCTTTCTTACCATTCTTTCATCATTCAGTCATTCGATATGCCCTAAATTAAACTATGAGTACAAACATAAAAAAATACCCTTACGTAAATACTTAAATTCTAGTTTACACCACTTTAATAACAATATAGTATAGGTAATTGTTTAAAGTTATAACAGTAATTTAGAAAAATGAGGTGTGATGTATATACAAGGTTAAACAAAGCGGTATAATAATTTGTTTGTGATTGCATTATGAATTCAGGACGGCAGGGTGTAGAGCTTTTAGTAGCGAATCTTTATATTGTGCTAAACTGGAATTAAAAATATCAGAGATATGCGTATAGGTGTGAGAATTACCTTCTTATAATAATAGAATACGATTATTTATTACTGAATACTTTATATATTTTTTATTAATTCATGAAAAATACTTTGTTGCAATTTTTTGTTAGGTATATCAATGTAATTGCGTCTTGGCTATCAATTATTCTACGTATACGCGAGTGAGTGCAGAATTTGATCAAGGTAGCAATCATGTCATCGAGATTGCTAACTCCGAGCCATAACAACGGTAACAACATAACAACATAATCACTATGTATAGCATTGTTTCCGCACGTGTGTGACAGGGTTATTCAACCTGTTTTGCATTGTACATATCTACCAAAAAGCTTTGATATTGTCAAGAGATGGTAGAAACAGAAAGAATTGCACATAATCGAGGATTTTACAGCACTTTACACCTTTTACAGTAAACTATCTACATTTTACATGCCGGTTCCTAAAGAATAAGTATTAACTTATTTATAGCCGACACCCATGAAACGCGACTTTTATCAAAATATTTTTTTATATATTTTGCTTGGCAGCAGTAATACTGTACTACATATACTATGTAAACCCTGGTGATTGGGTGAAACATGAAATGGTTCGCGTCTTTGCTATGTCCTATATGTACCTACTGTATTTTTGACGGGTAATGCAGGTAACATCGCTATCATTGCCGCCTTCTAATTTGCTGGCCAAGGGTTCGAGCCCCATTTCAGGCCGTTTAATTTCGTTTTTTAGACGTGAATTCGAAAGAAATTATAGACGCTCGCTAGGGACTTTATTTTATACTATATATTGATAGCTATAAACCCGTAAAGAATCGCGGAACATAATAATTAATAACGACCCTTGCGTGCCACACTCGAGCGCAAGCGCCTCATTAGCGGCTAGTTATCATCAGCGTTAGTGTTGCAATTCCAGCGTTATTCCAGTGAGCTCAATTCGAAATTAGGAGAGCTTATGGTTAACATGAAAAGGGCAACTTCATCGAATGGTATTTTCAGTTTGTTTAGATCAGTCAAAATCTAGCCACGAATTAAATTTTAATTATAATTGTTATAAATTAACTTTGTTTAAACCACTTATTTACTGAAAAAATCAACATGTTTCAAAGCCAATGGCTTCTTCGTCAGGAAAACAAAAATAATTTACATTTGAAGAAGAAGTAAATTTTAGTTAGTTTATCCAGTTGATTCTTATTAAGTAAATAATCTTTAATATAAATAAAAATGTGTATTTGAACATGTTTTGTCTATCAATATGTTTTCACTGCAATCGAGTATTTTCGATATTATGAGCCATGTCGTATAAATATGATTAATTAATTTTAGCTTTCATACCCTTGCTTCAATCTCTATTACCCTTTCCCACATATTATTGGCGAATCCGCGATTTGTCAACTTGCGGTAGAACTACCCTGTTTCCTCGCATAACCCCCGACAATACATTGGCTGTAATTATAGTTTGTAATTAATTCATTTCCGTATTGATTTATTGTACATGCTGAATTTACTAGTTTTATACTAAATCAAATAAATGATTTTTAAAACGGAAGTAAATTCTCAAAGTATAAGTATTTAGATAATATAAATATAAATTGATATATTAGGTCCTTACATATGAAATTGAGGTTTTGCCGTACTGGCAAATTTGATCTCAAATATCTTCTCTTTGGCTAGGAATTCCAAATCCAAATTTATACAGCTATTTACTCATGTATTTGTGTTTTGAAAATTATAATTCATTTGTTTTTTCCTCAATTGTTTTTTTCTTTGCGTCACTCAGTTTACAAAATGAAAAACTTGAAATATCGCGTTATTTACGAGTACGAGTTCCACCGTGGCACCAGTGCTGCAGAAACGGCTCGAAGGATTAATGATGTGTATGGCGACGGTGCCGCAAAAGAAAACACAGTGCGTTTTTGGTTCCAACGTTTTCGTTCTGGAAATTTTGACCTGCAGAACAAGCCCCGTGGACGGCCGGAGACAAAAGTTGATAATGAAGAATTGAAGGCTATTGAGGAAGCGGATCCATCGCAAATCACATCCGAGTTAGCTGCAGGCTGCGGTGTTAGTGATAAAACTGTTTTAATCCACTTGAAGCAAATTAGTAAGGTGAAAAAGCTTGAAAGGTGGGTACCTCACGAATTGAGTGAAGCAATCAACAAACGCGCGTTGACTGCTGCGTTGCATTACTCAACCGGCACAATAATGAAGGGATTTTAAATCGAATCATTACCTGTGTTGAAAAGTGGATCCTGTACGATAATCGGAAGCGCTCATCGCAATGGCTGAACCCTGCCGAACCAGCCAAACCATGCCCCAAGCGAAAATGGACTCCAAACAAGTTACTTGTGAGCGTTTGGTGGACTAGTGCTGGTGTCGTTCACTACAGCTTTCTTAAATCTGGCCAGACGATTACGGCAGATGTCTATTGTCAGCAACTGCAAACCATGATGGAAAAGCTAGCTGCTAAACAACCGAGGCTGGTTAATCGCTCTAGGCCACTGCTGCTTCATGATAACGCTAGACCACACACTGCACAACAGACGGCTACCAAATTAGAGGAGCTTCAATTGGAATGTCTAAGACATCCACCGTACTCTCCGGACCTTGCCCCAACAGATTACCATTTTTTTCGAAATTTGGATAACTTCTTGCAAAGGAAAAAATTCAACTCCGATGGGGCAGTCCAAACCGCCTTCAAAGATTTTATTGATTCCCGTCCGAATGGTTTTTTTAGTAAAGGGATCGATGAAATACCTATGAGATGGCAAAAGTGCATAGATAGCAATGGTACATACTTTGATTAAATAAATATATTATAATAAAAAAAAATCGGCTTTATGTTCCTCCCATACTAAACGTCAATTTCATATGTAAGGACCTAATATTAGGTCCTTTTCTGTGAAATTGCTGTTTTGTAATACTGGCTTGTTTGAAGTTGGATATCTTATATTTAACTAGAAATTCCAAATTCAAATCATTTTGAGTATGTTAAAAATTTTCAAGAACATAATATTGAATTTTATCTCCAGGGGGACACCATTAATCAAAATATATTATGAATGTCTCATAGAGACCAAACTATTTTTTTTATACCAAAAATAGGTATCGGAGTTTTTTTGCATTTTCATACGGCTTACCCTCTAAACACCTAAAAAAACTTCAATACATGGTTTCCCATATAAAAAAAATAGTTTCGTCTCTATGAGACATCTATAATACAATATATCTTGATAAAATTATTCTTATAACAGCTGTCATTCCTTTTTGAAAATTAGTTATTCATTTTTTTCACACTGTTTTTTTTTGACATCGCTGTATCTGTGACCATGGAGAAAAAAAATCGCATTATTTTCGAATATGAGTTCCGTCGTATCACTAATGATGTACACACGACATGTAATATTAACGAACTGTATGGACCAGGACCGCAAATAAACGCACAAATGAACGGTGCGTTTTTGGTATGATCGTTTTCTCTTCTGGAAATTTCTATTAAAAATTATACCAAATTGGTGTAGTGGTCATAACGCTTACCTAGTGATGTCGTCGGTGGTTTGAACCCCATTCCAGGTCACCAACAAGTTTGTCCTATTTTCATAGCACAAGCTTTAACCCTAGCTTATTTTGAGAATATTGATGCAATTATTAATAAATGCAAATTTAATGCATTGATAATAATTATTATCATTAAACTATTTTTAAAACTTTCATAGAAATTTGTCGGTTTTAAGCAAAATTTACTTACTTTACCCACAAATGATCAATTTTATTGAATTCCCTATCCATAAAAAATAAAAATTAAAAAAATCTAAGTACTATATTATAATATAATAATAAAAAATCCGATTGTACATTGCCGTGAGTAAAAAAATTATCTGTTAATAGTATAAGCTTATTCTGGGTACATAAACTCAAAAATTGATTCAAATCAAAACAATAACATGATTCTAACTAATATAATAGCGATGATAAAAATTTTAATTTTGATTATTATTCCCAACGAGAATCCTACCAACCATTGTCTTTTTGATTCTGTTCAGCGGGTATACCTACGATGCGTACAATAAATGTAATTAATAGTTCCGCAGCAACATATGTAATGTTGTTCCAACTAATTGAAGGGTTGTGTTAGTTGGTAACAAATGTACGAGGCTGTCAAATAACTATTGTGAGAACCAATCACAGTGCGTATTGTTCAATCAATAGAGAGTGATTTGATTGTTGATTTCTGGCAGTAATTGGGGAATGGTGTTGCTGCCTCGACACGTACGAGTACGTACACCCAGTACAGAAGCTATTATCACTTCTAGACGGTTGTCTAATAAGATTTCGTATAATTTGTCTTAGAGTTGAAATAATTGAATATCTATTGTCTGAATTATGGTTAAGATGTCAGATGCCGTTATTCGATTGAATCCAAGAAGATTATATATTGCTGCTATATATATTTTATTATTTATTTTCAACGGAACTCATTAAAGCTGCAGAGCAATTTACATGAGCTTTTTTCGAACTTAAAAAAGACGATGCCCGCGATGAAATGTAATATTTTTTCTTTTGAACCAGTGATCTTTGTATTACTCAGCCGACGATTTATCTTACCATATACACTACAAGATACCTATTCGAACTGCTGAACGCAAGCTGGAAATATTTGGAAATCCTGTAGGTGCATGGCCAGGCTTAATATTTTTTGCGTATAACCTTATTCTTGTAAAATACACAGAGCTTCATATTACTGCGACTTTTTATTAATAATAATTACCAAAACATATTACATTTATCATTACTTCGGATTTTTACTTCGTTTCTTTTAACTCGTGGCGTCTGCTTGCTTGTTTTCATGACGAAAAAACTTTGGATCGATTTTTAACCCTTTTCCCGTTATCCAATCGAGCTGAAAATTTGCAAGCAGACTCGTGGTGACAATCAAGAAGATCTATCAAATTTTAGTTAAAAAATTAATAATTGTAGTATAATTTTGGATTTTTAGAAATTTCAATGGTTTTTTCAAATTGAAATCATTACAAAAGTTTGATTACTACCAACGGCGGCCTGAATATTTAAAATTTGAATTACTCCGTCGGTAGGTATAATAGGCACTTCACTACGAATTTCGAAAATTTATGACAATTGGTTCACAGATGACAGCACACTTCGGTGTTTTTTGGGAAGGAATCAAATAATAAAGAGATATTTTTAGAGATTTTCGACATAGATATTTGTCTAGACATGTTTCATTTTCAGTCAATCAATTATTACATGATGGTAAACTTAATTTACAAAGAAAGGGAGTAAAATAAAAACTTGGTTTTTATGGGTTAGTTTTTTCGATAAATGAACATAAATTAGAACAATGATATTTTTAAATGACATCACGTTTTGTAAATTTATTACAAAAAATACCAAATTTGATAAACATCTCAATGTTACTATAATTAAATTAGAGCGGCAACACTTCTCATTAGCAGTTATATTTTTTCTAAATATTATTTGTTATTTGAATCTACTTTCTAAATGATGTACCTTTCTTATTTATGTTTAATATAACCTAAATTGAAATAAATAAAATAATAACCTGTTATTTATTATTCCCTTTTTTATTGTTTTATGTGTATATATCTAAAATCAACTACATACATAGGAATATGATAATGACAACAAAATAATGTATTTGGAAAAACTCAACGAAACTTAATGATAACTAGGTAATAATAATAACCTATATATCATATGCTGGACCATGGCAATCAATGAAATCCATGTATATTATTGATGGATTTGGCGTTTGAGTTGTTGAGATTATTATTTTTTTGTTTATGTAGAAATTATGTAAATGATGATCATTAAGTTGGGTGAAAAACAAAATATTTTATCTTTACACGGGTTCAGTTTAATATATTATGTAATATTTTAACTATTTATTCATTTAATTAAAGTATCAATTTTCTTAACAAAATTAATTTCATTAACACTTTTCTCCTCACAGTGTTCCTGCACAACCACGCCAGTAATTCCGTCTAATTTTGTAAGTATTTCTTAATCCCTTAATTATTTGTATATTCCTCTAATCCGTGTAACTTTTTTTTATCCTTGAACGAAGTCTGTTTTATAATCCTTCTGTCAATGAGATATTCTCGAAACTCAAGTAGTAAAATATCAAATTAAAATAAAACTCTAGTAGAGATGATAATGTTTATGTTTTTCACCCAATTTAATGTTCGTTATCCAAGTAGTTCTTCAACAATTGCAAAATTACTTTGTGGAAAAATTTTAACAACAATTAAAAGAAAACAGTTTTTTATGCCATCAATGGTTCCTTATCTTTATTAAGATATTGTATATCCCGATCATCGTCTCCAAAAAATGTTAATTTATCAATGACTAAGCAGACCTTTGTGTTTCACGTTAAGAGTTGTTTCAAGATTTCTTTACAACAATAGTAAAGAGTTGAACGAGAAATGAGCTTTTGTCTATTATATTTTTTACGTAGACTAGATCGACTAACTGAGACCGTCTTCCAAATCTCCGAGACGCGAAAATGTCTCATTCGTGTATGCGTATCCTTATACCAAATTAATAAAATATAGCTGGTGAAGTTTTATTGACCTAAATGACGTAGATATCTGAGACACAAGAACTATACGAGTCATTGATTAAGATATAAATTATTGAAGTCTCACAGAGAAGAATCTATGTCTATGTGAAGTCTTTTTATACGATGGCAAAGGATTACATCCTATACATTACGATTTCGAAATCGAAACACTTAAAATCATTCACAGACTAGCAATACGAATTTGTGAAACAAACAATTGGCGAAATACAAGACGAAGACATAAAATTACACAAAATACACGAAAAACACAACACTAGAATGGCTCAAAACTATCACATAACACACGCCAAAACAAAAACAGGACAATCCCGACTCATTTTCAACGGATTAAAACTGTACAACGACCTGCCACAACAGAACAAACAACTGACCACTGACAAATTCAAAACAAAAATGCTAAAACTCGGCCAACTATAAAAAAATGACTTTGTATCTAAATTATATTATTATTATATTCCTACATTGAATCATGTAAAAATGTTATCTATAAACCTTTTAGGTTTCTATTATATTTTAAATAAATAAATAAAAATATGAGCTGACTTAAGTGATTGCTCTACACAGTGCAACATTCACAATTCCACCGCAGGATCCACACATTATCAAATTTTTAAAGTTCTATATATGCTCGAATCTGAGAACCGTTCGTTTATTTGAATGAACTTTGCTAGACATCTCTAGTCTTTTCTCATGAAAAAGTATAGGTACAAAGATTTTTGCAAGTCTGGGAACAAAATCTAGCAACTGTGTTCTTAGAACATGCCTACATATAAAAATATTGTTACGAGTATGAAAGGAGGAAAAAAATTATAATATTTTTTACTCGCTCTCGTTCAATATTTTTGCTTTCTCTTTAGTTGGCACATAATCTGTATATGAGACGTACAACTGCTTTAGCTATTTAAGTAAAATCATTTACGTAGATGTTTTCCGTTCTAATTAGTAATTGCGACACAAGACAGACCGCAGCCAGCGCGACTAACAAATTGCTACACAACTTGTGAAAAATCTACGGCGGACTGCAAAATATCGCCGGTCGTTTAGTTCTCTCGTGTCTTCTGCCAGACACCGGCTCTTCGGACGTGTCTCACGGCGCGCTGCTCTCATTTTCGCTACGTGTCTGTCTGTATGCGAATGCGAGTTAACAATTTTGTGTGTATATAGAAAACGCCATAAATTTCATTTACATGGAGAAGAACGTAAGAAAAAATAGTTTTCATTCCGATGAAGTGGGAGTTGCAAAGTTAACTTCTCTCTGCGTCAAAATATAAATTTTTTAAATTTAACACAAATTCAATCAGTTTATACCACTATATTTTTGATAACACTGGCCGGTTTAGGAAGAACTCTTCCTTCTTCAGGGTAAACTACGAACTAAATATAACAAAATATGGGCAATTATAATTTTCTGACAACTTTGTTTTGATCGTGTTTTGCGACCGCCTATCGAAATAATGAAGTGTCATTGGTCGGAATTGGCTTTCGAAGTATTCTG
The DNA here is from genome assembly GCA_016648135.1 of Agrypnia vestita. NCBI lineage: Eukaryota > Metazoa > Arthropoda > Insecta > Trichoptera > Phryganeidae > Agrypnia > Agrypnia vestita. The sequence goes on along the minus strand of JADDOH010024643.1, from coordinate 155,827 downwards.
CTCCAATTGCTGGCCAGGATTTTAACTTAGGAAATCCGAACCAGTTGACATTTAGAATTCGGCGTTCCGTTGTCTTTGCTTCTATCGGAAAATTGACGTTTTTCGTGCGGTTTCCAAAAATACGACGCATCCGAAGTTCAGAAATTAAGCCTTTCGGAAATAGACGTTATGATCTGTTTCCGAAATCGACAAAGCCATGCGAGTTAAAGAAAGGTCATCGACGATTAGATTTACCATAAGTGGTCTCTGCAAAGCCCAGAACGAGGACGGACTCTGTTAGTACATTTGCAAATGTAAATGTGTAAGAAGCTATTTGTTGTTGTAGAGATATTTAGAGTGTCTAGACCATGCGCTTTATCGGCGGAATAAAGAAGGAAAATCTTTCCTTCATTACTCCGACCTACGTTCGGTGGTGACAATTCCGTCCATCATCGTACATGCCGTATGATATCATTTCAACGTTCAACATTATTTTGTTTGAAAAATTGTAGGTATTTTTATATTTTTTTTAATTTTAATGTGAATTTGTTGGAAATGAAAGTATATAAAACCTTTGTAAGACCGATCACGACATGTGGTATTGAAACAATATTCGACACCACGAGAACGAAAAACTTAAGAACTACCGAAACGAAAACTCTCCGAACCATCATTGCTTTGCAATGGCATTGCTTGTGTTAAATATAGATACATGTCATCAACTGTCTGTATTGTTTCTTTAATTGAAATAAAATAAAATAAGTATCAGTCGTTATAATCGATAGGTGACTGAGTTAAGATACAATTGCAGGTTAGATTATTCTGTTAATTAATTATGGATGCATTATTATTTATAGATTTCTTGATTTCTAGGGCCTCCAAGGTTTTTCTTTATTATCAGTATTTTGATATTGTAATATTGACTACTGTATTTTTATTAAAACTATGGTTATGTTAAATAATGTGATAGATACCAGAATGAGTCAATTTATGATCCTTTCCTTTATCTTTAACATTTTTTAGAAAATTTTCAAAAATATAGTGGTCTAAACCATGTGAATTTAGGTTCAATTTAATTTGCAATGAATAACTACAGAGTAATAGCTGATTAAATTAGTATATGTTTTTCATATCTTAACCTGCTAAGTTTAGTTAGGTACCTACAATCGGACAAAGTATTTAGAGAAATAAATACATTTGGGGTTTGGATAACGGAAAGATGATCCGCTCTTTTGTCGGCTTATAATTCGTATTCATGAATATCTTTATTCACCTCGCCTTACTTAGCAGTCAGAAAAAGGGTTGAAAGAGTGGGGAGAGCAGATTGAATCTAAGAATACTTGCGTGAAAAGGCATTGAGTTTATTGTATTACATTGTAAAATTATTGCTAATGCTAATATCCAGGTCAATGTAATTTAAAGGTTAAGGTACGCCTTAAAAGCGTAATTTTCAGTGCAAAATAAGATTTTTAACATACCTACCTACCTTAACCCTTAAATCATCTAAGCATAGACTCTGAATTCTGGTCTAACAGTTTTATGTCACCTCGTATATATTATGTAACAGGCAAATTCTATCATTCGCCCGTATACAAAAGTTTAGAAATGTAATCAGTTATACAAATTGCCGAAGGAAAATTGCTGATGACTCAATTGTATCAGGTTAGGTTAGGTTAGGTTGGTAAATGTGATACTAATCGGAATAAACTGCCACGTCAATTTGTAAACGGCGGTACTAAATGTCTTGAGGCATATTAGAAAAGGAAGACACTTTTTATTCGGCATAAGGCATTTTTTAAAACGTATTTATCTTTTTAAATTGACAACGTCGTTTGGATACGGGCGAATAATAGAATTTGCCTGCGACATATACATCCTGGTATTTTTTTTGCAGAGATCGAGTCTATTCACCGCGGTCACTTGGAAGTTGATCTGACAAATTGCTACGAGACAACCGTATTGATGGGCTTCACGCTGCGCCTAGTATTGGCTTTGGCTGATCCGTGAATAACTCTTGGAGTGGAGTTAATAATTGAATATTACGCCGAGGGTACTGTGCTGAAGACCACGGACACGGGGTTTCTGTTAATCAGCATGAGTTATTCCTCTGTTTCAGTGCTTCGGTAATTGTTGAAATTGAATAGGAAAATAAGGCCATCTTTCATCTGTACCTCGGACAAATATTTCAAAGGTATACCTTCGAGTTCATTTCATTATTAATAATGCGTAATTATTACAGTAACATAACATAAGTTTTATAGGAAGGCTTAAGTATTAGATTAATGTAAATGGATTTTAATAAAACATCAATTTGTTCCTGTGGGAAATTTGTGATAATTTATTTATGAGTCAGGCTTCTGATTTGCATTACTTTAATTACTAAAAAAATATTTGTTAATCATTTTCATTCATGCATTTTCGGTAAACTAACTAGTGCAAAAATTTGATGAAAGTAAAAATTAAAACTTCTTCAAAATGAGCAAAATGATTTTGTGGTGACATTATTAAAATAATTAATAAAGATGTACTTTATTATCACCACTTTTTTGTTGAAAATATCAACATATTTCGGGACCAATTCATTTATTGTTAGTACTGAATTATTATTACTTAATTATTAAGTAGCCAATTTTTAGAATTTAATTATTTATTAAATATTACAGAGAAACGGCCTGGATGAAAACGATACCCGGAACCGAAGAAGACACAGCCTGAGAATGAAAAGAGCCGACCCCAACAACCTACCTAGGCAATGAGTTGGGACAGTGCTAGGAAGAAGAAGAGAAGAATTATTTATTAATTTTCCGTACGTTTATTTTTATTTTGTTATTGTCTGTATATCAATTTTTTATTTTTTATTTTTTAATAAACGTTGTATCCCGACGAAGAGGCCATTAGTCCAAAATATGTTGATACTCGTATTTTCAAGCAATAAATGGTGAAAATAAAGTATATTTTTATTCTTTATAAAAATGAATAGATTAAACTACAATAAATTGAAATAAAAGAAAAGTTGAAAATAAATTAAAAAGTAGAGATTATTGTTAAAGTAAGAAATTGAAAAAAATATGTGTTTGGTGCAACTTTTTATAAATTTAAATAAAGGTATTATATAATTTACCTCAAGCGGCACCCCGTGTTAACCAAGTATGGAATTAAGGTTATGGGCCTCCTTGGAGTATAAAATCACTCAATGGGTGTCTGCCCTGGCTGCCTTAACGGTAGCTATGCCACTGAATGGTAGGCTTGTTCTGTTTTATGAGTGGTAGATTTATACCAATATGATCTTATTTGTTGCTCATCTCATAATAATGTAACGAGAGGCTGAAAATAATTTGCGCGCTATCCGAACCCCTGGTGATCTGTCACTTGGAAGAACACTACCGTACGATCAAGATTGGTATATAATTATATAAAACCTTCGAGAAACATCTAGAAATGCCTGGTACAACCCAGAAGCGACAAGAACCTTCTCCTAAATATTAGTATAACCTAGAAATTACGAAATATCAGCACTTGGGTATAAATACAGAAATAAGCCACGGCGCAAAGTGAGTTGTCGTATTTAAGTAAGTTCGGTGCGAAGTCAGCCGCGAGTTGCGAAATAACGCCCAGGGTGTTCAGTCAAGAAATAATCGAAGCGATAAAAAAGGCGAAATAATCGAGCGAAGTAACTTATTGGCGACATAAACCAGAGCCACTTATATGTACGAGAATTGAATATTCTATGAGCGATAAATACGTGTTACCCAGCGATAATTATGAGTTAATATATAAGCGATACATTGCGAAATAGGGTATATTAAAGAAAAACGTTAAGTTTAAGTTATGTTAAATGATTTTAGGCATTGTATAATAATTAATTAATCATTAATTAATACATCGCCAATTAATTTCCATTATTTGTATTTGTCTTCCTCCAAACCATGACACATGACAATAATAATTGGTTTTATAAAACGGTATTGTTGATTGATGAATATTTTCGATTTATAAAGTTGGCAATAAGTCTATCTGTAGGGTGTATAAACTTCCTCCGTTACACCCTGTATTTATCCATTTCAATGCATTTTTCATAAACAAAACAAAACGCAAAAAACTAGAGTAACAAGAAACTATGGTATAACATACATAAGATGATAATTTTGTTTAATAAAAAATAATTTATTATGATAACCGCTCATTTATAAATACATCGCGTGCTTATAAAAAAAAAATCCTACAAAAATCAAGATTTCTTTAATTTAATGTATTAAATAAATAATGTTTTCTAATTTGAAAAAAAGACAAATGATTGCAGGTGTATTTGAACCTGTTCAAATAACAATAAATTTCACGGATCGCTTTGAAAAAAATCCTTGAACAACACCGTAACTTTCAAAAATTGTAAAAAATTATTCCGCTCAAATCATCCAAATTTAAATGAGTAAAAACTACACGGCCAATCAAGTCACCCGACGAATTGATGTTTAAATAATAACCAATCAGAGAAATGCTAACAAATATTATCTGCTGATGATATAGTGAAATTCGTGGTACGTGGAAGTTATTGATCTCGTGTGAACTTCGCGACCCCGAACTTAGAGAATACGTGAACACAAGATGAGTGAGAATCATCTCGTTAAGGTGGGTTCACAACCCATTTTGGAATACGCTTACTTTTAATATTTAAATTTATAGATATACATGTATAAAGTATATTTTATTTTTGATAAAAACATATTTTATTGTCAAGCTGTTATTTTTTGAATGAATTTTTACTATATTTAAAAATGAATAAACGTATCAATTAGGGAGATTTAACAGAAAACAATCTATCTTCAGAAAAAATGTTTGACTAATTCTACAATTTTTACTGTTTCGAAGATAAATTTATACAAATCCATAATCACACTTATGAAAATCTAAACACTTGATTTGAACTTCTACATTTCTAATTTTTATATATTGATGCGTTTCGCCTTATGATGGCATTATCGATCAAATTATAGAGAGATTTATAATGCCTTCATAAGGCTAAATGCATGTCATAAAAAAAAAATTAAATTTTTAAAACTAAAAAACAAGTATTTTTATTTGAGTTTGTGTAATATTGTTACGGTAAAAAAAAATATTTACTAGAATATTCCGGAAAGTTCTCAATCCATAAACAATACGTATTAAATAAAGTCAATTTGGACGCCTCTGTGTTCTAAAAGTGTTAAAAAATGCCAGAATGCAGGTTTTTATCTTTCTAGAGTAGGTGTATTTTATGTAATGCAAAATTAATTGACTGATTATTGAGTGAACTCACGAGCGTATACAATCTAGTAAGTTCTAGTGTATATAGGTAAAAACTTGTTTTTTATGGGTTGTTTTTTTTTACATAAATAAAATGATTAATCAATTTAAAAAATAATGTGAAACCGCCTTAATAATATATGTATGTATAACCGATTGATTGTTACAAAAAAATGGTGACCCCCATTTGTGGGTCTCTCCGGCACTCATTAGTATGCGCGGGCCGTGCGGCGGATAGAACGCTTGGGACGTGCCAAACGATACACAGGTAAAATGGGCCATGTACATTTTTTTACTTGAAGATTTTGTGTTTTAAAAATATCTTTTACAATCAGTATAATACATACTATTGATTTATATTTACTTACTTGCTTGAAAAAGAATATATTTCAGTATAATGTATATGGAAACCACATTTTTTCTTTTATGTATGCGTAATTACTTTTCCAAAAATAAATTCCATTCATTTTAGATGAAACTGAGTAATAAAAATTATCTATTTCGGTAATACAACAATGAATTTTGTTATTTTTTGGCGTCATTTAAAAGTGTAGGTATTTAATATAACAATTGCTATTGTTTTTCATATAACTACTGCAATAGGGTTTTATTTTCATCATAATGAAAAAAGCTTCATAATATGATGTCCTTCAGAAAGATAATATATTTTAATAGTAATGGTAAATTCACGGATCGTGACGTTAGGAGTCAAATAAAAATATTGGATAATATTTAATGATTTATTAATTAGTAATAAATTATTTTAATAAATTGACAAAGTCACTTAACACGAATTTAATTTAAACACTAGTCTCGAAATCACACTCGTTTTTCACTCGCTTTTAAACTCTTTATTTTCGCTGGGTTAAACTTTATTAATCACTTGCTAGAATATCCCTTTCAACTGTCGCACGTCAGTGCGTATCGCTTAATTATTTTTCTTAATATCTGTCGCTTCAAATTGCAAGATTATTATTGCCCGTTATTCCGGTCGTAATTCCGTGGCTGATATCACGCCGGAAACATCAAAAACGACAAAATAATGACTGCTGGTGGGCAGTGCTGGTATCGCTTTTTATACGCTACTCTTTGGTTGGTTTTCGAATCCTTGAGAAAATTATTTTCATTTCTAATATTGACGATAATGTTCCAGATGTTTGTAGACGTTTCCTCAATGTTATAGATAATTGTTAGTGTCTCCTGGAAGGTATAAATCCTTCTTATTTTCTTTTTTCTTTTATCGTCGGATGAAAGCCAGGTATCCTGATCACTACACTACATCATTTATGTCACTGGTCTCGGAAAAATATTTATAAAGTCAATGTAGGTACCTGGCACCTATAATGTATAATATTAGGTCCTTACATATGAAATTGACGTTTTACCGTACTGGCAAATTTGATCTCAAATATTTTCTCTTTGGTTAGGAATTCCAAATCCAAATTTTTACAGCTATTTACTCATGTATTTGTGTTTTGAAAATTATAATTCATTTGTTTTTTCCTCAATTGTTTTTTTCTTTGCGAGACTCAGTTTACAAAATGAAAAACTTGAAATATCGCGTTATTTACGAGTACGAGTTCCACCGTGGCACCAGTGCTGCAGAAACGGCTCGAAGGATTAATGATGTGTATGGCGACGGTGCCGCAAAAGAAAACACAGTGCGTTTTTGGTTCCAACGTTTTCGTTCTGGAAATTTCGACCTGCAGAACAAGCCCCGTGGACGGCCGGAGACCAAAGTTGATAATGAAGAATTGAAGGCTATTGTGGAAGCGGATCCATCGCAAACCACATTCGAGTTAGCTACAGGCTGCGGTGTTAGTGATAAAACTGTTTTAATCCACTTGAAGCAAATTGGTAAGGTGAAAAAGCTTGAAAGGTGGGTACCTCACGAATTGAGTGAAGCAAATCAACAAACGCGAGTTACTTGTGAGCGTTTGGTGGACTAGTGCTGGTGTCGTTCACTACAGTTTCTTAAATCTGGCCAGACGATTACGGCAGATGTCTATTGTCAGCAACTGCAAACCATGATGGAAAAGCTAGCTGCTAAACAACCGAGGCTGGTTAATCGCTCTAGGCCACTGCTGCTTCATGATAACGCTAGACCACACACTGCACAACAGACGGCTACCAAATTAGAGGAGCTTCAATTGGAATGTCTAAGACATCCACCGTACTCTCCGGACCTTGCCCCAACAGATTACCATTTTTTTCGAAATTTGGATAACTTCTTACAAAGGAAAAAATTCAACTCCGATGGGGCAGTCCAAACCGCCTTCAAAGATTTTATTGATTCCCTTCCGAATGGTTTTTTTAGTAAAGGGATCGATGAACTACCTATGAGATGGCAAAAGTGCATAGATAGCAATGGTACATACTTTGATTAAATAAATATATTATAATAAAAAAAAATCGACTTTATGTTCCTCCCATACTAAACGTCAATTTCATATGTAAGGACCTAATAGTATTAAATATAATGTGCACCCTATAATCTTTTTAATATGTACAAATGGTTCGCGTCTTTGCGAATTCTATTTTTGAAGTCCCATATGGATTTTATTTTTGACGTGTCACACACATGCAGTGGTAGCGACATCGCTATCATTACCGCCTTAGGGTTCCCTGGCTCTGGGTTCAAGCTTAATTTACCTTTTTGGTCCGTAATTTCGAGTGAAATTACGGACGCCACACAAAGTTACAGATGGACGGAGACAGAAAACAACATTATTATAAGGCACAAAAATTGTGTTGTGTAAATTCTAGACACTTTATTTATTAACTTTCACGTTCATTTTAAATATTTTTTTTGGTGATTGGTAGCGCAGCGTATTTATTTAGCTATATTCTTCTTCTTCTTCACCAGCCTTGATCTCTAGATAGGCCTCTTCAAAATTCTTCGACTCTTCTCTGTTGATTGCTTCTTGTGGCCATTTCTTCCTCCCGTAGTGGCTATATCGTCGGCCCATCTCTTTTGACATCTTCCGACGCCTCTTATATTCTTCCAAGGTTTCCCCTTCAGGCGTCTTATGGCGTTTTGTGTTACAAAGTGCCCTACATGTTGCCATTTTAACGTTCACTACACGATCCATGATATCCAATACTCACCATGGATTGTTGCGTGCATTTGAGCTTTTCAAGTGTCGTCTTCTCCACTCCATGCGTCATCACTGACAGCGTGCAAGATTCAAAAGCTTTTTATAATAAATAATTTGGATCTCTTTGTTTTCAAAAATATGTTGAAAAAATTCAAAAGCAGCTCAGCTTATTCCTAAACGTCTTAGCAATTTCGATGTTTGATTTTCTTCACCCATTTTTATCTTGTGTTCCTGATATTTATTATATTCATCCACTGCTTCAATAATATGATTGATAATTGTGATTACATTAAGGAATATACATACATTAACATAATAGTTATAATACAATATTATAAGTATATGATTTTATCTATAATACTTTGAGATATGTAGATATAATAATATAAGACGTAAAGCCTCTTCATAATGCTTTCTTAACGTATATTAATAAAATTTGAATCGATACTTATATCTTAAGTATTATGAAAAATAATTATAGGTTAACCTTTAAATAAGAAATTATATTCGAATATTAGAAGAACGCAAACGACAATATTATACTTTTTTACTCCCTTTCTTTTAACTCGTAGCGTCTGCTTGCTTGTCTGTCGAAAAAACTTTGGATCAATTTTTAACCCTTTTACCGTGATCCAATTGAGCTGAAACTTTGCAAAAAGACTTGTGGCGACGATAAAAATGATTTAAAAAATTTTCACTCAAAAAAAAATATTTTAGTATAATTTTGGATTTTTCGAAATTTTTACTCCCTTTTGTAGCATCGCCCGACTCGAGCCCAATGCGTATATTAAGCGCCAAACCTGTTTCCACTAGTAAATGAGAAGGGGGGTACAATAAAAACTTGGTTTTTATGGGTTAGTTTTTTAAATCATAAAGTTACTTATAACCTTTTACCTCAGCAGCGAACACTGAAGACAGACCGACGAAATGTGTGTTCACGAAATAAGTAATAAATGGAGTGCATCTTCCCAGCATCAGGCTGACACGACATCTGCCTCGAACGGCTCTAACTATTGTTGGACCACTTAATTGATTATTATGAAACGTACTTTTGTTAAGTCAGGAATTAAAGCCTTCAATGTATGTTAAAATCTTAGGGAAATTAATATTGCTTAGACTAATTAATCACTGGTATATTTATCTATCTGAGATTTATCATTTTCACCATAATAATTTCAACTTTGATGATCATTACATTAATCATTACTGTAAAGATGTCTTATATTAATTATACTTGCAAAAAAATTTATCATAATGATTATTTAAAATATAAAATATTGGGTAAGGGGTGAACCTCTCCATATTTATTCATTAGCATAATAATAGACAACTAAAAATATTTAGAAGACAATGAATGAAAGGTAATTTTCATCACCTGCTGAATTAAACTACTAACTAATATCTCTTTCATGACCGCACAAACTAAGTAGATATCACCTGTATTTGATTGTAACTAATTAACTAACTTACCATCACGCCGTTTCCCCGTGGGGATAGGCAGAGAGGATAGAGCGCCATACTCTTCTGTCCTGACATACAACTCTCGCTTTGTCTACATTCATACATCTTCGCATGCAAGCTCAACGGTTATTCAGGCTTCTAACAGGACCATCTTCCAGTATCTGGTTAATCTGGTCATGCCACGTCTTTCGTGGTCGCCCTCTCTTTCTGGCGCCGTTTGTTTGAATTTTTGATATTTATTGCTCCCGAGAAAAGATATCCATAATAAATTACAGAAGTCTCGCGGAGAAGAAGCTAATTTATATACGAGAAAAGTGGATGGAAGTCTCTTATACGATGGCTCAGGGCTTACAACTTGTATGAGCTAGCTTAGCTACACAATGCAACGTTCACCGATTCCATTGTAAGAACATTGTACTTGTTGGCAAAGTCAAGACTTTTGAGATGAGGTGTAGGATTCCTGGGTGGTTAGAGTTACGAATGTTGAAGTATTCCGACGTTATAGAAAATGGCCGAGAAGTGCTCCAAATAAGAAAGCTTGATAAAGATAATTTATAAAAGTCTCACAGAGACGAAACTATTTATATGAAAAACATGTATGGAAGTCATTTTACGGAAGTCAGGCTTACGACCTGTACGAGCTGGCTTAAGTGATCACTCCACACAATGTAATATTCACCAATTGCATCGTAATAAAATCTACACATTTTCAACTTTTTTAAAGCTCTGTATGTTTTCCAAAATCTAAAAATCTTTCATTTATTTGAAAAAACTATGCTGGAGACATCTGTGGTCTTTTCTCATTAATTAGTATACATAGATTTCTCAGCTGCTAATGATACCTTTAAGTTACTTTACCTTTAACTTAACTTTAAAGTGAAGTATTAAGCAATCACAATTTATTTATGAAAATTGGAATATCATCTCAGACATTTATTATTATGAGAGAGAAAAAAACAAGTCTAGTCTTAACCAACTCATAATTCTGGAGAAAATAGGGATCATGGCTACGTAACTTGAAGAATTGGTAAAAACGTAATTCGATTGAGTTTTTTCGTGCAGTGTTGACCTGAGTCATTATCGCCAATATGATCGCTGACCTCCAATAGGAGATGGTACTACAAGAAATTGTTTGGTAGACTGTGTCAGCCGGTGTCAAATAACTCAAGTTTTAAACCATTTTTAGTATTTAATTTTGTCTTTTTTTATTTTATTTATATAAAAAAATAATAAGGAAATATTATTGAATATAATGGCAGATAAAATAACGAATATAAAAAAGAAGATTTTACATAAAGAATATGGATAAATAAATTGAAACCTGTTTTCTACAATAGGGTACTTGTGCACATGCAGTTGACAATACTATCAATAATGTCTTAATGCTACAGATATTTCAATATCATTATTATCACTCAGCGTAACACCTTCAATCATTTTTTAAAATGTGATAATTTAATTACAATCTAAATGTTTTCAAGAAGAACATTAAAAAAAGTACCCATAAAAACCAAGTTTTTATTATACTCCCTTTCTTTGTAAAATATAACAACAACTAAAGACGAATTAAAACATATAACATAACACTAAACTTACAGTAATTTAATATATTTCTAAAATGTCAGATGTTTTGAGCTTTGATAAGACACTTCATGCTTTGAAGATTAAATTCTAAAAAAAATTGTCAGTTAATTAAGATTTTCGACATTCGTAGTGAAGTACCTATTATGTATACCGACGGAGTGATTCAAATTTAGAAAATATGCCCCGACGTTATCGGGCCGCTATGCTAGTAATCAAACTTTTCTAATGATTCCAATTTGAAAAAACCAATATAATTTCTAAAAATCCGTAATTATACTATAATTATTAATTTTTTTTAACGAAAATTTGATAGATCTTTTTGATCATCGCCATTAGTCTAATTGCCAAGTTTCAGCTCGATTAGATCACGGGAAAAGGGTTAAAAAACGATCCTAAGCTTTTACACCCGGCAAGCCGGCAAGCAAGCAAGCAAGCAGACTCCACGAGTTAATATAAAGGGAGTAAAAAAAAGGAGCCTTGTAATTTTTTTTCCATGTCAGTCTTGGCATTTATTGGCTGATATGTAAAGGGAAGCACACTCTAGCGTTACGTATTGGCTGAAGTTTTCTTTTTTTCTTTAAAGTCTGCTTTGGTTTATTTTATTTCAACTTCCCTAGAAAGATGTCGTGTATTCTATTTTAGTTTTGGTACATATATGTCTCATACATCAGAATTTTAATATTTTTAGTATGTGTTCGTATATTTTATGCAACAAGCCGGTCATTCTCTCCCAACTCATTCGTTCAACATGCCCAAACCATCAGAGCGTCCGAAAAATGTTCTGGATATATAAAACATACATTTGAAGTAAATATTTAAATAAAATCCGGCTATGCACTTTAAACAATTTGTTTTCCTCTTTATAACTTACACGCACGTAATAAGGCCGTTAATTGGTCGGGTCATCTCAGCACTAAACATCTGCGCGAGATAACGTTGAACGTGCGTCCAGTCGGCCGGAACAATTATTCCCGCGGGTTTATAGTTATTGGACCGGTTGCTTGACATCAACAATAACATCGGCGAAAGAAAGGCCCGGCCCCTTTGTGACTCGGGGCCCTATAAAGCTAAATCAAACCTTTTTACGGCCCCGCGGCGTTATTGCATTTTTACCCGGACGCCGAGAGCCTTCGGAAGGTACTAGAGTATCGGTCCGCGTGAAATGGAACCTTAAAAGGAATTCTGTGTATTGTGAGGAAGAAAACTGTCTCCGTGCATGATTGTTTTCAGGATCTGTATATTTCTGGTCAATAGGGTGATTAAATTGCAACAAAAATATTTGATGAGACAAAAATATTTTTGGGGAAGCATTCCATTCGATGTATTGTCATATTTTACAATATTTATGCAGACTGCATAGGCAAGGCAATACCTATGCGCATATCTCTGATATTTTTAATTCCAGATTAGCACAATATAAAGATTACCTAATAAAAGCTCTACACCCTGCCGTCCTGAATTCATACTGCTATCACAAATAAATTATTATAGTTAATTTATATTCATTATAATTATGTTACCACAAAATAAATTTGCTACATTTGAAGAAGAAATTATTATAAATTCTACACTATAAGTCACATATTCCATTAGACGATCTTAAATACAATTTTAATGTAATTTTATTTATTAGACAATCCTAACTATACTTTGCTTCACCTATCACAGATATTATATTTACTCAAGTTTTTGTATGCGTGTACTTAAGCATATGTATATGTATTGTATTTTGTATATGTATATGTAACCATGTATATTTTCTTACTTGCATTAAGTTAATTATTCCTAAAATTTTTAAATTACATTTTGTTGACTGCTTTTATTTTATTTTCAAATATTTTTTATGTTGTAAAAGCCCCTTGGGCGTAAATAAATAAATAAACATTATTTTTTTTACATTTTTACTTTACATTACAAACAAAATTTATTTATTTATTTAAAAAAGCATATTTATTTATTTGGTCATCTAATAGGAAGGCATAAATACATGGTAAGAAAATAATCCAAAAAATGTGATGTCCCCCACAATTGTAGGATAACGTATATAAGACAATGATTTTACTGATTTATTTAACAGATTTTTTAAAATTCAAAATTAATTTAAAAATATTAATTTAATAGACATGCATAAAATGTGAAAGTAAACAGTAATCATTTAAATGAAAAATAAATAAACAGCATATGACGAAAAATAATTTTCAGATTCTTCAGGATGCTCCTTCAAAAATGTATTATTGAAAAATTAAGTGATTAATTTTTTAAAAATCTGTATGCAATACAGGAATATTTTAAATTCTCTATTAAAAGTGGGTGAGAATTAGTATTCTCATTCTGTTTTTCAAATATGTGATATGTAATTAACACCGTTATGAACAATTCAATTAAATAAAAATAAAACTCTAATAAATGTCCTTTTTACCTACATGTAAAAATTGTTAACTAGTAACTGAAAAATGATTAAAACCTTTTGCAGAAATTCGAATCATTTTTTTTGTCAGGGGTTAATCATTTTGTTTGACTTATATTAGGTCCTTACATATGAAATTGGCGTTTAGTATGGATGGAGCATAAAGCCGATTTTTTTTTATTATAATATATTTATTTAATCAAAGTATGTACCATTGCTATCTATGCACTTTTGCCATCTCATAGGTAGTTCATCGATCCCTTTACTAAAAAAACCATTCAGACGGGAATCAATAAAATCTTTCAAGGCGGTTTGGACTGCCCCATCGGAGTTGAATTTTTTCCTTTGCAAGAAGTTATCCAAATTTCGAAAAAAATGGTAATCTGTTGGGGCAAGGTCCGGAGAGTACGGTGGATGTCTTAGACATTCCAATTGAAGCTCCTCTAATTTGGTAGCCGTCTGTTGTGCAGTGTGTGGTCTAGCATTATCATGAAGCAGCAGTGGCCTAGAGCGATTAACCAGCCTCGGTTGTTTAGCAGCTAGCTTTTCCATCATGGTTTGCAGTTGCTGACAATAGACATCTGCCGTAATCGTCTGACCAGATTTAAGAAAGCTGTAGTGAACGACACCAGCACTAGTCCACCAAACGCTCACAAGTAACTTTTTTGGAGTCAATTTTCGCTTGGGGCATGGTTTGGATGGTTTGGCAGGGTTCAGCCATTGCGATGAGCGCTTCTGATTATCGTACAGGATCCACTTTTCATCACAGGTAATGATTTGATTTAAAATCCCTTCATTATTGTGCCGGTTGAGTAATGCAACGCAGCAGTCAACGCGCGTTTGTTGATTTGCTTCACTCAATTCGTGAGGTACCCACCTTTCAAGCTTTTTCACTTACCAATTTGCTTCAAGTGGATTAAAACAGTTTTATCACTAACACTGCAGCCTGCAGCTAACTCGGATGTGGTTTGCGATGGATCCGCTTCCACAATAGCCTTCAATTCTTCATTATCAACTTTGGTCTCCGGCCGTCCACGGGGCTTGTTCTGCAGGTCGAAATTTCCAGAACGAAAACGTTGGAACCAAAAACACACTGTGTTTTCTTTTGCGGCACCGTGGCCATACACATCATTAATCCTTCGAGCCGTTTCTGCAGCACTGGTGCCACGGTGGAACTCGTACTCGTAAATAACGCGATATTTCAAGTTTTTCATTTTGTAAACTGAGTGACGCAAAGAAAAAAACAATTGAGGAAAAAACAAATGAATTATAATTTTCAAAACACAAATACATGAGTAAATAGCTGTATAAATTTGGATTTGGAATTCCTAACCAAAGAGAAGATATTTGAGATCAAATTTGCCAGTACGGCAAAACGCCAATATCATATGTAAGGACCTAATATTAGGTCTTTACATATGAAATTGGCGTTTAGTATGGGAGGAACATAAAGCCGATTTTTTTTTATTATAATACTTTTATTTAATCAAAGTATGTACCATTGCTATCTATGCACTTTTGCCATCTCATAGGTAGTTCATCGATCCCTTTACTAAAAAAACCATTCGGACGGGAATCAATAAAATCTTTGAAGGCGGTTTGGACTGCCCCATCGGAGTTGAATTTTTTCCTTTGCAAGAAGTTATCCAAATTTCGAAAAAAATGGTAATCTGTTGGGGCAAGGTCCGGAGAGTACGGTGGATGTCTTAGACATTCCAATTGAAGCTCCTCTAATTTGGTAGCCGTCTGTTGTGCAGTGTGTGGTCTAGCGTTATCATGAAGCAGCAGTGGCCTAGAGCGATTAACCAGCCTCGGTTGTTTAGCAGCTAGCTTTTCCATCATGGTTTGCAGTTGCTGACTAGAAATCTGCCGTAATAGTACTGAGAAAGATTTAAGAAAGCGGTATGAACGACACCAGCAATATTAGTCCACCAAACCGCTCACAAGTAACTTTTTTGGAGTCAATTTTCCGCTTGGGGCATGGTTTGGCTGGTTCGGGCAGGGTTCAGCATTGGCGTATGAGTGACTTCCGATTATCGTACAGGATCCACTTGTCATCACAGGTAATGATTCGATTAAAAGTCCCTTCATTATTGTGCCGTTGAGTAATGCAACGCAGCGGTCAAACGCGTGTTTGTTGATTGCTGCACTCAATTCGTGAGGCTACCCACATCAAGCTTTTTCACCATTAACAATTTGCTTCAAGTGGATTAAAACAGTTTTATCACTAACACCGCAGCCTGCAGCTAACTCGGATGTGGTTTGCGATGGATCCGCTTCCACAATAGCCTTCAATTCTTCATTATCAACTTTGGTCTCCGGCCGTCCACGGGGCTTGTTCTGCAGGTCGAAATTTCCAGAAAGAAAACGTTGGAACCAAAAACGCACTGTGTTTTCTTTTGCGGCACCGTCGCCATACACATCATTAATCCTTCGAGCCGTTTCTGCAGCACTGGTGCCACGGTGGAACTCGTACTCGTAAATAACGCAATATTTCAAGTGTTTCATTTTGTAAACTGAGTGACGCAAAGAAAAAAACAATTGAGGAATAAACAAATGAATTATAATTTTCAAAACACAAATACATGAGTAAATAGCTGTATAAATTTGGATTTGGAATTCCTAACCACAGAGAAGATATTTGAGATCAAATTTGCCAGTACGGCAAAACGCCAATTTCATATGAAAGGACCTAATATTAAAGCAAATGAATTTATAATAATCAATATAAGTTACATTAATGATTGACAGAAAAAAAATTTAATATATGAAAATAGCTAAAAAAATAAACTTTGAAATCACTTTTGTATCTCAATAACTATTGATATTAAGACATTGTTATCTGAATTTTTCAAACTCATAATTTAGGCAGAAATCTACCTGTAAAGTATTGTGGTAAAAAAAAAAAAAAAAAGTAAAACCTCTATAACATCCTGTATAAACTAAATCAAATTTTGTACGCATGTGTTGTGTTGTACCAATATAAAATAAAAAAAAATAATAATTACGATATAAGGGGTGTGTCATAGCTAGTAGCAAAAACTTCGGGGGGGTCATCTTTAAGCAATTTTGAATAGAATTTCTTTAAACTTTAGTTGTAATGTCGACGGTTATAGACACAAGCGACATCAAAATTTTATTTCAATATTTCTGACATATTTTCTGTAAAATTTTAGAGTATCGATCACATCAGTAATTATAATGGTTTATTGAAAATTTATTCGCTTTAATACAAGACAAAAATTTTACAAAAAATTTTTTTTCGAAATTCTGTAGATTTTAATAACGTACCCTGTATAATTTCAACATATATTCTGGGCATTTCTGTACTGCCCCGTAGAAAACAAAGCCTTAGTGATCATCTTAAGCGTAAATCCTCCTTTATACCCCATTATCTCTAAAGGACGGCGGCGCGGATAATCTGTAAGTAATCGTTTCAAATTAATATCAAAGTAAGAATGGAAGAATGTCGAACTCATTTCGAAAAGGGAATAATACAACAGGACAAAAAACAAAAGACTGGAAGAGAGGAATAAAGCTACCAATGGCGATCGGGCGATAATGCCGCGCAACGGGCACGTAAAATAAAATGTCAAGTTTATTGTCACTATAATATCTTTTTTTCCATCCTGAAGATGTTGTTAGGGTATTGGATGCGAAGAAAGAAGATACTCCATATTAATTATTGCCCCTTTGATCGAGCCGACACCAGCGATACGAGCAAATGTACTTATACTGTCGGGGTAAGTATAATGTAATGGTTCCTAGTTCGTTATATTTAAGCTTGCAAGCTTGCTATTGTGTCATCCGTATATTATGCATCATATGCACTCACTAATATTATCATTATCATTATTATTGCTATTAATAATTGAAATTCCAATTCTATACTAATATATAAAGAGGTAAAGTTTGTTAGTTTAGATGTAGGAAGTAATCAATCTCTGAATCTACTCATCCGATTTCAAAAATTCTTTTACCAATATTTAGAATGGACTTTGAGGACTTCTATTATTCTATATATTATTCCGTTAAAATAAACGGCTCTTCGTAGTGAACTATTTTACAACTAAATTCGATGAAAAAATGGTTAAGCGATGCGTTTTTTACGAACGCTGCCGTAACAGTAAGAGGTATTTAAATACTTTATATAAAGTTGTTGAACTGAAAAATTTCTATGAAAAAAAGTCTGCGTCGACACATGTCTATATGTTAAGGTTATTAACCTTAACATATAGACATGTGTAATACACAAATTGATAAAATATGACTAAAGTTTACTAAAAAGCTAACCCATAAATACCAAGTTTTTATTATAAAACAGGTTTCGCACCTTCTCCACGCGTCGGGCACCTTTCTCATTTGTATGGTTTCCAATCTGAAAAAACCGTTAAAATTTCGAAAAATTCAAAATTATACTATAATAATTTTAAAAATTTGGACAAAAATTTGGTGCATTATTTATCGTCGCCACGAGTCTGCCTGCAAAGTTTCAGCTCTATTGGATTACGGGAAAAGGGTTAAAAATCGATCCAAAGTTTTTTCGGCAGATAAGCAGACACTGCGAGTTAAAAGAAAGTAAAGAGTAAAAATCTACGCGTGCAAAGCCGCGCAGGTAGGGTAGTAGTAAATATAGGTTTTGTACTACAGGAGAATCCATGGGTATAGTCAGAGTTTCTTCTGTATACCTATAAACTCAAATAAATTATGTCTTCCACAATTAAAATTTCAAGATATATTTTAGATGTCTCATAGAGACGAAGCAATTTTTTAATATGGAAAAGTAGATATGCTAGTCTTGTTTAGGTGTTCATAGGGCTAACGATCTATCGTACGGCTGGCTTAAGTTATCACTTTACGCAATGTAATTCACAATCACACAAGTTCACAATTCCATCCATGATAGACTACCACATCTACCAAATTTTTAAATCTGAATATATAAAAACTGGTCTAAAAAGAAATTAAAAATTGAAATAATGTTCAGGTGTATTCTAGTGTAACGCTAATATTTCGGAAGAATGTCATAGGTATACAGGTACATATAAAAAATATAGCTTTAAAAACTCTAATAAAAATAAAGATACCTCATTATCAATAGACGTCTGTGCTGGATTATGGGAATGACAAAGTGTGTCTGACTGCATTCTGAATTTACATTTCAACTGCGGGTACATATTTACATGTTTATTTTCTAAAACAGCCAAATCCATTTATCCAACCACGTTATCGCAAAGGCCTTTAGATGGCATAATTGTGAAGGATCATTAAATGTCACATTTTCTCATATTGTCAAAACGTAAATTTAACAAACTATGAAAATTTTGATCTTCAAAATGGACGGAAGAAAAAACATGAAATATGATAATACCTACCCTACTTAAATTTAAATATATATTACTGAAATTTTGAGTATGACTGAACCTCTCATGGATAGAAGAACTATTATATTTCTTGAAACTTGAGTGATTTGTATGTAAGTACTATATTATTAAACCCAAGTAGGGTTAACATAGTTTTATTCCATTAATTTTAAAGATCATTATGAATAATCTCTTAAAAGAAAATACCGATTCCATGAATAAGCTTGAACTTTTACAACATTTTTGTATAAATATATTTTTATATATAAATATTATTCTTTCCAACCCTGGGAAAAGAAACTGTCCAATCTCCGC
Organism: Agrypnia vestita; assembly: GCA_016648135.1. Classification (NCBI taxonomy): domain Eukaryota; kingdom Metazoa; phylum Arthropoda; class Insecta; order Trichoptera; family Phryganeidae; genus Agrypnia; species Agrypnia vestita. The sequence goes on along the minus strand of JADDOH010024643.1, from coordinate 136,340 downwards.
GACCAACAAATTTCTTTCCGGTTCCCGGCTAGAACCGACCGATTCTTTTATTGTACGAAACGAGGAAACGAAAACACGAAAGCTTCTAAATATTCCGGCGACAAAAAGAGAATTCTTCGAAAAATAGCTTTAAAAAGAAACAAGAATATAAAATTACAAACCCGCAGCCACGTTGAAAAAATGTTATGAAAGAGAGATATTTTTCTCAAAAACTTTCTTTTTATACCCTGTGATATTTATTTATTCAAACAAAAGTTACAATTTAATATGTTCCAAATATTTATTCATTCAAATTTTTTTCAATATTTTAAATGATATATTGTCGAGTTCATATTCGCACGAAATAATAAAGAAAACACATCATTTTTATTAATCCATAAAAAAATATATACAAAGTATGAAACAATTTCAATTTTTAAGACATTTTAATAATATACTACATTGCCAAATCATTCGATAGATATTTTGGAGGAATCAAATTTTTTCAATAAAAAATTGGTTCAAAAAGGAGCTAAAAACTGAAATAATTTTCAAGCGTATTCGAGTATACCTGTACAAAAATACACTACAAGAAAAGAATTTATAGCTGTAGTCAAAAATATATATGTCATTCATTACCAGCGGCGACATCTATGTATTGGTTCACGAGATAACAAATTTCAACCAAAGAAAAGTTAAGTTAGTATAAATATCAATCGTACACACAAATTTAGTAGATGGGATGGTCAATCATGAGTGGAATCGGTGAACGTTACACTATGTAAAGATATCACTTAAATCATTAATATGAATTAAGAACCTAATTTCCCATACAAATAGCTTCTACAAATAACGTTTATAATATATCTTGATTAATTGTTTATGGAATTGGCCTTAACATTGTAGATATTATTATTCATGGTCATAGATAATTCTCGATATTAAATAATATTAACATTGTTTACCTCTACCTGAATTAAATTATATTTTATATTTTTTTCACCACTCAAGTATCAGACTGACTACTTTTTAAAAATAAAATTTTCACATTGATTCTCTTCAAATATAAATAATTAAGTTCAAATATTAATAATGGTAAGGTAGATAAAAATGAGCAGAAGTTACTGGTGTATGGGTGGGTTTAATGGGTGGTAAAGGTAATTAATTTATTAATTAATTCTATTTAGTAAGGAAGAAATATAAAATATAATTCAACTCAGATAGAGGTAACAAGATTAGTATTATTAAATAATTATAATAGTTTAAATATCTTCATAATGCTTGAACATTTTTAGCACATAATTTAAGCGGGCGAATACCCGTACCATAATTCAAACTATCTGCTGCAACTTACACATAACACAAAACGATGTACCAAAAAAACGTACTTTGCTCCATATAGCAAATAAAACCCATTGTGGCGGGATCAGAACCGGACAAAAAATAATGGAATACTTAACAGATTGGATCTGGAGTTTATCTCGATCGAGGGTCCATTTAATACCTTCTCAAGAAGCCCCGCACTTACCCGAGACAAACAGCGGCACAAAAAATACTTGCTTAGCCAAATAGTGCGACGGCGCGCGCTTCAGATTAATGTCCAACGCCTTAGATAGACTAGATCTGGAGAGGTGGGTCCCCCATATACAGATCACAATGATTGCCGATCCGGTCAGGGTCTATTGTCCATCGTCACTCCGTACTGGGAGGCTGCAGCAGCCCGATGGGGAGGCGATGAGGAACGGCATTCCTGGCTGAGGCAACGGGACCAGCTACGGCAGGGAGTGGAAGACCAGGGGATACGTAGATAGTCCACTTAGAAAAAAGTATGTGCAATAAATACATTTTATTTTATTTATTTAATTTATGGTACAAATATAGTTCTTATATATAACATATCGGATTAAACATTTTTTTAAACACTTAGTAGTCATGTAGACCTCATCAGTGAAGAGAAGCTCTTGAGTCTGATGAGGGAGCCACAGTTTTTATTCCTTGTTATAATATATAGGTACATAGTGTATACAAGTTATTTATTAATACAGTAAAAAGGTAAATTGATAATGAAAGTATAGGAGTTATTTTTAAAAAAGCTATAAGTTGAAATGATTCATGAATTTAAGTTTGATTTTAAGAAAATTTTAATTTTTTCGATTTGCTCTGAGAGGTTACTGATGCATCGTATCTCGATAGGTAAGTTATTAAAGTAATTAATGGCTTTATAAATATAGTGATGCTGCATTTGGGTTGTTTTACATTTAGGCATTATGAATTGGTTTCCATTTCTCATAAGTTTGAAATATTCCTGGTTTTCTGTAAGGTTTTTTTCTTTACATATTTTTAATATGGAAACGTGCTTGAAAATATCATCTACGTTTGGTACTGGAAACAATTTAAAGAGATCTTTTGTTGGAAATGCAGATTTTTGTTTTCAGTATTACTTTAATGATATTTTTACTGAGTTTATGTTTTTCTTATAACAACGTCCCCATCCGATAACACCGTATATTTTTATTTTATTAAATTTAGCATAAAAACAAGTACCAATAAATTTTATGCATGATGGTACGAAAATAATTTTTGTCATCAAATATTTCTCGCGCGCGCAATATTAAAACCGTTTCCGGCAAAGCTGTTCACATCCACACTGAAATAAGACTAGAATAATAAATAAAAGAAAAAAAAAATGTATAAAGGTATAAAATCACACAGAGAGTTTGTTTTAATTTCCGTGTCAATAAGTATACTGTTAATCGCAATAAAATATCAATTTTGAATTACAGTTTGAAAATATGCCAATATTTCTTTGCGAATAATAGTAGTTATTTGGTTGTTTACCTTGAAAAACTTTGGATTTTAATATTATTGAAAAAAATTATGTCTCACGTCCATTCAGTTACATAAAACCCACAAAGTGGAGAAATTTTCTTCAGTTCTAAAACATCGTCGGTTTGGTAATTTATAAATTGATTAAAAAATTTCATTAGTGTCATTTTAGTGTTCAAAGATATGCCTACCGTTGATTTTAAAATTTATGAAACTTAGTAAAAATATGATTTGTTTACTGGATGATTGAATGATGCAGGAACATTAACTGCATTATAAAATGGGGGAGGGGACATACTTCCGCTGTGTCCCAATCAAAATGATACGTTTTTACAGATGACACATTCATACATACATTTTGATTTTATGACTTTTCGATTGAAAAATGTTCATTCGATGCATGCAAAAATGCAATTCGAAGAGCAAAAGAATCTATTAGAAGAACGTCGCTGAATTTCGCTACCATAACCAGACAAACACCTTAAGTTATGGTAACAGATTTGGTATTAAAGCTCAGTACACTTTTTGTTTCCTTAAAGGTACTTCTTTTTTGCTAGACTTGCGAAGAATATATCTTAGAATATAATCATTCAATTATTTCTTTATATAATTCCTTAAGGAGTTTCACCTTTCTGGGAGAATTAAATTTAGGTAAAAATTGAATATTTTTTAATTTTTTAATTTAAAGTGGTTATTAAGTATTTCATTTTATTAAATTATTAAGGTACACATATTAAACTATTATTTTACTGGAAAATTTTTGAAAAAAAAATGAAATGGCCGCATTATGTCTATTTCATGACATGCAGCAGTCGCCGGTGCATATTTATTTGAGATGGGAAAAAAGTTCGAGTACCTGTTAATAATTGATTTATATTTAATGCAGCATATCTGATTTTGAAAAAAAAAAATTAATTAGGAGGAATTTTTAATTTTTTAAAAACTTTGTTTTTAATAAATGGTTTATCATATAAAAAAATGCGTAAGCTTCAATGTACATATTTTATTCCTAAATACGTATAAGATCTTTTTTCTATTTCAAACAAACGTGCACGTACGTATAGTCGCGGAGAAAAATAACAAATACCGAAATAGACATGATACAGCCATCTTTTGTTTTTTACAAAAAAATCCGATAAAATATGTACCTACCTTAAAAAGTTTCAGTAAAAATAAATATAATTAATTAACCACCGTCTTGTAAAAAAATTACCCAATTTATAACTAAACTTTATTCTTCTAGGGTGGTGTAAGGCCTTAAGTACAATTTTGTTTCATCAGAAAAAATTTTATGAAAAATATTTTTACATGTTTGTAAGTATCAAATTTCCGTTTCTCTATAGGGAAAGTCGTCTCATTCATATATTCATACATTTTCTCAATCATGATCGTCATTTGTTGAGATTTCATATAGAACCATCCCCCAGTATCTAGTTTACCTACATATCGTACCAAGGCTTATCGTCTATTTCTGTATCATAAATACCTACTTGCACTGAATCGCTCATGATAAAACAATACCGAGAATTCTACACTTTTTTCAAAATCTTTTTTTTTTGTATATTTGTCTTTAAAATATCTTTCTTTTAAATATCTGGCAATAACTTGTCATAATAATTATTTGTGTCTCTTATTTCATTAAAGCAATTCCTCATATTCTATTTATTGTAAAGTATTCTAGGTATTGAGCAATTTTTTGCCCCCCCTGGAAAATCTGTATAAATTGGCTTACGAGTTATTGTTTTATCACGAGCGATATGTCTTTCTTACAATCCTTCACCTAGGTTCTAATATACCATCCCAGGCATATACTAGGTCCTAGAATATACCTTGGATGATGTATTTCGACTCAGTGGGCATCGCCGAGGGATCAAGAATAGTGAAGAGCACAATTATTTCAAAAAAGTATTGTATAATCACACGACACATAATAACTTGATTTGTTTCGACATATTTTTTTTTCGAAATATACAGCACATGAAAATAACACAAGAACTCGAATCAACACATATTATTGATGACTCATATAGACAAAGCTATTTTTTATATGGGAAAGTAGATATGGAAGTCTTTTTTTGGGTGTTCGGTTAGCTGGCTTAAGTAATCACTTTACACAATGCAAACTTCATCCATTCCACCCGTGATAGACTACCACATCTCTCAAATCTTTGGATATTCTACACACATGTTTAACTTGCACATCTTGTTGTATGTGAGTTGTGTTTTTAAAACCATCACCTGTCGTCGAAATTTGTCATTCCGATAAACCAGTACAGATATCGCCATCGTCAATAAGATATCTTTATTTTGATAAGAGTTTATAAAGCATTATAAGTCTATGACATTCTTCCAAATAATTCAAATGAACAATACGCTAAACTACCCCTAAAATTATTTCAATTTTTAACTCCTTTTCAGACTAGCTTTTTTAGTGTTGTGTTCATAAAAAAATTTAACATTATTCACTTTACACCTTGTTCCATATGTGTTCTTCTTATTTCTTCTTCTTCTTCTTCAGCCTTCATCTTTCCACTTCTGGATATAGGCCTCTTCCATACCCTTCCATCTTTCCTTGTTATTTTCTAATTGTAGCAATTTCTTTCCCCCCACATCAGTTATATCGTCGGACCATCTCTTTTGAGGTCTTCCGACGCCTCTTTTATTCTTCCCAGGTTTCCATTTCAGAACTATTGGAGTCCATCTTGTAGCATATCCTTGTCTTGCAACATATCTTGTCTATTGCCATTTTAGCTTCGCTATATGATCCATGATATCCACTACTCTGGTTCTGCGCCTAATTTAATCATTTCTCATCTCTTAAGCTTACTCCAAGCATGGATCTCTCCATGGATCGTTGCATGCATTTGAGTTTTTCTACACTTTTCTTTGTAAGGGCCATACTTATCTTCACACTTCACCATAGCCAATCTTCACTACATATAACATCACTGTTAGTATGCACGATTCAAAGACTTTTCTTTTCAGGATAATTATTACAATTTTAATGTTATTATATAAAACTAATATGACACCTTGTTTCTAATGCGAGTTGTATTTTTATTACCGCCCTCTGTGGTTGAAAATTTTGTCATTCCCATTCACCAGTAAAGATGTCGCCATTGGTACGAGATATCAATATTTTTGATTGGAGTTTTTAAAGCAATATTCTTTATATATCTACCTATTAATATGAAATTCTTCCGAATTATTAACATTACACTTGAATACGCCTGAAAATTATTTCAATTTTTAAGTCTTGTTTAGACCAGGTTTTTAAGTACTTGTTCCTAAAAAATTTAAACGTACTCAAAATATTCCGAAATCACGGGTTATAGAACTAATAAGTATAAATTATAAAAATAAATCTAAATTTCCGTTTCGAAGTTTAATTAATACAGATTCAAGATTCAGACATCATACATTACAGAAAGCAGTTGATCTCTGGCTGCCCTTATACAGTATATATGTCCGATGGTTTATTCTAATGAAACCATTCGTCCTTTTTACTTCATAGAAAAACTTCCCCGGTTTAACGGCCGTAGCGTCAACAAGGTACTTATTTGTAAAAATAAATCATCGAACTCAGCCATCAATCTTTCAATATAAAGATTACAAAAGTATTACGGACAATGTATGCGTTGTACAGTGATGTACACAAGTTTGGATACACAATTGAAAAAGTGTTAAAACATTGTTTAAGAATGTATAAAATATATTTTTCGAGTTTCTTGTTATTTTTTAACATTTTCCGAATTGCCGAATAAATATGTTTTACCTCCCGTAAAGAAATTGCTTTTATGATAAAATAATCCAATTCCAAAAAGCCGTTTCTTTTGGTAGACTTCAGCAGACATTAATTCAATTCAACACGGTAGTTTTATGTAATAAAATAGTTCATCAAGATATGTTAAAGATGTGTTATAGAGACGAAACTATTTTTTTTAATGATAAAGTAGGTATGTAAGTCTTTACGATCTACGATTTAGCTGGCTTAAGTAATCACTTTACACAATTTAACGTTTACCAATTCCATCCATGATAGACTACCATGTGTATAAAAATTTTGGAAGTTGTATACATGTATAGGCCCTATGAACACCCAAAAGACATACCTTTGTACTTTCCCCTATAAAAAAATAGTTTCGTCTCTATGAGAAATCTATAATATATCTTGATTAATGATGTCACCTGGGGATAATATCCAGTATTGTGTTCTTGAAAAATTACTCAACATACTCAAAATATTCTGAAACTAGATTACTTTTAGGTGTTTGAACTTCAGTTTTACATTAGTCAGTTGTTTTAATGCCTCAGTAGTATAAACATCAAAACGCATACCTAATTCTCTTGTTTAAATTTATTCAAAAATTAATTGAAAATCGACTTAATGCACCAAAATACTGACGGTGCAATATATTTATCTCTTACACATAAATACGAGAAATTTTAAATTAATATTTTCATTAAATAATTTCTTCAACACCCTCTCTTATTGCTTGAATATTTTGTGGCTTATTTACAATCCAAGTTCTGCTATATCTTGCACACTAAGCACTGTAATGCACTACATTTCAAAAATTTTGCCGACATGCTGTACAGATATATATATATATATATATATATTATATTAATATATTATATATATAGATATATATATATCTTTTGAAGTCAATAAAAAACTTTTTTTTTCGGGTATTCGCAATAGACAATCTTTACTAAAAAATTGATTCAAATATCATAACTACTCATTGCGATACAAAAATGTGTTATAATGAAATGATAAAATTTAAATAAATTTTCTATTTAATATTATCTTTTACTCAAAATAATTTTATATTTCGTACACGCAAGGAATTCAAAGATAATTTAATCAACATTGACCTCTGCAGTATTGACTTTACTGCATTGAAAAGAATTTTATAGATTGTGTGTATTTCATTCTAGAAACACTATTTTATCTTAATACTACTCAATTAACGGAATTAAATCATCTTTGTTGTCACTAAATTGACAAATGAATCATCATCACTTAGGCCAATCACTCACTGCGTCTCATTTCCTCTTCCTTTACAACTACCCTAAATCCAATATTCTCACTCTCTTTCCCATCACTACTATTCCCGTGTAATTGTCAAATCCTTGATTGACTAATTTCTTCTAATACTTTTAATATTCAGTTGCTAACCAATATTTTACTTTAATTGTCTGTTGCTTACTATAAATTAACTTTAAAATATTATCTTATCCGAATTTGTACTAAGTTATATGATTGATGGATTTGGCCTTTATATTGTAGAGAATCATATTGATAGATTATTAAAAATATTTCATTATATTTAGGTTGTTATCTCTAAAAAAGAATATTTTTCACTAATAATTTCGAGAAAATCAGAATTTCTCATCGACAAATAACAACGATTCTGTTCAAAATAAAAAAAAAGTAAAAAATAAATAATGGTTAAATACTGAAAAAATGAGCTGATCTTACTGATGTAAGGATGGTTGTGGTTATGTTGGGAATATTGTGAAAAGAGATGAGTTAATGAAGGTAATGTTAAATAAATTTATTTATATTAAATTTGTACTTAGTTTATTATGCTTAAAATATATATGTATGGTGATTGGTTTATTAAATATAGACTACGTTCTAAGATTATAATGATTGAAACTGTTAAGATTCTTTAATAAATAAATAAATAAATCATTAAAATTGTTTGATTTACATATATAAAATATCCGATACTAAAAATGTTACATCTCATTTACCTCCAGACTTTTGTACATCACTGTACAACCATTATTATAGAATAAAGCTTAAAAAATTAATAGCGTTGCTGCTCTTGCATGGCTAGTTTTTTTTTTAATGGAGATAATTGACTAGTTATTCGAAAGTGGTTACCGTAATTCCTCTGCGCGTCCACCAGATGCTATTGTCTGGACAAGTATTTTTACATAACTAGTCAGACGTCCTCCGTTGCTGGGTGTCTCGTGTGATGTTATGTAAGATGAAGCTTCAGATCAACTCCTATCAGATTTTATGTGATGAAAACATCATACGTGTAGGTTATCAAATCTCTTAGAATCTTGCTACAGTCGAATGTTTGATCCTAGCATTTGACAATCATAAATTATTTGTTTTACTGGCTGCAATCCATCAAAACTGACGGAACATTCGCGTTCATTCGCATCTTTGCTAAGCCTTAGTATATATTTATAGCATCTTTTTGGCGCTTCACGGAGAGGCGACCGTAGCAACATGCGTTGAACGGCCGGTTCTGGTTTGGTGGCCCGGGGTTCAAGCCCGTCTCCAGCTGTTTAATTTATTTTTTTTAGCCGAGAATTTGAATGAAATAACGGGGACAGACAGACAGAAGAATGGACGGACGGATGGAGAGACAACGAAATTATTATTTAACTGTTAATGGTTACGGATATTTTATAGGAACCGTATGTTTTTCCGAGAAACGATTCTCAACGTTTCGTTGAAGTCGTATTCAACGTCATCAGGAGGAAGACTTGTACCCGTGGAGATCCAGGGCAATATATCCATTGAAATATACAAACATCCCAATTTCAATAGAGATAACAGTTACAAACTATCAAGTATTTGGCGCCCTGTTCTTACGACATTGATTCAACCTTTGAGAGACGTCGCAGAAAAGTCCACCTGTAACGATATTGGCCTATTCAAATAGACATTGCTGAAAAATTATACGAAAATATCTATCTGCTAAAGTTTATAATAAAGAGAAGCTTCACAAACCGTTAAATACTCTATAATTAAATATTTGCCGGATAAGTAGGTGCGGACGAGCTTTATTATTTCTGCACGCGGGCGTGTAAAGCAGGCTTTATGTTATTTTAGTTTGGCGAAGCGAGCCTATCAAAAGCGGTTGTCCGCGTAACGAATCTGGCCAATGAAACGCGTCCTTAGAGTTAGACTTTGACTTTTACACGCTAGTTGGAATCAAAGATGGCGCGAGATAGGGACTATTTTTAGGCGTTACAAATTAGAAAGCGGCACTTGAGTTTTCAGCTTGAAGGTCGGCGGAGGCTTTGTCGAGGAGAGTCCGAAGTAAGGAAGATAATTTGGCTGGATCTAGGAAAAAGCCAGAGGTTGATAATAATTCAAAGAGAATTGGAACAGTGAACAGATAAGCATTTCCAATATTATTTATTTCTATTGCCTTTTATGTGTATTATATTTGGAACCTTATATTACTAAATAAATGATGATTCATAGTTTTGCGGCTGTGATAATTCAGCGGGCGTTCTTTCCTAATACTTGTGTAACTTTCAAATATGCGGAGGAATTTTGTGTTGTCTGTGCTGGCGATTGAATGCACGGATTTCTATATGATTTGTATTGTTTTGGAAATGATTGGGATCGGAGTATTTATGGGGTTTTGATATCACGATTGTCAGTGTGATATAAATTCAAATCGTACGAGGAATTTCCTACAAACAATATATTTTAAAAATGCATCTGGATTTTATATTTATTTTATTAAAACATGAATGTGTGGTTTATTTGAACTCGTTACATGTTTGTATTGCGTAACATTAGGCAATCGTTGAAAACACGATTTGTTCCTATCAAGTTCTTATAAAGACGTGTTTCGAATTGTATATATTCCTTAATTGCGATAGTTATTCATATGACATTGTTTTTATTCATTCAATATTAGATATTTGAAATGTTTTTTTTTACAACATATTCCATTATTGTGGGTCGCTTACGGTTAGATCAAATCAACCTTCGGTCTTCCGTAGCCGTGATAGTTTTCATATGACATTGTTTTATTCATTCAATATGAGATATTTGAAATGTTTTTTAGAACATTATTCACTATTTGGGACCTTTTACTATTACTATTCTTTCGCCTTTTTCTTAACCGTGGATGAACTAGATTGAGGGGGTTTATGTTGTGCATGTGCTCGGCGTAGAGGGAATAGTTTTCTTGTTTCTAGGATCTAATACAGTTTTACAGGCGCTGATATTAAAATATATATACAAGGGAAATAAGGGCTACACAGGCGCTGGTAATTGCCCAATTTTGGAGAGGACCCGTTATATGACTTCGGATCTGGATGCCATCTCGGAAGCAGACCAACTACAGAACTAAGATAAGAACCTTTAATATTATTTATTCCTGATGTTTTCTTATGTGTATCAAATGGAATGTTCGTGCTATATAATTTGTCATTGTCACATGGTCACTATTCATTTCATTACGTGGGTTCAGAGCCGACGGTAACGGACGCGGAAACAAATTAGTACTGATGTCGGGACGTAACGTCGGGATTATATCTTAATTATCTTTAGGATAGAAGCGAGGTCATTGTACGTGCATTCTGCATTTCAAACGTCTTACTAACATATATAAATACATATTATTGCGTTTTACAAATTGAATATGATCGCGGAAAATAGGTATTTCGCCCGGTTGTGCAATATTAACTTCCTTCGTAGCATAATGAGATCTTATTACCGGCGCTAGACTCTTAAGGTTAGGCACGCGGGGATTATAAATGGGATAATGAACGAGAACCGAATGGGGAAGTTCGTCTCTTCATGGTCGGGAGGCGAGGAGTCGTACGTCTTTCACGCCCCGTGATCTTGGGAGGCTGAATTTCGATTGTGGAACAGGATGAAGTTGGATCTACTCGCGTGGCAAGACAGGGTCGAATGTCGGAGCGCGCGTTCTCGGCTATGGAGGCTGATTAGATTGGGGAGACACCTTAGGTCAGGGACTAGGTAGGGCCATCTTAACTGTATCTACCCGGTTGTGACTGGGTTTTAAAGCCAAGAATTACAGGATGGTCTGAAGGTCTTGATGCGGTTACCCCTTTAACATCTAAGGGGAAGAACCTCTCACGTCTTTTCAGTCCCCTTGGTGCGACGAGCTCGGGCTCTGGTTATGAATGTATGTGAATGTAATAACTCCGTACTCAAGGACGAGATAGGACGTTCCTCATGAACGAGAAATTATAAGAGGCAGGTAGCAGTTCGACGATCAACACTTATGCTCGGGACCGCTTTAATGAACGAGATCTGTTAGCAGTTTAACAATCAACTTTTATGATCGGGACCGCATTCAGGAGCGCGATGGCATTACTAACACCATCATTCTCATCAGTCACCACCTTTTCTAACTTGCTGTATACAGAGACCTTCGGGGTTCTCCCTTCCCGGCCAGCGAGAAACATATCAGGAACTTCACAATCAACTGTAATAATCATGCTGTTTTACCATCATTTAATATCTCTAGTCAATAAGACTACACCGTGGGATCAATCACATCAACTATATTTGGCGATGCTAACATGGCTCTGACTGACGCGCTCAAGGGAGAGTCTTTTCCAGTCACCCAGTTAGTTCATTCAGCCCTTTAATCAGCAGTAAACATCATAATAATCCGGCTCATGTAGCCGCAACGTGGGATCCTCATCATAATACACCAGTCAATTTGACTGCCCCGCGGGATAATATACAAACCTTAATATCAGACGCGGGATTTCTTCCTGATATGTTTGTCGCCGGGAAGCGAGGACTTCGGGGGATTCCAGCAGGAGCAATAGAGTCTCGGCTTGATCTTGGTCTGCAGCTTAGTGTGGGAGGTTATGTCTAAACAGGAGTTAACCACCGGATGCGGCGATGCTCTGGGGCCGCATCCCCCTCCCCCCTACAGGGGGGGGGGGGCATCTAGAATCCACGTTTGAACAGAAGTGGTTAGACACTTCTTAAATTTCACTTACAAATCTGTATCTTCCATTCCCTTAGAATCTCGGGCTGCGATAATGTCAGACAAAGCTTGCCCTGAGCCTCTGTTGCGCCTAGTTGTTGTGAATATAAATATGTTTGTCTTCCTCTACTATGTACTATGAACAGATTGAGCAGATCGGACAACGTGGGATGCGCTATTGGTAGGTTTCTTACTTGTGTTTTGAATATAACGTATGCTATTATATCTTGTAAATCTGTCATAAATGGGTGCCGCATGTGGTTGTGCTGACACTGTTCTAAGCTGCTATTATGAGATGTTGATAATCAATGCGGGCGGAATCTTTAGCGTATGCCGTTAACTTGGCAACGATTGTATTGTTTTATATTACAGTATTTTAACCCCGATGGTATTATAGTTATGGCGGTTCAATGTAAGGGAGTTTTGCTACTAGCGTTTATTCCTCGGCTACGCCGCATATAATTGGCTTTTAGGCCGACTCCGGACGTGGACGATATCGGCTATCTCTCATATAGGCGAAACTGTAGAATTCTAGAGCGGTTTCTAGAAGGTCGAGTACGGATTAGTTACGTGCGTTTGTTATTTCCATAGTTAGGTAAGAATTCGATCTATATTAGCCTAGTCGCGTTAATAAGAATACGAATCTCACCACATATCAAAAGAATTTCGGATAGCTACGGACACAACGGAGGGGGAATTTTCCTAGCCACTAGATAGATCACGACTGGCCAATTTTGAAAATATAAATTCTTAACAAAAAAAAAAAAAAATATTAGCTTTCATGTAAATATACTTCCGAAGTTCTAAGTTCGACTTAAGTTTTATCTAGAAGCTTAAAGCATAAAGTGTGTGCTTAAAAGTCACAAAAGTCGTAATAAAGCTTAATTCGGTAGCTTAAAGTCTCAAGCTTTGGGCTTTTCGTAAAACTTATATTATTAAACTTTATAGTTAGGTATTTAGTTTAGGTGTGCAGGTGGATACGTTACACTGTTATGACAAGAAATGGCAACAAATGCATCTTTCCCATTAAAATATCGTATATTAATATTTTTCGTAATGAAAAATTTCGATTATATTCGGAATTTTTCTTTTTTTCTTAATTTTACAGTCTTTCGCATAGCGGCAGGCGCACGTGAGGCAGGAGGTGGGTCCCGAAAATTGAATTATTTTTTTTGTTGGGTCGCGATCCTGTCAACTTTGGGAACCACTGTTCTAGAACGTTCTCCTTCAGAACATTCTAGAACTTTATCGAAGTTTCTGGAACCTCCGAAACCGAAACACTTCGCCACTTCGTTTAGAACCTTATAGAACTTTCTGAATTCTTCTAGAACGTTCTCCTTCCAGAACTTTCTAGAGCTTTATCTAACGTTCTGGAATCTTCTGGTCTCACTGATACTCAGTTTATAACATTATAGAACTTTTGGGAATATTCTAGAAAGTTCTCTTTCCAGACTTTCTACAGCTTTATTGAACGTTCTGGAACCATCTAGACTCACCGGCATACTCCACCACTCAGTTTGGAACCTTAAAGAATCTTCTTGAACTTTCTGCTTCCAGAAACTTCTAAAGCATTCGAGAACCTTTATGAACGTTTTGGAACCTTCTGGACACACCGACACACTCCGCCATATTGTTTGGAACGTTAGAAAGCTTTCGGGAATCTTCTTGAACTTTCTCCATCCAGAACATGCAAGTAAGGCAATTACCTTACTTTTGAGTTGTCGAGATTTTACACTTGTAACGTATCTTCAGTTTATTATGTCATTGATCTAAGTATTGAATCTGAATTTGGGCCTAAGCTTCGTATAACACAAACAAACACTTAACCACACGACTTCAAATTATTCTCGATCGATTTTTTTTTATTCGTCATCAATTCTTCTAACCATTAACTGTTTAAAAGCAACAAAAAATGTGCATATGTTTAATTTAAATTAATAAAACGATTTATTGCAAGCTGTCAGAAAATTATCTGGCGCTAAGCAGGTCGCCTGGCGGTGGAACTTTAAAACTATGGAACATGCATGACAGATGCTTGAATTAATACACAATAGTAAAAATGCAAAGCCACCCTTGGTGCACCAACGGTATACTAATACCTTATTTGTTTCATTACATTGTTGCAAATAAGCGCTGCCTATTTACAGTAGAAGATAAATTAGCAGTGTTAAGATATGCGATTAATTTTCTATTGTTTAATACAATAATACAAGTCTGTCAGATGTACCGGGTGATCCAAACTGATGACTGGAAATATTATTATATGACATTTAAGAATAAATTAAATACTATGTTTTAAACCACTTTATCGCTATATATTTGTCAACTAGTTTCGGTTGGACTCAACCTTTTTCAGGACAATTATATTATAGACTAATCTAGGTACAGAAATTTTTAAAGGAGGAAAGAAAAAGAGAGAGAGACAGAGTGTCAACTAGGTGGGGGGGAGGGAAGGGGAGGAGTTAACTGAAGATAGAGGGAACAGCTTTAAAATAGGACTATTAGATAAATTTATTTGTTTATTTATTATTTGACTATTATTATTGATAGCTTTATTAATTTCTAATGCTTCTAGATTGTTAAGTCGCAAACCTAGTCCGTTTTTGTGTAAAATTTTTGGCCCTGTATTATTATCAAATGTGTGATCATAATTAATTATATGTTCGGCAAATTCAGAAAAACCTTCATTTTTTAAGCACTACGTGTTCTTTTATTCTAATATTTACGTTTCTTGATGTTTTACCAATATAGAAATTTACCAGTATAGAGTCTATATTATAATTGTCCTGAAGAAGGTTGAGTCCAACCGAAACTAGTTGACAAATATATAGCGATAAAGTGGTTTAAAACAAAGTATTTAATTTATTCTTAAATGTCTTATAATGTCAAGCCACAAAGTGTTTTATTGCTTTGAAAAATTAAAAATATTATTATATGTAGTTATGTTCTGGGAACTCAATTACTTGGAATAATTATTTATTGAGACAAATTATAGAAGTTACACAGGAAAAAAAAATCGGAAAAATATCGTATTTAAATCAAATAGAAAATTATTGTTTAGTATTCCATTTTAAAAATACATATTTATCAATACCAGTTGCGAAACGTACGTATACTAACTATATCATGGAAAAGACAATAGATATATCTAGCATAGTCCCTTCAAATATTTGAAAGAATACTGATTTATCAGTATTCTTTCAAATATTGCTCGATCAGCATACAAGGGACCCAGCTGAAGCAAGTCGAAAAATTCAAGTACCTTTGGGTGGAATTTTCTAGCGACGGGAGGCAGGAAAGTGAAATAGATAGAAGAATCGGAGCGGCAGCCGGCGCTCTACGCTCTTTATATAGTGCGGTGATAAGAAAATCTTTGGCCATCAAATTTGGATCCTGACGGAGAGAGTGAGTTCAAGAGGTAGACAGAGTGAGAAGTGCCGACATAAGGCACACACTCGGCATGGAGCCCCTACTCGTAGAAAAATCATAATTGAGGTGGCTTGGACATGTGCTCAGAATGCCAGAGTAACGATTACCTTGGTACTTCTTGAAGTATCCTTTTGGCAACCCCGAAGGGAAGACGGCCGGTGGGTCGACCCAGATTAAGTTGGGAGAGACAACAAATAAAATGCAATTGAAAACAGAATGGGTCTGGACTGGTTGACTCGAGCAGAAGCAGCGCAAGACAGGGGATCATGGAAGCACCTTGTCGAGTCTTTGGGCCCCCGACCCTACTAGGACAAGGGGAAGAAGATGATGATGATGATGAAGTTTGAAGTATAGTAAGATATATTATACAACTTGAATGAATGAGGAAAGAATGGTAAGAAAAATATATGACGCAAGTGTTGACGGCGCATGACCAGACGAACCAGATATTGGAAGACGGTCCTGTGTCGAGCTTGTATGCGAAGATGTGTGAATGTGGATGATTCGAGAGTTGTGTGCCAGAATAGAAGGGTGTGGCGCTCTATCCTCTCTGCCAACCCCCGCGAGCAAAAGGCGTGATGATAAGTACAACTTTAAAAAAACTAATCCATAAAAACCAAGTTTTTATTATACTCTCTTTCTCATTTACTAGTGAAAACAGGTTGGGCGCTTAACCTACGCGTCGGGCGAGGCTACGGAAGCGAGTAATAAAATATTTCGAAAAATCCAAAATTATACTACGCATTGTTTTTTTTAAACGAAAATTTGTTAAATCATTTTTATCGTCGCCACGCGTCTGTCTGCAAAGTTTCAGCTCGATTGAATCACGGGAAAAGGGCTGAAAATCGATCCAAAGTTTTTTCGACAAACAAGCAAGCATGCAGATGCTACGAGAAGAAAGGGAGTAAAAAAACACGTGGATGTTCTTACTGTGGAATTGGTGAACGTTGCATCGTGTGTGATCACTCAAGTCAGCTAATGGGTGATAAGCCCTGGGCCACCCTATAAAAACTTCCATTCACGTTTCTCATTTCTTTGACTCTCAAAGTTTGTTCATAACTTAAAACTTTAACTTTTTTTGTTTTTTTTTGCTTTATGTTAATACACAACAGGTTAATTCTGTGGAAACTTGTAAGATGGTCTCTATACTGTTCAATAATCATGTAGAATCTCTTTATACGTACTGTTAGTTTCCCATAAATAAATAAACAGCTTCGTCTCTGTGAGAATTTTATAATTTATCTTAATTGGTGTCTCGCAATTATAAACTCGATGCTTTGTCCTCGAAGTCAGGCGCGCGAGCTATACGTTTTATTGTCCCCTTTTCGATGGATCCCGATGATTTATTTATATTTACTAGAAGTGAAACTAGAATATCAAGTCGTATATGAAAATAAAAAATGAGAGGCTCGAAGGTTAAATATTCAGTGTCGAAAAAACTGATCGAATCATTTACATCCGATGGTAGAGGGGCTATTAGTTGCAATGTGTAACTATATGGTTATTAGCGCCATACAATTAATTAATTACAAAACCACTGTAGCTGGTTGAAACCTGAATAAGCTAGAAGTTGTATTCAAGAACACATTCATATTTGTGAAGTTGCAATTTTTCACAACAAAGTTCTGTGAAATTTTTAAAAATCAAATTAATTAATCAATTAGAAAGACGTACAGAAAAATCTAATTCAGGAAAAAATATTTGGCTACTAAAGTGAGAATTAAATGTAAGGTCGATATATTCACGGAAATATACAAGGCTCCTGTAGCTTAGTGTTAGAGCACCGGCCCCAGAAAGGAGGTGGCCCGGGTTCGAATCCCGGTAGTAGCCAAATATTTTTTCGTGAATTGGATTTTTCTGTATGTCTTTCTAATTGATTAATTAATTTGATTTTTAATAATTTCTCAGAACTTTGTTCTGAAAAATTACCACTTCACAAATATGGGCCCATCTAGCGGTAGTATTGCAAAGTAATTTGAACTCCCGTATCAAAAAAGTGGATGGCTATAAAATGGACAAAAAATAAAAAAATAAAAATTAACCAATTAATAAAGTGAGAATTACGTATAAGGTCGATATATTCACGAAAATGTATAAGGCTCCTATCGCTTAGTGGTTAGAGCACCGGCCCCGGAAAGGAGGTGGCCCGGGTTCGAATCCCGGTAGTGGCCAAATATTTTTTCATGAATTAGATTTTTCTGTACGTCTTTCTAATTGATTATTTAATTTGGTTTTTAAGCTAGAAGTTTTTCAAAACAAAGCTATCAGATGCATAGTAATGAAATTAGAAAAGGAATTAATTAGATTCCAATCAAAAGAAGACAGGCCTTTATTTTAACTATATTTTAACTTTATTTTAACTTTATTTTCCAATAACCGAAAATAACTCCAGAAATCATATGAAATTTATATCACGCGTTCATTGTCCAAGTCTACCAAATGCAAAATCTCAAAATGGTTATCGCTGTATTTGTTGCTGAAAAAAGCGAGGTGGAAAAACTCGTTATGCAAAATAAAAATGTATATTATTCAGTCGGTTGTAAAAAAACTTAATAAAATAGTATTATATGTATCATGAAATCGATACATTGTTGGGTCATTGGATTATATCCATCGGGCGTCACATACGAGTGTACTCGTAAAGTATAAAATTTAATTTGAAGTACTTAATTTGTTTAAAATAAACAGATAAAGTATGAAAATCCAAAAATTAATCCCTTATGTATGGAACTATGGAATAGATGTGGATATATGGAACGCGGCTTATATAGATACTAATTATTATTATCTAAAGACTACGAAACCATCCATACATATCTAACATAAAATATTCAAAAATGTTGTTACACGTAGTGCGCACATTACTAGTTTTAAAAAATAACATAATTGAATGAAAAAATCTTAAAGTAGCCAAATGTAGAGATTATTTAAAAATACACAAAATAGAACTATTACCCAAGTCACTTCAAGAAAATAATTAATACCTACACATTATATTATCTAAATATTGCATTAGGGAAGTAGGACCCACCACACACCCAGGGCCGTTCTATGAGCAATAGCTCCCGTACCGGCCCTACACTTTCGCCACCCATGTTTGGCATTTTTTAATGCTAAAGATACTAAAATGTCCCGCTGACACTCGGATGAGCGCGAGCGGGACGGGGAGGCGTCCACACAAAATCTTTTCACTGTGTCCGAGGCGTGGAGATAAACAACAAAACAAGTAGACTACTTCCCTTTTCTTTAAAACATAAACTCTATATTCCGCATTGAGAAATGGATTCTAAAGAAACGCATAGCTGTAGGCTACCTACTGCCTTTTACCAAGTGGACCACCTCCCATTTCTTTACATTATAATATGTGGGTTATAAAAACAATGGCAGAAATAATTTCAATTTCAAAAATGCTTTGAATGCAGTCACCGAGAATTACTGATTCAAAATATACTTAATTCTATATTTATATATCTATCCCTTCCAATATATTTCTTATAAATTAATAGGCTACGTTTCCTATCAAATCTCGAATTCAGTACATTATAAATTAGTAATCCTCAATGAATTAATTTTTTTTGGATATTGCCACCAGAGACGTGACTTATCTAAGATACAAGTATTTGAAATACAGATACAAGATTCTTTTGGTATCTTAGTATTTTGTCAATACTAAGATTACTAGGATACTTTTTTCCAATTATGTACCTATAATGAGACCTCATCGAAGAAAAATGAGCGACAAAATGTTTGAAGAACTGGTTTTACTAAAGTCTCAATTAAAACCTTAAAAATATAATATTTTATTTTATCACATTTGCGCGATCTACGCGATTTATTCGTAAATAATTCACGTAAAAAAATAAACTTACATTCGATAAAATGCGTTTTCTTACAAAAGGATTTTATCTTTAAAAAGTATTTGGATGATACGTATTTTGTATCTAGTATTACAGATACCAATCCAGAAACTTATTTGTATCTCGTATTTGAAATACTTGATTTTAAAGTAGGCATTGTACTATTTACAATCTTGCATTTTGTATTCCAGATACTTTGTATAGGGCATCTTGTACATCACTGATCGCTATCCTCGCTTTTATACCTTCTTCTTCTTTTGGTGTTATGTCAGGTCCCCCCAACGTTGACTATCACCCGAGAGAAAGCGTCCCTGTCCTGGGCAGCACGAAACAGCTCTCCAACACTTCTTATGCCCGTCCAGTCGCGTATATTGCGGAGCCAGGAAATTTGTCTCCTTCCAACACCTCTACGACCCTCTATCTTGCCCATAAGAATCAGGTGGAGCAATTCATATTTTTCTCCTCTGAGCACATGACCCAAATACGATACCTTTCGGATTTTGATATTTGTCAGCAACTCTCTATTCACTCTAGCTCTTTGAAGAACTCTTGTGTTGCTGACCATATCCGTCCAGGGTATCCGGAGCATTCTCCGATGTATCCACATTTCGAACGCCTCCAGCCGGTTCATGCTACTCACTTTGAGGGTCCACGATTCCACTCCGTACAGCAGGACTGACCATATATAACATTTGACCAGTCGCTGTCGAAGTTTCAGGTTAAGATTGTCATCGCAGAATATCTGTCTCATTTTGTTAAAAGCAGCTCGCGATGCTTCAATTCTGCATTTGACTTCGGTTTCTGGGTAGAGGTTCTTCCGCTAGGATACTTCCAAGGTATTTAAACTTTGTCACTCTCTCTATACCAGCCCCATTCAATGTGAGGCGTGCTCCTGTGTGATCTTGCCTTACTTGCTTTTATACCCCACATATGAATTAAGTCATTAAAATTGGATTGTTTAAAACAAAAGAAAACCTGACAGCAGTCACCAGTGGCAACATAGCGACCGCGAACCGGTAGGGCGGCCGAATGCTAATTATTTTTTGTGTATTCTATATGTGTCAAAAACGAATCACTGAACATCACCAGACCGCAATCTGACTTGTCCGATTTCGATCAATATCGGTGTCAATCTGGTTTAATCAAATATTTGACATTTATGGACAGTAGTTACTTAAATGTCAAATATTTGATCAAACTAACAAACTAGTTCGCTCCCCGGATGGGTGTATTGGAGATACGTGTGTGGACTTCAATCATTATACAGAGTTATTTGGAAAACATTAATAACCTCGCAGGACTATATTCCTGCCTTGATTATGAGTCGAAAGTGTTCAAGCAGTCATGACCTAATATCAATACTTATGGAGATATGCGACATCGAAATTTGCATTTTTTTATCAATTTTTCTGACTTATTTTTTGTAAAACGTCGGACTATCATTACAGTTACTTATATCGAATATGAAAAATTCATTACCTTTAATACAAGTCAAATAAAATAACAAAAACCTTCAAATTCCAATTGGAAAACATTCCAATTGGAAATTTTTCAGGGTTTTTATTATTTTTTTATTATTTTATTATTGTTTTTATTATCACTGTAATGATGGTCCAACGTTTTACAAAAAATAAGCCAGAAATATTGAAAAAAAAAGGAAAATTGTCACATATCTCCATAACCTTTGTTTTTAAATTCATTCATCTTATTCATATTCTTCATGTTTTCTGGCATCTCATCATATATTTTTACACCTCTGTACATTAGACAATTCTGTGTATATACATTTTTCTTATATGGTAACATTTCTCTGCCTGCTCCATCTTACAATGTCTTGTCTGTCGCAGGTTCCTCGGATTTCCGCATTGGGTACTCTGTCTGTGTGGATTTTCGCATTGGGTACAAGCTATGTCTGACGGTGTATAAAACTCTAAATAACTGGTACCGTACTGCACCGTACCGTACTATACTGTACTCGGTACCGTACTACGTACAACAGAAGAAGTGATAATGGGGAAAACATCACACCGAGGTCTGCAGGACTACCAGACGCCAATACTTTATTAGACCTCGGCAGAGCTAACAGAGCTGCTCACTACGAACGCGCCTCTAGTTTTACACGCCCAATAACATGGGATAGCCCTTGACGAATAAGGTTTTCGGGGTCCGACGCCAAGGTTCAACCTCACCCGGGAGTACTACCGGAAAGTCCGTTGTCGCCTTCGTGATGCCTAACCTAACCTAACCTAACCTAACCTTACCTAACCTAACCTAACCTAACCTAACCTAACCTAACCTAACCTAACCTAACCTAACCACCGGGCATGTGGGCAGCGACAAGTTAGCAACACCAGCATCTGATTCAGGTCCGATATTTTTTGAACACCAGGTTATAGGGAATTATAATTAAACCCTCGTCGCAGGTAAAGCTCCCGGGAATCAACATAGAAAAAGATCTACTAACCCTTAGAAATCAGATTAACAAAGCTGTCAAGGCTGGCTTCAATGTTTTAAGACGGATCAAGTCTGTAAGAAAATGTCTTCCGTCACAAATCCAAATCACTGATGAGCATTAGTGAGCAAAATCACTGATTAGTGAGTATGTCATCTCGCGGCTGGACCACTGTAACTGAATATACGCAGGACAGCCCAGGACTCACTCAGCTCGACAGACTTCAGTCAATATACAGGGTTATTTGGAAAACATTAATAACCTCGCAGGACTATATTCCTGCCTTGATTATCAGTCGAAAATGTTCAAGCTATTATGACCTAATATTAATAGTTATGGAGATATGCGACATCAAAGTTTGCATTATTTTTTCAATATTTCTGACTTATTTTTTGTAAAACGTTGGATTATCATTATAGTAACTTATATCGAATATGAAAAATTCATTCCCCGTAATACAAGTCAAATAAAAAAATAAAAAGCTTCGATTTCCAATTGGAAAATTTCCAGGGTTTTTATCATTTTATCTAACCTGTATTGAATCAAATGAATTTTTCGTAACCGATATAAGTTACTGTAATGATAGTCCGATATTTTACAAAAAATAAGTCACAAATATTGAGGAAAAAATGCAATCTTTGATGTCGCATATGTCCATAACTATTGATATTAGGTCATGATAACTTGAACATTTTCGGCTCATAATCAACTCATAATCATTCATAATCACTCATAATCATAATATAGTCCTGCGAGGTTATTAATGTTTTCCAAATAACCCTGTATAAGGCGTCAAAGTTTTCGCGGATGTCCTCAACAGCGTATAAATTTCAAGCTCTCTCTGATGGTGCACAAAAGTCTTCAAAGAAATGCACCACAATATTTGGTGGACCTCTTTATCCCGCACAACGTCACTGGAAGGCGGCTCACACTGCGGTCAGCTAAACCGGAAGCACTCTGCAGGCTGGCAGCACCAGGGAGACCTGGAGCCACCAAGTTTGCGGAACGTGCTTTCAGCTTTGCGGGCCCAGCTATGTGGAATCAGCTGCCTCCAGTGTTGCGATCCATGGAAAATCAAGAATCTTTCAAGAAGAGGCTAAAAACTCACTTCTTCAAGGTGTCACACCTGTAAAGCGCCCTTGAAGCGTCTTTCACTCAAAATTATCATAAACATAAACATTATGTGGGTGAATATACGGTATTTGATTTTTTTGTGTCCCTGAAGGAAATGTAATCTGTTCCATTCAATATTGATAATTTCTCTATTTGACACTATTTTTAAATTTGTAATGATGAGGGCCAGAAGATTTTTCATTTTTTTAAATTTTATAAGCACCAGAGGAAAATGTGTTACCAGGAGAGTGACACTATTGGCAGAGTAGTGACAAATTAAAGCAGGGAAGTGTCAGGCCATTGATTATTAGCTAAGACAGGGGACTAATATTAAATAAAACATATATAAATTGTAGTATTTGATTCAGAATTTTTAACCGGATCGTTTTTAATTCTTTTGTAGCGTAATTTTTCAGCTTGACGCTTTTTTTCTAACTTCTCTTTCCTTGTTTGCTTCTTTGTAACATTTGCCATGATGTCTGATTATGCTCGAGTATCTAGAAGAAATGAAATGAAGCCTTAAAACATTAAATATTAACGAAACAAAATTTTGTCACTTCCCTGGCGCTTATTTATTTTCTCTGGCATGAAATATACCAGAGAAGTGACGCCAGAGGAGTGACAAAATCGCACAAAACCTACAAAAACAACATCACTCGCTTTTCTGACCACAGTTTAACGTACATGACATCTACACTCAATTAACATTGCATTGTGCAAATATACAATTTCGTAACGATAAAATACAAAAACATATACTTACCAGAGGAAATACTACAACGATTGGCACAAACACACTTTCCTACAGTGAATCGCAAACTGACACAATATTATTAGAGTTTTGCTCAATGTCGTTAGCTTGCTTCTAACCTCACACTATTGTACGCGCGTAGTTGAAGGACAAAAACATACCTTTGCGGTTTTATGTCAAATTTTACTTCTTTGAGTTTCGCCAGATGAAGTGACATTATTGTAACATGACATGAAAATAAGTTGTTTTTTTTTAATTAATAAATATTTTTACAGTGTATTTTGATTAAATATGTTTCGATGTTTATTAAAGCGTATGATCATATTAAAAAAAAAATAATGGCATAGGTATTTAAAGTATATGGCCATAAAATCATCATAATCTAGTAACGGGGAGGCCAGAGTAGTATACATTTATACCTACTTTAAACTATTAATGCCTTAAATTAAACAATTATCGTGAATAGACTATATGGGCCAAATAAAAGACCATGTTCTTTATTGTTTAAGCATACAGAAATAATAATGTAATAAGTTTTACATAAAATTTGTCTATGGACCATTGGAATTCAAATAGCGTATATTCACCCATGTATCTTTTACAAAAATAGAATACATCATTCGTTTTCAAGCAAAAAAATTTCCACGAAGAAAGAAGATGAATTCTTTTGAAAGGTGACTCGAATAATTCAAATTCTTTTGTTATTTAACATATAACTGTTTTTTTATCTTTATACCATATTTCACATTCCGACAATCCCACATCGACTGTGCTTGAATTAGCATATTACTTCATTGTCGTTGAATTCATCGTTTCCTTGTATAGAGATGTGTAATGGGTCCAGATGTGATACTTTAAAATTAATGTTTATTTTAATTTATTTAAAATATTTCCAGAATAAATGTTGACAAATTGCGGCGCCTCTCCCGCCAAGAACGACGGCTGGTGCCGTTGACCCTGATGATGGAATGGAAGGTTTGTTGGCCTAAGAGGCCGATCATCTTCAAATATCCATCACGCTCCTGCCCCTTCATCCATCAGGATGATTGGTTCATCTCGGCTGGAGGCTGCGCAGTACCGGACCGAACCCAAAAACATCTCTCCTCATTTGTCAATACGCAATTTAGTTTAGTTTTGCATAAAATCAACATAAAAAACTTCTGTCTTATCAACCAAGCATGTATTTTCCCGATCTATCAGTTTTTTTTTATGCGATATACCAAATACAATGAAAATCAACGACTTTTAATCTCCAATCTTTCTAACTTTTTTTTTTCTAAGCGCACAATCCAGAAATAATTATAATATATTGTCGGGGTCGCGGCGCTTGGATGTCAAATGAATCGCTCAAAATCAATTTCCCTTTTAATGATTTAAAAATTCACTGGACACAAATTTAACTGGAACTCTTAATATGTTGAATAAAACGGATATTTTACACGAACCGTATATATCATGACGTTTCGTTAAGGTCTTATGCGGCGTCATCTGGGGAGCGTCCTGTCACGGCAGAGGCGTAGGCCGAGCAGTGAGTTCGGGCTTTAAAGAAAATTATGCAATATTATTACGATAAAGAAAGAAGAAAAAGGAAACATCGAAAGAAAATACACCTGACTTCGCACGCCAGACAAGTCCAAGTTAAAACTGTGATTAGCGAGTGATATAAAACAAAGCGATAAGTTTTGGGTGCGAACATTCTTCAAGTGTTGTTAATTGTTTCCAAATAAAGTATATCATTTACGACAGTATTTAACCAAATGCCACAGTTGTGAATACGTGACAATATTATTATTAAAAATTATTATTATTGAAAAATTCTATGTACTAAGCTGCTCTGGAGAGACAGGATAATGCACCACTCCCAGATAGCGTGGAGGTCCGATGTTCGAATCCCGGTGGCGGCTAAAGTATGTTTTCATTGATTTAATTTTTTTGTATGTTTTTTCAGATTGGTTTATAAATTTGCTTAAAAAGAAGAGAAGCGATACCATGCGGCGGCTCAGAGTATTGCTGGCGCGTATGTGTTCCAGCGACAATAAAATAAGAAAGTATCTACCGACGTGTGAGAAATGATACACCTATAATAATCAGAGCGATACAAATCAGTGAACTAGAATTTCTAGATACGCGAAGATTATGTCAAGTGCGAATTGCGAAATTTAGTATGAATGTAAGAACAGTGTTCCGATTTAACTAAATTTAAATTAAAGTTTAAATTGTTTCAGTAATCTTCTTATTTTAATCTTCTAAATTTTTGTAGGGAGGCTATTGAAATTTTTTATGTGTAAATATATAACTTTGCCGATATTGTTTGGTGTTGCTTTACGGTATTTTTAAGTTATTTCGAGATCTTAGAGATGTGTGTGTTTCAAGTTTTGCATAGATATTTTCTTTACCTAATTAGATAATTAGAACTTTGTTCCTAAATTGCACAAAATTCACAATAAAAATGTGTATTCTTTAATATATTATTATGTATTTGAAATATTTTTGTCTACATTATATTTATATTTATAGAACCAGAAAGATTGCTGTATGCAGTATGCCGGTAAAAGAGATTATTTTCGGGATAACGGGTTTTTGAGCATGTATATCAGTGGTTACCTTAACTAACGTTTAACTAGTTTATGCCTTAATTCTCTTTTATTTTCTAATTACTATTTCCGAAAAAGGTACGAATATGTGCGTACGAACTTTTCAATAAGTACGTCATCTTATTTCTCCAACTTCGAGGTCCCAGACCTTTACGAAGAATTTAAATAAACTCAAACGAAATTCGATGAGGAGCTAAAATTTTCAAGACTCCATTGACGCGGCATGAGATGACATTTCTGTAACAATGTGACAAAGAAATGACTCCCTGCAATGCGTCAGTGACCCGAGTCGGGACGACAACACAGCACAATGCACAATACCCCCGAAATACATTACATAAGTATGCACTGTTGCCATTTGCAAATATGCAACAAAGATATTAAAAACAAATTAAAATGATAACATTTTACAATGGGCATGCACAACGCGGAGTTCGAACTCTAATTTAAATTTAATCTATAAAATAAAAAGTAACCCATAAAAACCAAGTTTTCATTATACTCCCTTTCTTTGTAAAATATAACAACAATGAAAGACGAATTAAAACATATAACATAACACTAAACTTACAGTAATTTAATATATTTCTAAAATGTCAGATGTTTTGAGCTTTGATAAGACACTTCACGCTTTGAAGATTAAATTCTAAAAACATTTGTCAGTCAATTTAGATTCGTAGTGAAGTACCTTATGTTACTGACGGATAATTCAAATTTAGAATATATTTCGCGACATTATCGGGCCGCCGTTGCTAATCAAACTTTTCTAAAGATTCCAATTTGAAAAAACCAATAAAATTTCTAAAAATCCGAAATTATACTATAATTATTAATTTTTTTAACGAAAATTTGATAGATCTTCTTGATCGTCGCCACGAGTCTACTTGCCAAGTTTCAGCTCGATTGGATCACGGGGAAAGGGTCGAAAATCGATCCAAAGTTTTTTTTGACGGCAAGCCGGCAAGCAAGCAAGCAGACGCCACGAGTTAATATAAAGGGAGTAAAAAAATGAGCGAGCCTTATAGTAGTCGCATATGATGTGTAACATTTGACATCTCACAATTAAAAATATCAATTGAGCAGCGACAGAAATTAACCTCAAAATTTGACAGAGATAATAGCTATATATTTATTAATTAGTAAATACAAGTAAAGTAAATATATGTGCATTTATTTATTATTTAATTTTGCCATACTAGGTAGGTACCGTATATCTACGTACGCATTTCGTTTAGAAGTGTGTTTGGTCAATTATATGCTTTTATTTATTTTCATAGATGGCTGTAGTGTGCCGCCATACATATTGCATGAAAACTTTGAATAAATATATAAAAATAATCACATAAATTACGTAAAATGAGAATGTAAATCATTAAGGGTAGTCAAATGTTGATGTAATGTTAAGTTAATGTAAAAAAATCGTATTTATTGGATAGTTTCTAAGATATAAGACAAAATATATCATATATAAGTTACAACATCTACACGCTTGACACCAGACGCGGAGCGTATATACAAAATCAGAAGGGTTGGCTTTTGGAATTTTGCGTCTTTGCAGTGATGGCACTTGCTGGACATTGATTTGTTTATAAACGATGATTTTTTATACATCGCGCGCGCGCTCATTGGTCAAATGAAATTGCGTGCACTTCCCCGGCGTCTTATTTCATGTTACGCATTTCCATCA
This sequence comes from Agrypnia vestita, assembly GCA_016648135.1. Lineage (NCBI taxonomy): Eukaryota > Metazoa > Arthropoda > Insecta > Trichoptera > Phryganeidae > Agrypnia > Agrypnia vestita. The sequence goes on along the minus strand of JADDOH010024643.1, from coordinate 107,906 downwards.
TTTTTCAAGAAATCACTACCACAGATTGAAGAAAAGCGAGAGGAAAGATGTTACCACATCAAAAATTTTTTTATACGAAATTTAAAATATCATTGTATCAGACTTTCCGATTAAATGTGAAAAATATGATGTCTCTTAAATACACGCCAGGGAATCTCTGAAAAGATCACCCTTTTGACGAAATTTTTCATCGCATTTCTGCATAACTGAAGCTCCATTTCAACAAGAACAACTCGGATTTCGGGTGTTTTCTCGATGGTTTTGCGTTACCATAACGATTAGGTATGTCTTGACTGCTATCATATAACATTGAACACTTCGTCAATTTCGACGTGATGAACATTAAATATAATAAGTACTAATAATATTTTAAAAGTTAACACAATGTTTGAATGAATGCGACATAAATTTGGTCAACGGACTCACATCTGACGCGTGACGTACAATGGTGTGAATGCCATGAGTAATCTACAAAGAATCTCACGAAAGCAAAATCCGTATCTTAGAGTTTGTCTCAGTAGAGAATCTCATAAAAATGTTTTCCGAACACATCATGGATGATAACCATTCTCTTCATTCCTATACCATTAAACTTCCGCTGGTGAATTTAATATTCAACTAACACCTCTCAATATATTAATAATGCAAAAAAATTCAAATTACGTTTCCTCTCTCTGAAAAACATACATGAGTAAATCAAATACGCCCACAAATGACCTGTGGTAGACTATTTATCCTCTTTGAATCAAAATTGTCCGGTTGCAAGGATCTTCGAGTCGCCTCTTTTGCAGATATCTTGAGAAGTCTTTTTGGTTCTTCCACGTCACAGATAACACGCGAAAATAATATACTGGCGAAATTCCGGAAAAAAATATGATTAAAAAATTTACTAATCGATTACATATCCGTTCATTCGCAATCAAACCAGAGTAATTGTTACGATGTTCAAATAAAATGTTTTGTTTCTTCGCGCCGGCGCGGACAGTCTCGCCCGTGCTTGACCAACGCCATCTAGCGTCGATTTATAGTTCCACAGAAGCAGCGGCATTTATGAACTAATATGGAAAGTGAAATATGCCTCCAGAAAAGGTTATTATATTTTTTAATAGATATTAAATCAATTATCATTTTGAGAGGTACACATTCATCTGTTATGTCGCCTTACCGGTACGTATGCGTAAAGTTTCTAAGACATTATCAATCGTCAAAGTTGCACATTCTTGTATAACAGCGGTAAAGATATGATCCTTATATTCTACTGCGTGATTGATTTAGTTTCACATAGCAGTTGACACCAAAGCGACATCTGCTTTGCATGTGTACAACACCCACCAAACTTACACACACTCGTGCCAGTAATAAATATTGTTTTGGTCAGCGTGCATAATTTAAATTTTGACATTCAAAGGTTATACAGATTATTTTTTTATGTAAATTATTCAAACAGCGATCGATTATAATTCGGCCCAGCTTCTGGGCAGTTGACTGACTGGTTCTCCTAGGACGGGGGTCGACCTTCCCCTTCCCCCGCACCCCTACGCGACCACGCCCTCATCGACAGGAAACGCCTCTTTTTGTAATCAAACGATAATTACCAATTTTCTGAGCTTCTCGTGTTCAGAATCGTCTCTGCGAGGTTTTCTGGACCATTCCAACCTCTCTAGACGACGCACAAAGGTTGGAAATCAGATTCTGTGCACGCAAAATCCAAAAAACGAAAGTCGTAATAAAAATAAAATATATGCAGCGAAATAAACTTAGTTCCTTGGGTAATAAAGTCCCACTAATAGCTAATTACCTAGGATAAACCCCTCGTGTCTAGTCGAGCAGGTAGTGACATGTTATTGTCAGTCGGATACGAGTGTTTGTACTAAAGTTGTGTGTTTATATTTTTGAATTTTGTTCTTCGAACTATGGAATCGAGGAAAAAACTGTTTGGAGTATGGTTAAAGGAGCGAGACTTTTCTAAAGGAAGTAAAAAAAGCTGTTTTAAGGGCGATTAATACAACAAGGTATAATAAAAAAAACTTTGTTAATTTTTTGTGGACAAATACGTCGAAAGTGGATCAATTGTGGACGTCATAAAGACAAGTTTAGAATTAAATATAAAGTGTGGTTAGGTGGTATAATCAAGTTTTCAATATTACATTTATTTTATTTTTTATATCTATAAATTGGTTTATTATTATTATTTAATGGGTATAGCATACAAATAAACACTAAAATAATTTCGCTCGCTCAGATTGTCTTTTTCGACCACTGTGCGACGTGTCAGATGAGACTGAAGGTTTCATTATCAGGGTTGATGACATCAGTCTGCATTGTGACGCAAAATGTCGGATATAAATACAACACAATAAACATTTTAAAAATCGCTAAAATGTATTTATTTGTATGTATGTCCGTATTATATGAGGGGATTAGAAACAAAAGCGCCACTACGCATACGAGTTTGACGTTCTCGTCATGACGTATGACTACAATACAATTAAGAAGAATAAATCTACTGAGATGCGTGTATGTTAACGCTGTATCTCTCCAAAAAGAGGCTAAGGGCCTATTGTTTGATCAGAAGTTAGAGTTACTTTCAAGAAATTTGTCGAATGTACAGGAACCTTCTAGACACACCGACACATTTCGCCACTCAGTTTAGAACCTTATAGAACTTTCGGGAATTTTCTAGAACCTTCTCCTTCCAGAACTTTCTAGAGCAGGTTTTTCCGGAACCTTTTGGACCCACCGACACAGTCGTGAGAAGCAGCTCATCGACAAGGCGCCCTGAAGATGAACAGTGAGATCTGTTCGAAACGTCGGCAGACGACTGGTCCTGACGACCAGAATTTGACGAGGGTTACCCCCAAAGTAGTTAGAACTAACACATATTGTACCCGTGAAAGCCTTCGATTTCACATATATATATAATCAGTGTATCAATATATATATATATATATATATATATCATATTTAATATATATTATATATAATATATATATAGATCATATATATATATATATAGATATATATATACTATATGATACACTGATTACTCTTACTTTTGGTCAAACAACAGGCCCTAACTGTTATATTAGGAGAGGGACTTATACTGATATATGATTAAATTATTTTAACATACACGTTATCGATGATTTTACAGCATTCTACACCTTTTACACAAAAATTGTAAGTTACTAGAAGGTTCTATGATGGTCCACCGAATTCTTTTAACATCAAGAAAGCGACATGAACATCTATAAATGCGACGACGCCGCGTTTTGTCAGCGCGTGTGTGTTTAAGCGACAATAAATTAAGAAAGTACCTACCGACGTGTGAGAAATGATATAAAACTATCCGAGCGATACAAATCGGTGAACTGGAATTTCTAGATACGCATATAAGATTGTGTCAAGTGCGAATTAAAGTTTAAATTGTTTCAGTAATCTTGAAGTTTATATGTTTAATCTTCTAAATTTTTGTAGGAAGGCTATTGAAATATTTTATGCCTAAACATATATAATTTTTCCGATATTGTTTGTTGTTACTTTTTGATATTTTGAAGTTATTTTTAGATCTTAAAGATGTGTGTGTTTCAAGTTTTGCATAGATATTTTCTTTACCTAATTACATAAATGAGATTTTTTAAATATATTTTTTATAATTCTGGCACCGGTAATTTTGTGTTGAGAAAGTTGTTTTTTTTATATTTCTTTAAAAATTGTTATATATATATGTTTTATTTAGTCAAGTATATCGTTGAATGCTCGCCAGGGATGTGAATTATATGAAACACATATCGAGGGTAGAAATCCAAAAGGGGGTTAGTTATTATTTCGAACTTTACAGGACAGCAAAAGAAAGTTCAGTCAATATTTTTTTAATAAGTAAACTATTTCCAATTTTTCCTTAAATATAATACTTGTCAACCAAGTTGTGCTCTTGTTGAACGACTGTTTTAGTTTAGTGGAATGATAATGAGACCACATAGATGGAACATGAAAGATGAACAATTTGAACAAATATTACTGTTAAAATCAGCGAAATAAATGACTTGCAAAAATCTTAACTAACTAAAGGTGTTTTATTTGAATAAAGGTATTTTGAAAATACGTATTTTGCATTTTGTATTTAAATAGTTTTCTTTATTACTATTTTGTATGCGCATTTAAAATAGAAAAGTAACCACGTATTTGCATTTTGAATTTAAATACTTTTAATAAACTAATGGAGTTCTGATACCGACACTGATGTATGGAAGTGAAACCTGGAGCTGGCAGAAGAGGAACGAAAGTAGATTGAATGCAGTGGAGATGAGATCCCTCAGACGTGTATGTTCCAAATCAAGTTATGATAGAGTAAAGAATGCAGATATTAGGAATGAATGTAAAGCTGATCTTAGCATAATTAATAGAATTAAAAAAGGGTCGCTCAGATGGTTTGGGCATGTTGAGCGAATGAATGAGGAAAGAATGGTAAGAAAGATATACGATGCAAGTGTTGACGGCGCCAGAAAGAGAGGGCGACCACGGAAGACGTGGCATGACCAGATTAACCAGATACTGGAAGATGGTCCTGTTAGAAGCCTGAACAACCGTTGAGTTTGCATGCGAAGATGTACGAATGTAGACGAAGCGAAAGTTGTATGTCAGGACAGAAGAGTATGGCGCTCTATCCTCTCTACCTACCCCCACGGGGAAACGGCGTGACGGTAAGTTAGTCAGTTAGTTAGTTAGTTAATAAACTATTTTGCACATCTCTGCATGCTCCTCCCCACCCAGTAACTCCATATTGCAGTAGTGGGTGAACAGTTTTGTATACGTTTGAATACGATTATCAAAGCGTGTCAAATTCACAATTTATAACTGATTTTGAGAGCATTTTATTTATTTAAAATAACATTTATTTCAAACTAGCTGTTCGTACCCGGCGTTGCACGGGTTAAGGATTAAGTTGAAAATAAATTTGTGGGGGGAAACAAAGGTTTGATTCGAACGGTATAGATTTGCATCGAAAATATATCAGAGCGAGGAGAAAAGGTAAAAAGGGAGGGAGGAAATATAGCCTGTGTTACCTGCCGAGCCCTAAAGAATAAGTTTCCAAATTTTGAGTCCGATCGGTCGAACGGTACAGATTTGCACCGAAAATATGTCAGGGGTAGGGAAAGGGGTATGAGAATAGGAAGAGAAATATTGCCTATGTTACTCGCCGAGTTATAAAGAATAAGTTTCCAAATTTCGAGTCCGATCGGTCGAACGGTACAGATTTGCATCGCAAATATGTCAGGGAGAGGGGAAGGGGTACGATAATAGGGGTGAAATGTTTCCTATGTTACCCGCCGGGTCCCAAAGCATAAGTATGCTAAATTTGAATCGAATCGGACAAACGGTGTGGATTTGTACAGAGAACAGACAGACAGAAATTGAGTTTTATAGGTATAGATCTCCGCTCTGTCTCCAAAATCAGTAGGAAAACGTTTAAATTTCGTCAATTGAATAGTGTTTTTTTTTTCTGAACTCCTCATTTGATATATTATGTTCCTAAAGCATTCCTGCTGTCCAGTAATTCATAATGAAATACTATGGGCATGAGCGATTTATATTGCCATGTTTTTATGTTTAATTCTTCTTATATCTCGATCAATGGCAACGAAATTGAATTTCAATTAAAAAAATAGATTAATACAGAACCGGAATGTAGGTATTACTAGATGCAAAAGTATTACTAAAAGTAAAACTGTACCGTTTGACCGATCGGACTCAAAATTTGGAAACTTATTCTTTAGGACTCGGCGAGTAACATAGGCGACATTTACCCCCTATTCTCATACCCTTTCCCCTCCCCCTAACATATTTTCGATGCAAATCTGTATCGTTTGAGACCGATCGGACTCAAAATTTGGAAACTTATTCTTTAAGATTCGGCGGGTAACATAAATGACATTTCTCCCCTATTCTTTCAACCCTTCCCCGCCCCTGATATATTTTTGATGCAAATGTATACCGTTCGAATCGAACCTTTGTTTACCCGCACAAATTTATCTTAAACTTAATCTTAACTCGTGCAACGCCGGGTATGAACAGCTAGTTTTATCTAAAAACTAGATATTTAAATCCGCGTTTAAGAGTAGATTTTTCTGAATTCAATTGTCTTCTTTGTACATAAATAAAACACCGCAATACTAAAACCTTTTTAAGAATGTTCTTAGGTTTTCACGGCCACTCAGAATCTTCAAGTTTGTGTTTACTGGGGTATTATGCCGTGTTGTTACGAAAAAACCTTTTTAGAAACCAAAATATTGACGCGGCAATAAAATTAGTTTTAATTAAGAGTAGCTTGTTGGTCCTGTGGTTAGGACTCTCGCCTCGTGATCCAAAGGTCGCGGGTTCGAACCTCACTCCAGACCAGCAAGTTAGTCCTATTTTCATAGCACAAGCATTTAGCTTAGTTTAAAAATAGTAAGAATATTGATGTGACACGTATCTCTATCTAAAATAAAATTGATCGTTAAATACCAGAAATTAATATTTTAGTATGCAACGAAATGCGCGCGCATCATGCGACGGAAGGTTTCACACCATGAAGCTAGGCGTCAAAGAGAATTAAGTGTGTATATTTCATATATTGGTATATTTCATATAAGTTAGCTTGTGAGAGACGCAGACTGCGAACGTAGTAGAGGCAGGATGAATCTCACACGCGCATTTTGTCCAGCAACGTTCCAACGCAAGGTATACAACACAGTGAATGGAGACCCACCGCATTCCCAGGACCTCTTTATGAGCAAAAGCTCCCATATTGGTTCTACTCATTCATCGCCAGGTTTACATTTTTTTACTCTCCGTGCCGCGTCGTGCAACACAGCGTTATATATGCCAAAAAAGTATGACTTCTAACACGCTCACTTTTTTATACACTCGCCTAAAAACATGTCGTAAAATTTAAATATATACAACTTCCAAAAATTTGATACACATGGCATTTTATCATGGGTGGAAATGGTGAACATTACATTGTGTAAAGTGATCACTTAAGCCAGCCGTACGATAGGTCCTAAGCCCTATGAACACCCGAAGGCTTTCATACCCACTTTCGCATAAGAATACAATTTCGTCTCTGTGAGACATCTCTAATATATTGATTGATTAATGATGTCCCTGTGACAAAAATCCAGTTCTGTGCTCTGAAAAATTTTGACAAACTCAAAACATTATTTATTATTAATTTATCATAAAAAGTGTATTGTATAACTACCAGAGATGTGCCGACCATGACTTTGGCCGACTAGTCGGCCAAGCCGATCATGGTTTAGTTTGGAATTTTTATAAATGTTTTTTTTTCAGTACATCATGTACATGTTATCTTGATTTAATATTACTTAATTAAATTACTTTAATTTCAAAATAAAAGTCTGTTAATAAAAAAATTCCTACACTTTTATTTAAATAAGAAGAAATATTTGTAAATGTTTATTGAAGATAAGAATATATTATGTTATTTTGTTTGTTAATTAAAATACTAATTTTGTTTGATAAATGTCATAGATATTTTTTCTTTACAAGTAAGTAATTTTAGGGACTGATTAGTTGATTACCAAACGAAAAGTTGCTTTACATTTCAAAATGTGTAAGAGCGATTCTGAAATAAAAATATCAATTGTCAATCAAGGTTTTTGTTTGATGTAATTCCACGTATATACATTTTATCGAGAAAAACATACAAAGTAAGAAGCCGGATAGTCGGCGCTCTTTGCCAAATAGTCGCCGACTAGTCAGAAGATCTCTAGTAATTACATTATATTCATAAAATTTATAAATTATTTATACTTTGTACTCTAATGTCGCGTTAGGACAATCTATTAGGGTTAACAATGACCTGTCGACGGTTTGTTTGATACTGAAAAACATTGGAGAAAATTTGTATTTATAAATAATGAAATTTCTAATTCAATAGTTAAAAAAATCCCAAATGCCATTCAACCAGCTTTCTATACTAATAATAAATTTTAAAAAGGTAACCCATAAAAACCAAGTTTTTATTATACTCCCCTTCTTTGTTAATTATAACAACAATTAAAGACGAATTAAAACATATAACATAACACTAAACTTACAGTAATTTAATATATTTCTAAAATGTCAGATGTTTTGAGCTTTGATAAGACACTTCATGTTTTGAAGATTAAATTCTAAAAACATTTGTCAGTCAATTTAGATTTTCGAAAATCGTAGTGAAGTACCTATCATGTATACCGACGGAGTAATCCAAATTTAGAAAATATTCTGCGACGTTATCGGGCCGCCGTTGCTAGTAATCACAATTTGGTAAATGATTCCAAATTGAAAAAACCATTAAAATTTCTAAAAATCCGAAATTATACTATAATTATTTTATTTTTTTAACGAAAATTTGATAGATCTTTTTGATCGTCGCCATGTGTTTGCTTGCAAAGTTTCAGCTCGATCACGGGAAGAGGGTTAAAAATCGATCCAAAGTTTTTTCGTCAGATAGCAGACAAGACGACAAGTAGACAAGCAGACGCTACGAGTTTAAAGAAAGGGCGTAAAAATAATATGTAGGTACTTTATTAGTATTCATTTTCCATATATAATTTTTTCTATATTTTGATTGTCTGTCTATGCTTCGATTTTTGAATTTAATTTGTTAGTATACAATTATATCCTGACGAAGGGGCGATGGGCTCTGAAACATGTTCATATTTTTCAATACACTAGTGGTGAAAACTAAGTTTATTACTCCCTTTATATTCTCGTATATATAATATATCTTTATAAACTCGTGGCGTCTGCTTGCTTGCCGTCAACAAAAACTTTGGATCGATTTTTAACCCTTTTCCCGTGATCCAATCGAGCTGAAACTTTGCAAGCAGACTCGTGGCGACGATCAAGAAGATCTATCAAATTTTCGTTAAAAAAATAAAATAATTATAGTATAATTTCGGATTTTTAGAAATTGTATTGGTTTTTTCAAATTGGAATCATTATAAAAGTTTGATTAGCAATGGCGCGGCAGTCCGATAACGTCGCGGAATATTTTCTAAATTTGAATTACTCCGTCGGTATAATAGGTACATCACTACGAATTTCGAAAATTTACAAAAAAATTGGTTCACAGATGACAGCAAAATTGGGTTTTTTGGGAAAAAATCAAATAATAATTTATTTCTTTTGATTTCTGCTTAGTTTTGAAGAATTCTACATTACTCATATCTGATTCTGACTAAATCATTTGACGCTGGATATCATAATGTACGATATTGATGATAATTGAATCTATCAAAATCTTGACATCTCAAAACATCTGAAATTTTAGAAATATATTAAATTACTTTAAGTTTAGTGTTATGTTATATGTTTTAATTCGTCTTTAATTGTTGTTATATTTTACAAAGAAAGGTAGTATAGTAAAAACTTGGTTTTTATGGGTAACTTTTTTTTGTTAATTATACAAATAATATAAAATAAAATATAATTGTACACACAAAACATGAGGGTGATGGTCCCTAATAAATCACACGTGTTTAATAAACTTCGTTGTATTGGGTACTTTGCAAAACCTGTTCGTGTCAGACGAATCAAGTGGACGGGTAAACAGATCGCGCTTCGAGATGATCCTTGAGTGATGCTGTGGAGACCTCCTGGTCCATTAGTTGTATCGCAATATTTTGGCAGACGAGCTAAGAATATTATTTATTAACGCCATTAATCGTGAACTTAAACTAACAGCATTTTGCCCTCGGGGTGAGATGAGATGTCATCTTTGTTACTTCCTTTCTTTTAACTCGTGGCGTCTGCCTGCTCGTTTCCTTGTCGAAAAAACTTTGGATCGATTTTTAACCCTTTTCCCGTGATCCAATCGAGCTGAAACTTTGCAAGCAGACTCGTGCCGACGATCGAAAAGATCTATCGAATTTTCGTTAAAAAATAATAATAATAACAGTATAATTTTGGATTTTTAAAAATTTTAATGGTTTTTTCAAATTGGAATCATTACAAAAGTTTGATTACTACCAACGGCGCCGGCGGCCCGATAACGTCACGGAATATTTAAAATTCGAATTACTCCGTCGGTAGGTATAATAGGTACTTCACTACGAATTTCGAAAATTTATGACAATTGGTTCACGGAGGACAGCACACTTCGGTTTTTTAGGAAGAAATCAAATAATAAAGAGATATTTTTAGAGATTTTTGACATAGATATTTTTGTCTAGACATGTTTCATTTTCAGTCAATCAATTATTACATGATGGTAAATTTAATTTGCAAAGAAAGGGAGTATGATAAAAACTTAATTTTTATGGTTTAGTTTTTTTTACCTTTGAAGTTTAAAAATTATCCGCTGTCTTTAAGAAACTTACAGGGCTCGCTTATTTACAGACTTTACAAATCTTCGTTAGGGATAATTTATAAATGAAGTACTGTTTTAACTTTACTTCAGTTTATTAGCACTTCTCGAGTTTCGAGAGTATCAGTAACTCGCATCGCTAGGTGACGATATAAACTAACATACCAATATAGAAAGCAGGCTTAGGTGGTAGTGGTGGGGAGGGTATTTAACGAGAGAACTGTAAGGAGAGGAGATAAGTTGGTGAATGTAATAAAGTTTAACAAATTAACTAGCCGAGTTCAAGTTCCATTTTATTTTTTAACTTTAAAAATTATCAATTTTTTACCTTTGCGCGTGACGGTATGGAAAAGTTAAATGGTACACGAATGAAAAGAATTATTACTTTCTATCATGTGGTTCGCGAATTTGGAAAATTTATTACTAAATGTAGTAGAGTTATTACTAAAACAGTGTTTATTTTATAAATTGTCCTTAACAAATAATACAATTATAAAACTACAAATTTGACACCGATTCTATCAATAGTATTTACATAAAACAGTAGATATCACTTAATTCGCTATCACTATAACGAGATACCATCCAAAAACGGTATATATTCTTATATAGTTTAGGGCCGGCCTTATAAACTGTTAGTAGATTGCCGTTCGTTAGTAAATATTACTGACGCTCGTCTTATAAAACTTTTTTGATCGTCCGTAAGTATCGCAATATCGTACTGCTCTTGTCTATGATTCTAGAGCTATCAGAGGCGAATTTTATCTCTTTTCTATGGAAACGAAGCGTAACTTCTATAAACAACTAAAATTTCAGCAGTCAGCACGTATTTATGTACATGAATAAAAAGCACGAAACGCAAATTGACAACGGACCTAACCATTAAAAATAATAAGTCAATCTGTCATACTTCTGTCAATTTTAACTAACGGACGGTAAACTGGTGGTTCGACTGTTGGTATTGTGTCTCGCGTAACTTGTTGATCTACTACACATCTCTTAATTGTATTTTTTAATTTTTGATGCTGTTAATTTTGTTCTAAACATTATTTATAATTTCTTTATCATAATAAGTGTAGTGTGTAAATACTGACGTATAAAAAATGTTGATAAAATAATTCCTTATATTATTATGTTGATGGCCAGTTTTAAATGTTTTATATTATTATGTTGACATGTTTCATTAAAAAATGAATTGAAAGTTTGCTACGTGGAGTTGTGTATTAAATATATCAAATATAATACTTAAGCTTAGTACGCAGAATAAAGGTAAGTTTTGATTTGTTAAGGATTATCGTCTTGCATTTGATTTGTTCATATCACTCACCGCAGACCCAGGTTACACTTTCTATCATACTATCTATACAAGGTTATTTGGAAAACATTAATAACCTCGCGGGACTATGTTTCTGTCTAGATGCTCCAAATCCGAAAACCTTTATGTTTGAAGAGACTATGTAGGTGACATCTGTAGTCCTTTTCATAAAATAGTATACATTGATTTTGCAGCTACATTGCTGATAAAATATATAGATGTCATTACCAGCTACGATATATATATATACAGGGTTATTTGTAAAACATTAATAACCTCGCTAGACCATATTCCTGCCTTAATTATGAGTCCAAAATGTTCAAGCTATTATGACCTAATATCAATAGTTAAGGAGATATAAGACATGAAAGTTTGCATTTTTTTTTTAATATTTCTGACTTATTTTTTGCAAAAATTTCGACAATCATTACAGTAACTCATATCGATTACGAAAAATTCATTCGTTTCAATACAATTCAAATAAAATGATGAAAACCCTGAAAAAATTGGAATTCGAAGGTTTTTATTTTTTTATTTGACTTGTATTAAAGGGAATGAACTTATCGTATTCGAAATAAGTTACTGTAATGATAGTCCAATATTTTACAAGAAATAAGTCAGAAATATTGAAAAAAAAATGCAAAATTTGATGTCTCATATCTCCTTTATTACTATTGATATTAGGTCATAATAGCTTGAACATTTTCGACTCATAATCAAGGTGTAGGCATTGTTTTAATGCTAAAATGGCTGTCCCTGTCTCTGGTCTTCACATTAGCAGTGGGTTGCGTTACAAAGACAATTTTTTTCTTTCCTTTAATTCTTCAGGTATAAAATTTCAACTTGTATATTCTGTAAAAGAGGTCCATGTATTAAATTTGTATGTATGTATGGACGGAATGAAAAAGTAAATTGATCTTGGTATTGCGAAAAAACGTACCGAGACAAATTTTCAACCCTAGTTTATGTAAAATATGAATTATGCAATAGTGTTCTATTGATATCAGCGACTCATTTATGAATAAATTGATGAGAATTAGCACTCCAAAAATGAAAAATGATCAGATTTAAGTGCAGAGTTAAATGTCAAGCCAACTGACAGTGTTTAAAATTGTGTATGAGACCACTTTAATATTAGTTTGATGCAATGCATGACATCTGACGTTTTTTTTTAAATTATATAGATACATAACCAAATATTAAATTAAACTCAAAACATAGGCCCAAATTCTAAGTCAATACTTGGATTATTTAAAGGTTAAGGTAAGCAAAATGTATTATAAATGTCTCATAGTGACGAAATTATATTTTTTTATGGGACAGTAGGTATGGAAGTCTTTGGATGTTCATGGGGCTTACGACCTATCGTGCGGCTGGCTTAAGTGTTAAGCTCACTTTACACAATGTTCATCATCTATCAGATTTTTGGAAGTTGTATATATATTTAAATTTTACATTCCGTTTCATACGTATGTTGGAATTATCTATAGCGCGACCGGCATCCAAAGCTTTTTCATTTCCCTTAATTAACCACAGATCTATTGAGATACCTACTTTTAATTGGAATTTTTTATAATATATCTTGATTAATGATGTTCCTAGGACAAAATCCAGTACTGTGTTCGGAAAAATTTGGACAAAAAACAAAGCAAGAAAACACTTTGTTGCTTGACATTATAAAACATTTAAGAATAAATTACATACTATGTTTTAATTTATTCTTAAATGTCTCAAAATATTCTCTATTTTTATTGAAAGCAATATACTTTTTCTGTGTAATGAAATTCATCCGAATTACTAACATTACACTAGGATACGCCAGGAAATATTATTTCCTATTTTTATTTCAATACACAGAAAAAGTATATTGCTTTCAAAAATTCCGTAAAATCAATTGTAGATTTTCTCATTTAGTGACATTAACGACATCTGTGGGGATTTAGGGGAATGAAAATGGCTTTGTACAGGCCGCATGGAAAGGCAGTTACAATGCATATATAAAGTGTGGCATGTAATTCAAATATATACAACTTCCAAAAATTAGTAGGCATGGTATATTCTATCATGGGTGGAAATGGCGAATGTTACATTGTGTAAAACGATCACATGGTTGGCTAAAAACCATAATAGGTCATAAGTCCTATGTACACCCAAGAAGACTTCTATACCTACTTTTTATAATATACATTAATCAAAATATTCTGTTAAGGTACGCCTTAAAAGTGTTACTTTGTACTGAAAATTATATTTTTAAGGCGAACCTTAACCTTTGAATCATCCAAGTATCGACTCTGAATTCGGGCCATATTATGCACATTTATCATTCGGAGATGCAGTCACCATTAACGACCATTACTGTTTCCCATCTGCTTGGAAGGCGGTCCAAGAAGGGCGAAGAGTGTCCTCCATGTCCAGCAACCAATAGAGTAGAGACTTGCGTTATAGTATCAAACCTGAAATATATTCTCTACATGTACACTACGGTAGGCAAGAAGAGATTGTGGCAGATAATAGGTGGGTAATAGGTTAGTCGAAGTAAATCGCGTCCACAAAACCAATTTCGGTGACCGTGCTTTCGCGGTGGCTGGACCAAATTTGTGGAACAAACTACCAAATAAACCAAGGCACAGTTAAAAAAACAACTAAAGACGCATTTGTTTAGACAATCATGTAAAAACCTATAGAATCAGACCGTTACATCACTAATGTTTCCCACTCCTAGTATGCACTCCGCGAAAATACCCGATTCATTCTAGCACTCCCGACTATTATAGTTTTAAGTGTCAATTCTATTTTTTGCATATCATCTTGTGAATATGTATGTAATAGTAAATAAGTGTTTTTTAGGAAATAAGTCAGTAAGTTGTTTTGTGCGAAGCGCCATTGAGGTGAGTACCTACTCACGAAAACGACGCTATACAAATGATCCAACTATTATTATTAATATTATTATTAATACAGATACAAAAAATGTATAAGTAAAACATGAAAATGACAAACCTGATTTTTTATATGTTTAACGGGACAGTACTATACACTCGTATTAATGGTTGCCAGACGCATTTCGCGGGTCATTTCTTCCGCTTTGAAGCTCTATAAATAATCATTTACGTTATAGAAATAAATCTAATTTTAATATATTTTATTCGAGCCACTATTTAACAATATTACCCTGTAGAATCTCTTTCCATTTAAGAAATACAATCGAATTAGTATGTGTAAGACGTGCGTACGACGCACATTGTTTCGTTGTGTTGGTGTTTACGGGTATAAACACCAACAAAACGAAACAATGTGCGTCGCACGCACGGCTCACACATACTAATTCGATTGTCTTTTTGATAATCGATCGATTTTGATAATCTTTTTGTTTTTTTTTTATACTGACGATTGCAGATGAAATGGGAGTGGTCATCGCGGAGGACTTTTTTCGGCAGACGACAGAACCCAAGAGTTTTCCGCCAATTTTTAATATTTTTTAATAAAAAAAATTTAACGTGTTTTTAAACGTATGTACTTTCACGGAGAAATGATATTAATACGCCCTTTTTCGCGCTTCGTGAATAGGCTTACACATACTGATTCGATTGTCGTTCTTAAATGGAAACGGGTATACCTTACATTTTTACTTTTTACACGTTTTTTTGTGGATGTATAATTCTTCTTTTATTTAAGCCCCGCTTACTTCGGGAAATTCGTTATTTAGGTGAAGTAAATAATAATAGTTTAAGTAATAGTTTCTAATAGAAATATGTCTACCGAGGCAAAACTAGCGGTACATATTTCTGGTACCAACACTGATGTATGGAAGCGAAGCCTGGAGCTGGGAGAAGAGGAACGAAAGTAGATTGAATGCAGTGGAGATGAGATCCCTCAGACGTATGTGTGGCAAATCAATTTATGATAGAGTAAAGAATGCAGATATTAGGAATGAATGTAAAGCTGATCTTAGCATAATTAATAGAATTAAAAAAGGGTCGCTTAGATGGTTTGGGCATGTTGAGCGAATGAATGAGGAAAGAATGGTAAGAAAGATATATAATGCAAGGGTTGATGGCGCCAGAAAGAGAGGGCGACCGCGGAAGACGTGGCATGACCAGATCAACCAGATACTGGAAGATGGTCCCGTTAGAAGCCTCAATAACCGGCGAGCTTGCATGCGAAGATGTACGAATGTGGATGAGGCGAGAGTTGTATGTCAGGTCAGAAGAGTGTGGCGCTCTATCCCCTCAGCCTACGAAACGGCGTGATGGTAAGTAAGTAACTAAGGTGAAGAAAACCTTCGCCAACTTTGAAGCTTTTTATTCAATCCCAATTTTATGTAAAGAGGTGGCAGCGGTGTACTTGTATTACCTGTTGTCTGCCAAAATCTTCCGTACTCAAATGTCATAATATCCAAACGTTCTTACCTTCACAGTGTACATCTACAGAAAAGATTTGATACTGTAATGTAAGTCTGGCCTTCGCTGCCTCTTGGTCTTCTAGCGCGGGCCACTTTCTTCCTCTTCCTTTTCCACAGCCATCAAAATAGTATAGACCTGGTGTAAGCATAGCGTGCATTACGCGCTCGAACGTGAACAGTATTTCACTTAAAAAATTATTTATTAGGATATTAAAAAATAATCAACGCCGAAATAACCCGACTTTACTATGTATACACTCCAAAGAGACGAAAATAGCAATATATTGACAAGAATTTAGGTCGGCTGTGATGGCGATATGTAAAAACGTCATAAAATAGTATATATATATATATATGATCGCTATACGCAATGTTCACCAGTTGTATAGATGCTCCAAATCCGAAAACCTTTATGTTTGAAGAGACTATGTAGGTGACATCTGTAGTCCTTTTCATGAAATAGTATACATTGATTTTGCAGCTACATTGCTGATAAAATATATAGATGTCATTACCAGCTACGATATATATATATTAGGTCCTTACATATGAAATTGACATTTAGTATGGGAGGAACATAAAGCCGATTTTTTTTATTATAATATATTTATTTAATCAAAGTATGTACCATTGCTATCTATGCACTTTTGCCATCTCATAGGTAGTTCATCGATCCCTTTACTTAAAAAACCATTCGGACGGGAATCGATAAAATCTTTGAAGGCGGTTTGGACTGCCCCATCGGAGTTGAATTTTTTCCTTTGCAAGAAGTTATCCAAATTTCGAAAAAAATTGTAATCTATTGGGGCAAGGTCCGGAGAGTACGGTGGATGTCTTAGACATTCCAATTGAAGCTCCTCTAATTTGGTAGCCGTCTGTTGTGCAGTGTGTGGTCTAGCGTTATCATGAAGCAGCAGTGGCCTAGAGCGATTACCCAGCCTCGATTGTTTAGCAGCTAGCTTTTCCATCATGGTTTGCATTTGCTGACAATAGACATCTGCCGTAATCGTCTGGCCAGATTTAAGAAAGCTGTAGTGAACGACACCAGCACTAGTCCACCAAACGCTCACAAGTAACTTTTTTGGAGTCAATTTTCGCTTGGGGCATGGTTTGGCTGGTTCGGCAGGGTCCAGCCATTGCGATGAGCACTTCCGATTATCGTACAGGATCCACTTTTCATCACAGGTAATGATTCGATTTAAAATCCCCTCATTATTGTGCCGGTTGAGTAATGCAACGCAGCAGTCAACGCGCGTTTGTTGATTTGCTTCACTCAATTCGTGAGGTACCCACCTTTCAAGCTTTTTCACCTTACCAATTTGCTTCAAGTGATTAAAACAGTTTTATCACTAACACCGCAGCCTGCAGCTAACTCGGATGTGGTTTGCGATGGATCCGCTTCCACAATAGCCTTCAATTCTTCATTATCAACTTTGGTCTCCGGCCGTCCACGGGGCTTGTTCTGCAGGTCGAAATTTCCAGAACGAAAACGTTGGAACCAAAAACGCACTGTGTTTTCTTTTGCGGCACCGTCGCCATACACATCATTAATCCTTCGAGCCGTTTCTGCAGCCTGGTGCTACGGTGGAACTCGTACTCGTAAATAACGCGATATTTCAAGTTTTTCATTTTGTAAACTGAGTGACGCAAAGAAAAAAACAATTGAGGAAAAAACAAATGAATTATAATTTTCAAAACACAAATACATGAGTAAATAGCTGTATAAATTTGGATTTGGAATTCCTAACCAAAGAAAAGATATTTGAGATCAAATTTGCCAGTACGGCAAAACGTGAATTTCATATGTAAGGACCTAATATACAGGGATATTTGTAAAACATTAATAACCTCGCAGGACCATGTTCCTGTCTTGATTATGAGTCGAAAATGTTCAAGCTATTATGACCCAATATCAATAGTTAAGGAGATATGCGACATTAAAGTTTACATTTTTTTTCAATATTTCTGACTTATTTTTTGCAAAACGTTAGATTATCATTACAGTAACTCATATCAATTACGAAAAATTCATTCGTTTCAATACAAGTTAAATAAAATGATAAAAACCCCGAAAAAATTCCAATTGGAATGTTTTCCAATCGGAATTCGAAGGTTTTTATTTTTTTATTTATCTTGTACAAAAGGGAATGAATTTTTTATATTCGATATAAGTTACTGTAATGGTAGTCCAACGTTTTACAAAAAATAAGTCAGAAATATTGAAAAAAAATTGCAAACTTTGATGTCGCATATCTCCTTAACTATCGATATTAAGTCATAATAGCTTGAATATTTTCGACTCATAATCAAGGCAGGAATATGGTCCTGCGAGGTTATTAATGTTTTACAAATAACCCTGTATATATATATATCGTAGCAGGTAACGACATCTATATATTTTATCAGCAATGTAGCTGCAAAATCAATGTATACTATTTCATGAAAAGGACTACAGATGTCACCTACATAGTCTCTTCAAACATAAAGGTTTTCGGATTTGGATCATCTATACAACTGGTAAACATTGTGTAGAGCGATCATTTAAGCCGACTCGTTTTTTCTACACGCTTCTCATATAAGTATCTTAGTACGTATCATAGTAACATAGTATCATAAATTCGTTCTTTGTGAAACTTTTGATTTATCTTAATTAATATTTTTCCTTCTGAGGACAAATCTAGTGATTGTGTTCTCAGAATATACATATAAAAATACTATAATTATTTATAAATTTCACGCACCGACACGCGGCCAATTTTCTCAGTTCAAGCTTAAATTTCAGAGAACATATTAATTGATTTTACGTGATTTTTCGAATGTGACCTAGAAAATTCAAAGATTTTAACGTAACTGTGGTCAGCGAGCAAGTATACAGAGAGATATTTTTATGTAATAATTTTTCGGCGCGGACATTCCAAAGAATATAATTTATTGCAGTTTTTCGTTTAAATGATGAATATATATATACCTATTACTTAATTGTCTATACATATACTTATTACTTAATTGTCTATACATTTTATCATATAATTCTCTGCAAATATAAAATGTAATGATACTCCTCTCCTACACACGAGTTTGTCACTCATGTAGAAGAGAAATAGTCATCATGAGTAACTGTCTCTATCTAGTAAAAAAAAAGATGAAATGATTTGATACAAATTGGCGAGTTTTCCCGACGGCTTTTAAGGCGATCGTCTAGCAGAATGAGCAAATTTCACCATTTTTTCTCTTTCGTTTTTTATCACATTTTTGTAGGAACATATATAATTTAAAAAATTTATTCATCAGGTTACATATATTTTAAATACGAATATTAATATTAAAATGTCATAAACTAAATTAAATAATTGATTAATAAATTACCAAACCTTCGATGTTTTAAAAATGAAGAAAATTGCTCCACTTTGTGGGCCTTTTATGACTGAACGGCGTGTGAGATGTCTTTTTTATTCAATAATATTACAAAGTTAACGATTATCTTAAATTTGTTACAATTATAGAAAAATCTGTTAATACGTTTACATGCAATTTATGTTTTAAAAAATACTGTTTTTTAAATTATTTTTATTTTTTGTGAGTTTTTTTCGATCCTTTTAAAATAGTTTATAACTTTTTTTCTTTAATAAATTAAAGGAATAGACATTTTTATTTTAAAATTAATACAAAAAAAATCAAAAAATTATTCTCGATTTCAGATTTTAGCTATTTAATCAAGGCACTGCGTATTGTGTCATAAATACGTTGCGTCTTGATTAAATATCTAAAATCAGGAATATCGACAAAGATTTTGATTTTTTTTTTGTTTTTATTGTAAAATTATAATATCTATTCTTTTGACTATTGAAGTAAAAAAGTTGTCAACTATGTAAAAAGAGTTGAAAAAGACCCACAAAAAAATAAAATATTTAAAAAAAACAGAATTTTTTAAAACATTAATTGCATGTAAACGTATTGACAGATTTTTCTATAATTGTAATAAATTTAAGATAATCGTTAACTTTGTAATATTATTGAATAAAAAAGACATCTCACACGCCGTTCAGTCATAAAAGGCCCACAAAGTGGAGCAATTTTCTTCATTTTTAAAACATCGAAGGTTTGGTAATTTATTAATCAATTATTTAATTTAGTTTATGACATTTTAATAAGATATTCGTATTTAAAATATATGTAACCTGATGAATAAATTTTAAAATGAGATATTTCAATACAAAAATGTAATAAAAAACGCAAGAGAAGATATGAGAAAAAATGGTGAAATTTGCTCATTCTGCTAGACGATCGCCTTAATGTCGGTGTCTGCAACGCTCGATATATGTTGCCACTGCGCTGAATGACGTCCGTCTCTTTGCCGACGTAGAACAGGAATCTTTAATCAGCAGATATCTCTTTAGTTGTCAGTACTCGTGACTGGTTGTGGAATTCCGCGCTTATTTACATTCAAATAGTTCTGAATTTCATCGAACTTTGATGGTAAAGTGATGCGCTACTTATTTTGTGTATGCCAAAGAAGTATATCGCGCGTACATAAGTTTTTTTCTAAACCAGTACAACGAGGTCACGTCATGTAACCCCAACATCGACATATTTCACATGACACAACCTCAGTTTAAGAGAGAAATTATATCGCTCCTGACCGAAAATAATTTGAGCATGCAAGACGGACTCTTAGGAAATCAACCTAAACAAAAATTTTATAGCCACAAAGCGCGGGTACACATTTTCTGACTTAGTTGACCTGGGAGCCTACATGCCTGTTATGTCGTGCGGAGAATGTGAACTTGGTTCATCTTGTAATCGCTTATTGTGCGATACTTATATTGTACAATTTATTAAAGTTTTATTGTAAGTTGTAACTGTACTAATCACCTTGTCCTAAATGACCATTAGGCCCATTCTGACCTGTCGATAGTCTTTAAATTAAAAAATTTAGATTAAAAATTAATAAATTAAGCGTTGTTTCGTTTACAGAGTTGAAGTTCATGATTAACACAACGTCTTGTTAGACTAATTTGGCCTATTCCACTTGTTTGACCAAAATAATGTTAGGGTCCTAAAGTTAATGGGAGCGAAGGGTCGTAAACTGGATGCTCTAGAAATACTAGAAATTAATAAAGCAATCAAAAATAAAAATAACCTAATAAACATTCAAATACCTGCGTCATCCGCATTGTTAAAATAAGTAATTTTATATGTGAAAATTAATTACTGTTGTATATGGCAATAAATAACTACCCTCGCCCCCCCCCCCCTCATTCACCGTAATCCCTTTACTTTCTAACAGTCGGCCATATTGATTTACAATTAGTTCTAATATTGCCTCTGAAGATGATGGTTGTGTCCATCGAAAGCGCTTTTTTTTTATTTATATTTTTTTTTATTATTTATTAGAGACACTAACAGGATAATGGGTACATGACACTCAGATAATAAACATTGTAGTGAAGACTATGCCCATTATCCCAATTACAAGTGTCTTCGGCACGCTCTAGTAACATGTATTTTTGTAATTAATTTATTTCACATGTACATTTATGTATATTATATATTTTGTGTTTGAGTGTAGTGCGATTAGTATTTAATGAATGATTGATTTAATGGATCTATAGGTTCATGTCATCGTTTAGAAAATGGATGTTGTGTATGAGTGAGTTTTTGAACGAAGATAAGGTGTCTGCAAGAATATCAGCATCAATGTTAGGGTCAGCACAATACAAATTATATGTGCGACACAACCTTGTGATGGGAGAAAAGTAACCGACATTATTAGTGTGCTGACTTATTCTGAAGAACTCCGGGTTTCTTATACGGGGTTTAACATGCATTATTATGCTTAGGCTTATATAACTCAAATTAGTGGAATAAAACGTTGTGTATAAATCATTGTATTAAAAATTAAATTAAATACATCCGTAGCAAAATATTTTACACCCAAGCTTGAAAAAATCACATAGATAGTTAGTATTGTAACCTCACCAAGACCTTCAGTACGTGAAGCCAGATGACAACGAGGGCCGCTATCGAACCCGTATTTTGGAAACAGCCTGTGTCATGTCGTGTCACCTCTTTGGAAGACCAAAATGTCAACATGCCGTTGGGTTCGCGGAGAATCCCGCCAATTAATATTAGCATTTCCGCCCAATAACCATTCGTCATCTCGCGAGGACCGCCGCAGATCGTCTGTCTCAAATCCACACAAAAAATGTCCGCGGAGCGCGAGTGTCGGGGTGACATAAGATCTGGAGCCGATTCGGCCGCTGGAGCTGGAGGCTGGGGTCACTGGCACCAGAACCAGATCCGCAGGTTTTGCCGTCGCCTGATGATGGAACCGGCGGACCCAAATGAGCCAACGACAATGGCCAAGCGCTTAATCAAGGCTTCCATTAGGTGCTGCCACACCACGGCCCGGAGATAATGAAATGATTTATTCAATTACTCTGTTGGTCCATACCGATTAATTATAAAGAATCGCGAAATGTAAGCGAGCAATTCAAAAAAATGAGCACACTTGAAACTGTCGGGCAGATAATTGATTACTGGAATTTTAGCCAAAAGTATTGCAAAAATCGACATTCATTTTGCTATATATTTTTTCACCTTTACTTTAAAAGTCAAGAAACTAAAATTGTTATTACGGTCGTTAGACATATTTAGCTGTAAATAGTTGCGGATATTTTATACGATGTTATGTATACCTTTTTTTTTTTAATTTAATGGCTTGTCACCCAGTAAAAGGATGTTATTGCCAGAAACTAGTCAATAGGTCATCGACATAAACATTACAGCTCAATGCAATTACTCTCTAAAAATCGTAGTAACACTTTCAATACTTCCCGTCGGCAGTCTGTAAGCAAGAGCTGGATATTTGTAGGGAAAGGGACATTAAGATCTGCAAGATCCTGGAGTAGGGACTGAGTACCGACATTTAAAATGCAATTGAAAAACAAGTGGTTCAAATCCTCCTCCTCTTGTCCACACTCACAGATTGAGGAGTTAAGAACATGAATTTTTGCAAGGTGTAAGCGGATAGAGCAATGACCCAGACGCATTCGGCAAACCATTGAAGTCTCCCTCTTGCTCAATCTGATCCTGTGAAACCAGGCTCGAGATGGGATAAGTGGCTGAATAGCGGCGTAGTGTCGACCTTTTGACATTTTAGTGAGGTCCCAATGAGACTGCCACTGAAGTGCGGCATCGTTTCTTGTAATATTGAAAAGATCGCTCACTGGAATAGTGGAATTTATACCTTATTTATTTATATTATATCTTATGCACTTGCTTGTATTATAATTCAATGTACATATGAATGCTTATTAGAATTATTATTGTTTTTATAGGTCGGACATCTGGTGACTCTTGTACTATCTGTCTTGCAATTGATTCATCGTTTAACGTTTATCCATTATTTTAGAGAAACTTCAAATTTCACAGAAGAACTTTCTGTTACGAGACTGGGCTGAAACATATTAGTATGTGGAACCACATACTAATATGTTTCAGCACCTTTCGATACCTTTCTTACGACATTGATTCAACCCTTGAGAGACGTCGCAGTAAAGTCCGCCGACGTAACTAGTACATACTGCACACTGGCGACCTCTATTGTAGAAGAAGTGAACACTCCGCAACAAAGTGCATACAATTTGCGGCCTCGAAAGCAGTAATCAGTCCGCCCTCTACCTCCGCGGGTAAAAGTCGTCCTCCTGATGACGTTGAATAAGCATTCAACGAAACGTCAAGAAACGTTTCTCGGAAAAAATACGGTTCGTATAAAATATCCGCAACTATTTACAGTTAAATAAGTCAAGAAACTCTTTTTATTTACTCTGTACGAATCTTCTTCTTCTTTTGGTGTCATGTCAGGTCCCCCCAACGTTGACTATCACCCGAGAGAAAGCGTCCCTGTCCTGGGCAGCACGAAACAGCTCTCCAACACTTCTTATGCCCGTCCAGTCGCGTATATTGCGGAGCCAGGAAATTTGTCTCCTTCCAACACCTCTACGACCCTCTATCTTGCCCATAAGAATCAGGTGGAGCAATTCATATTTTTCTCCTCTGAGCACATGACCCAAATACGATACCTTTCGGATTTTGATATTTGTCAGCAACTCTCTATTCACTCTAGCTCTTTGAAGAACTCTTGTGTTGCTGACCATATCCGTCCAGGGTATCCGGAGCATTCTCCGATGTATCCACATTTCGAACGCCTCCAGCCGGTTCATGCTACTCACTTTGAGGGTCCACGATTCCACTCCGTACAGCAGGACTGACCATATATAACATTTGACCAGTCGCTGTCGAAGTTTCAGGTTAAGATTGTCATCGCAGAATATCTGTCTCATTTTGTTAAAAGCAGCTCGCGATGCTTCAATTCTGCATTTGACTTCGGTTTCTGGGTCGAGGTCTTCCGCTAGGATACTTCCAAGGTATTTAAACTTTGTCACTCTCTCTATACCAGCCCCATTCAATGTGAGGCGTGCTCCCGTGTGATCTTGCCTACTAAACACCATGAACTTTGTTTTACTCACGTTCATGTTAAGACCCAGTCTCAGTACGAATGTTAAAATTAATGTCAAACAAATCATGTGGGAAACAATCCAATATTGCATTTTCATAGTAAATACCCAAATGCTGAAAGTTTCAAGGCTCTAGCTAGTCAAGTAGTTGATTTTTCAATTATCAAAATTGGAGACGAACAAACAAACAAGTGGAAGTAAACAAAAATAGTGAACTCAAAAATAAACCAACAACAAAGTTCTGCGAAATTTATAACCAAATTAATTAATCAATTAGAAAGACATGCAGAAAAATCTAATCCACTAAAAGTATTTGGCTGCTACCGGGATTGGAACCACGAATCTTCGATATATTCACGGAAATATACAAGGCCGCCGTAGCGTAATTGGATAACGCGCCTGCCCCTGAAAATAGTATTGTATTTCAAAACAGCAGTTCCTACTCATATCCGGATAGGAGGAGATCCGTGGTTCGAATCCCGGTAGCAGCCAAATATTTTTTCGTGGATTTGATTTTTCTGTATGTCTTTCTAATTGATTAATTAATTTGGTTTTAAAAATAATATTTTTATCAGCTACGATACTATCATGGGATCGTGGCTGTAGGAGACAAATGAAACACAAAAAAAAATTATTAATTACGCAAAGTTACACGAATTTAATCGGAGGACTGTTGTTAAATTAACGCAAAATGTTTCTGGAATATTTCACACAGGTTCGCACAATTTCATGTCACTCATCTGTGGAACGATCCTACTCATTCGCCGCCAGGTTGGCATTTTTTAATGCTAAAGAAAACCGCGCAACCCAGCCTTGCAAAGCAGAGTTGGGCCGCACGGCCGCCATCCAAAAAGTCTGCCCTCATCTTCCCGTCAATTCACTTCTAATTATTTATTTATAAAACAATACATAAACCACACAGATATTTGAATAGAGTTAGCATTAACACGATGCATAAGCATATACAAAATACAAAGTATGTTATAACATCATCATTCTTGGCACTACAACCCTTGGTGGGTCTTGGCCTCCTCAATAATTTTCCTCCACCCATCTCGGTCTAGTGCCAGCTCTCTCCAGTTCCGAAGCTCTAAGGCAGAGATGTCTTTGAGGACGTTGTCACTCCATCTTAATTTTGGCCTTCCTAAGCTCCTTCGCCCTATTGGCCTTGAGTTCGGCAGGGACTATGGTGCTTGATGCTCGAACATTCTCTCCACATGACCCAGCCACCGAAGTCTTCCCAGTTTTATAAATTTGGTGACGTTTGGCTCCTTAAATAGAGTATAGAGCTCATTGTTGTAACGTCTGCGCCAAGTATGTTATAACACAGTATAAAAATACAAAGATTATACAAGTAAGAAGCAAATAGGCCGCGACATTTGAGGGTATAGGAAAAAGAAAACTCCCTTTCGGGTTAAACAGGCAGCACAAAAAAAGGACACAGAAATATGGACTTAGCACACGCACCACCGCCGGCACACACGATCCAAGAGCAAAACAAGATAAACCAATCGATCAAGAATACACACTACCACTGTTGAAACTCCGAAGGATCTCCCACCTGGAGACCCACACCTGTGGAAACGCCCTGATTCCAGGTTCCTAGCGCAGCTTAACAGATTGGAGTTCAAAATAGGCTCTGATCTGCTTCTTCCAAATCTTCATCATTTCCTCCCTCGCATCCCTCAAAAAAACACAGCTCCAGAGGATGTGCTCCGGCCTCATCCCCGGCTGCAGTCGGGGTCACAGCAAACACTGATTCTATTGCATCGATCACTTTCGCGAATATTCCGATCGCAAGTAGGCATATGGGTGCTTCTTTACTGGCCGTATATTTGTCACTTGGTCATAGTACTAGCCGCTGCATTTGCTTTGCTGTACCGCTGTCAGGAATAACAACCCCTAACTGCGCAGCACGGCGCGGCGCTCCCATATTTATAGACCATCGACCATCGCAGAACCTTCTAATAATTTCAAATTTATTAAAAACTAACCCATAAAAACTAAGTTTTTATTTTACTCCCTTTCTCGTTGAATCAGGTTTCGTGCCTGTTGCACGCGTCGGGGTCATTACACATTTGTGTTGATTCCAATTTGAAAAGACCATTAAAATTTGGAAAAATCCAAAATTATACTATAATAATTAAAACTTTAAACGATCAGATTGTTAAATCATTTTTATCGTTGCCACGAGTCTGGCCGCAGAGTTTCAGCTCGATTGGATTACGGGAAAAGGGTTGAAAATCGATCCAAAGTTTTTCCGGCAGACAACAAACAACGGTCGCTACGAGTTAAAAGAAAGGGAGTAAAAAAGGATCAAAATTTCAATTTCAATTCAATTTTTATTTATTACATAATATGTACATTACAAACTTTATGTTTAATGCATACATGTTATGAATTTATACACATATATTTACATACATACACATATACATATACATACATATATTCATACCCATATACATATTGTATATTAAAATAACAATTTATTATTAACTAATTAAAAGTGACCTGCACAATCTGGTCAGAGGTGTAGGAGAATCCTGCTTCGGAAAACCCCCTCAGACACATGGAATATATCAATATCCAAAGCGATTTTGTTCAGCATAGCTTTTCCTTTTCCTTTTTTTTCCACTTTTTTTTTTCCAACAGGCATAACCATCGGCAGGTTGGTCCTGTATATTGGAATGTGAAACAATCTATGCTGACGATGTCTAAGGTAATTATCAGGAACATACAAACCAATGCTCTGCATAATTTCAGTATTGTCGATCGTACCGCGCAACAATCGATAAAAATGTGTAATCAAATACACATTCCTTCTAGTCTCTAAACTATTGTAGCCAAGCATACCCTGGAGAAACTCGGTTGGGTAAAGCCAAGGATAATGCCCGTACTCTCTCATATAGAGATATCATCGATTACGTGTAATTTTTTCTGATTCTGCTGTATCGTTATAATATATAAATTTTAATATCGATACATTTACAGATTAGGTTCGTTACCCAGCCTGACCCACAATTATGTATCAAAATGGTGATGTCTAAGAGAAAAATATTAAAATATTTCTTACACCCACGGCCGGTACGAAAAAGAATATTTAATCATTGTTAATCAAACTAATGTCATAATCAGGTGTTTGCATTACATGTCTTGAAATACACTTCTTTTTTAAAATACATTATTCAGAAAGCTGGCTCGGCTACTCTCCGGTACTGAGACAGTCAATGAGACAGATTGTTGCGGCTTCTGTTACGTATGTTTTAATACTAATATCGATTAAAGTAAATCCAATATTAACAGAGATGTCAGTCTTCGTTTTTCTATTTGCATCCACGAAGAAAACTTTCTCATTTTTCTCCTCGGCTATGTGGTTTAGTGCTTAAGGCTCTTATATATTAAAAATATATTAATGAGTGCAAAGCTTATAACCTATTTTATTTTAAAAGGAAGAATATTAATAAATAGATTATGTATATCCAAATACTCGAAAATAGAACGTAGAGTTTTACATCTATTTTACATAGAGTAATGTTCAAAACTAACCCCAATGTCATGGTTCCAATATTAAACCTAATACGTCAGATTTGACGAAACGGTCAATGTTGTACAAAAGCAATACAAATATGACTTTAAAGATATTGCAAACGGTTGGTTATATTTGAGATATTGAATATGAAAAAAGCGCAATATTAAAAATGTATAGAGGAGATGGGATCATAATGGGGTAGCGGGGCACTTATGTTTGTTATAAAATAATGGTGACAAAGCAACCGTGCCGAGGCGTTGCGATAGAATTTCAACCAGCGTGTTAACTCTACGCGTCTCACGGCGTCAAAACAACCGTTTTGTTACTGATTTCGTAAAAAATCACACTGAGCCTCTCTACTACAACTATTTATCATTTTCATGAAAGATCTGTTAACAATTTGTATATTTAAAAATAATAATAATAATAATCAAAATAATTATAATTGTAAGTCCGTTTTCTAAATAAATCCACTTTATTTTACAATCGTCAAAGTACCGCACAGTTCTCAGCCAAACAAGGTTAAATGACTCAAAAATATTTTATTTTTCCTTGCTGATCTCGTGTTGGCGATAATTATTATTAGTTTTTTTATTAGCTTACTTTTTTTATGTTAATTATTGTTGTATTACTTACTCTTTCGCTTCGCACCATGTCTTTCTTACTTTGTATGCCCTATTTATTACAATAATTCTTGCTGTATACCTTATTTCTTGTTATATCTTATTTTTTAAGTACCTGCATGTGATAATTTCTATTTACATATTTAAATCATCTTATATTTCTGTATATCGCATGTATAATAATTTAATGTACCTATTGTTTCTTATATGGAATGTGTGGTAGACTCTTGATCACATGTTTTTTGCGTGCCCATAGCGGAACTCTAATACCTTTACAATGAGCTGATCGAGGCTAAATTTCAACTCCCTACCAATATTTGTCATCTTCTTGCTATGAACTAGCCTAATCTGATAGCGATAATATTAGTAATTGACATAAATATATAAATAATTATATCATAACTCATATTACTCATATATAACTTGCAAAATGGCACAAATCGCTCTTTAAGGGCGGATTGCCTAATTTTAAGAAGAAGAAGAATGCGTGGTATTGCCCAAACCTCCCCACATCCTGGAATAAAGTTTTATTTATTTGGTTATTAGAATAAATGGTGCGTAACATATTTGATGACCAATTAAAACCAAAAAAGCAATTATATAACAATATTTTGTCTTAGAAATTCCGATTTACCTCCCTCTCTCCTACATTATTACTTTATCACTGAAATAAAAACATTATCATCAAATTACAACATATTCAATAATATGAAATGTACGCCTTGATATAGGCAAGCTTTACAACGTTGTGTTTCAACGGATCAGATGCAGTTTTGGCACGAGAAAACGAAAATTATTACAACCAAAAAAATGTTCTGAGAGAAATGAAAAGACCTGCTTAGTAAACTATATTATTTTAATTAGCCTTCTTCTTCTTCCGTTCTTCTTATCTCTCTATCATACCGTCACTTAACTTATCTTTTGAATATGAATGCTTCAAGAAACAAGGATCTATACCAATTAATGCTATCTTGTGGTACAAACTAATTACACGATATCATGAAGATGGGACATATAAGCATAGATTGATTCATAAACATAGTACCAGATTTACGGTTAAAGAAGGACTACGAATACCGAAGGTCATAAATAAATATGGACAAAGAACATTAAAATATGTCATACTAAAAATATTAAATAAAATCCCATGTCGTGTCAAAATGGATATTAATAAAAAAGGGCAAAATACAGAATTAATGAATATGTTATTAAATAAAAGAGACTTATTTTGATTTTGGTAATATTTGTATTTTTTCTTGTATTGTTGTATAGTATTGTTGATTTGTATTTGAGTTTATAAGATCTATTGTAATTAATTAATATGAATGTATTTCTGGTAAATACAATTTATTTATATATATGTATTGATGCACCTACAGACAAATATCAATGTGATGTTTTGTGGGTCTGAGATACGGAATACTTAATAAATACTTAATTAATTTATATTTACGACTTATGCGATTTCAGATGAGACCTTTGGAAAGTAGTCGTGAATCTACATGATCCAATTAGTGTGATATATTGATTAACGGGAATGTGGATAATAAGGAATTCAAAAATAATTGTCACTAAAAACCCAAACAGGAAGCGGAAATTGCATCCTGTGTTTTATGTCTACATGCACGACGGTGCAATATTGCTTTTCAACGCCCAACACTTGTGCAGTGATGGCATATAAATTTTAAATTTAAATAGTTACAGCAATATTTGATTACACATACACGATTGTAATGTTGGACCTCCACGTTGTCTGAGTATTCTTAAAGTATACCAGCCTGTTTATTTAATGTCGAAGCTACATCTTATATCATCACGCAAACCATTCATTGCGATCTGGAGTTTTGTCTTAAATAAAAGTTTTTGATGAATATTATAAAAAAATAAGTACTCGTATTAATTTTTAAGTTAGTAGAAATCAGTTTGTTTTATACATATCTACTAATTTCTTCATCCAGAGTTCAAATATTAAATTAAAGTCAATATTTTTCGTCGCAGTGATAGAAATATTGACATTTGACAGATGTCGTGACGTTTCTTTTTTTTTTTTAGTGTAGTGGTAACAATTATCAAATAACAACTTGTTATTTTTAGAATACGGTATTATATTATCCGAGGTTTAGATTACGATTGCAGAACATCTTTTTTATGCGTGTAAAGGTTGCACGAGCTTGCCTTTGATTTGATTTTGTCAAAAGTATTCTTTTACTTCTTCTTCTTCATGTACCCTGTCGGGTTCCCCCGACGTCGGCGATCACCTGGGAGAAAGTTTCCTTGTCCAGGGCAGTGCGGAACAGCTCTTCCACGCTTCTTATCCCGGTCCACTCTCGGATGTTTCCA
This sequence comes from Agrypnia vestita, assembly GCA_016648135.1. Classification (NCBI taxonomy): domain Eukaryota; kingdom Metazoa; phylum Arthropoda; class Insecta; order Trichoptera; family Phryganeidae; genus Agrypnia; species Agrypnia vestita. The sequence continues at coordinate 76,815 of JADDOH010024643.1, read as the reverse complement.
AGCCAGGAATCCCGCTTCTTTCCGACCCCTCTGCGACCCTCAATCTTTCCCTTCGTGACGAGCTGAAGAATGGAGTACTTTTTGCCTCTCATTATATGACCAAAGTATGAAATTTTACGGAGCTTTACTGTGTTGAGTAACTGTCCGTTTGTGTTGGCTCTATGTAAAACTCCAATATTACTAGTAAATACAGAAATTTGGTCGGGCAGCACTAAAGAAACCATGCGGTAATGGCGGCCGTTGTATCTTTCAAACTGTCAGACGGTAATATCGGTCCATTATTCGCTTTTTCAGCTTCGCAAAACTTTAATACTTCATTGGCAATTGTTCTTGCACCATCCCGGACTGTTTAGGATGTTTTGGACATAATAATTCAGTGAATATTGGTAATCAAGATGTCACAGCTCCCGAGCAAATACAAAATTGAACTGAATGACAGGGCGAGGGGTTACCGCCGGGTGCGGGCGGGGCGGGGTTTAGTTCCAAATTCGCCGCACGCCAAGTTACGTTGGGCAAGCAGTACACACATATAAGTTACTAATCCAAGCTTTCTCAGCTGGTTCCCGGTCTGCAGTCCACTCCAATGCTGATGGATTGGACCGCGCTTCCGTCATCATACAACTTCTTCGCTTGGTACCATCATTGTGAGTCTGGCCAAATATTCTGCAGGGAACATTCTCTGACACTACAGACGATATTTTAGTATCTATGTAGTATGGTGCACACAGATTGAAAACAAACCTAGCAAACTCTACTCTGAGACTTATTATTAAAAATATGGTCACAAAATCTTTATTGGTATGTTCTAAGAACACAATTACTGGATTTGTCCACAGAGGGATAATCATCAAATAAAATAAATTATAATCTCACAGAGACGAAGCTATTTATATGGGAAAACGTGTATGAAAGTCTTACGTTTATTACGAACTTCAATAAAATCATTTTTAATAATTATAGATGTGTGGTTGTTCTTGGATAGAATCGGCGAACGTTGCATTGTCACACATCACTTAAGTCAGCCAAGACAGATCTTAAGCCCAATAAAGATTTTTTTTTAATAAATAGAGATGCGAACACGAAATGCGTGTCGCATCAATATTCTTACTATTCTCAAAATAATCTAAACGTTTGTGCTATGAGAATAGGACTAATCTGTCCTAATCTGTTATATCCTGGGATGGGGCTCGAACCACTGACCACCAGATCACTAGGCGAGCGTCATGACCATTACACCAACAAGCTACTCAAATATAATTAAAGTAAAATCAAATTAAAGTACAAAAGCAGAAACCATTTAGAAGTAATAATTTTTTTATACAGAAACCATTTGAGACATGTGGGCAATGTTACAATTCATCGTTGTCCAAAATCAAGGATTTGACTTCTTTCTTAAACTGTTCGTATTTTGGAATGTTCCTTTCTTGAAATTTGTTTTGCGACAACAATGTATTGCACCATTTAACCCCCAAGTATGTATAATGATGTTGTGCCATGGTGGTTCTCAAAGTTGGTATCTTTATTTGTCACTTTGTTCTATGTCTATTGTGTATACAGTCTAACTAACTAACAGTTAGGTAGGCAGAGAGGATTAAACGCCACACTTTTCTATCCTGGCACACCACTTTTGCTTCGGCCACATTCATACATCTTCTCATACACGTTCTACGGTTGTTGCGGCTTTTAACAGGGCCGTCCTCAAATACTTACGTAGTACCTGATCGTGCCAGGTCTTTCGCGTACGCCCTCTATTCCTGTTGCCTTCAACACTCGCCTCATATATTTTCTTAACCATCTTTTCCTCGTTCATACGTTCCACATGACCAAACCATCTCAGCACTCCTTTCTTTATTCTATCTACCACACTACAGCCAGCATTGCGTTCACTTCTAATTTGTTCATTCCTCACTCTATCGACCAAAGATTTTCCACACAAGCGTCTTAGTGACCGCATTTCCACCGCATTCAGTCTTACTTCTTCTTACTTCATTCTCAGTACTTTCATTCCTCTTTTGCCAATTCTAGGCTTCACTTCCATACATGAGGGTTGGCACTAGAACACCATTATGTAATGTATGTTGTCTTGCATCCTTTGACAGATTCTTATTGGCGATAATTGCATTTAGTGCACCATTAACTTTGTTTCCCGGAGTTACTCTCCTTTCGATATCATTCTCACCCTTGCCGTTTCTACTAAACATACTTCCCAAGTGTATATAGTCTAAGTCTTAATAATTTATCTTATTTGAGAATATGGTCGTTTCTATGTGAAGAAAATAGATGTCTCACTTAGAAAACGCACATGGATGAAATTTGGCGACTTCTGCCAGCAAAAGAAGAAGATTGCTTCAATATACAGGGTTATTTGTAAAACCTCGCAGGACTATACTCCTGCTTTGATTATGATTCGAAAATGTTCAAACTATCATGACCTAATATCAATAGTTATGGAGATATGCGACATCAAAGTTTGCATTTTTTTTTCAATATTTCTGACTAAATTTTTGTAAAACGTTGGACTACCATTACAGTAACTCATATCGATTACGAAAAATTCATTAGTTTCAATTCAAGTTAAATAAAATGATAAAAACCCTGAAAAAAAATTCCAATTGGAATGTTTTCCAATTGGAATTAGAAGGCTTTTATTTTTTTATTTGACTTGTATTAAAGGGAATGAATTTTTCATACTCTAAACAAGTTACTGTAATGATAGTCCAACGTTTCACAAAAAAAAAATGTCAGAAATATTGAAAAAAAATATATACAAACTTTGATGTCGCATATCTGCATAACTATTGATTTGGGTCATGATAGCTCGAACATTTTCGATTCATAATCAAGGCAGGAGTATAGTCCTGCGAGGTTATTAATGTTTTACAAATAACCCTGTATAGTAAGCATCACCTTTTCTCTCTTTGGCCATCTCCGCGGCCAGCAATGCGGCGTGATGGTACATTAAACCACCACTAAGTAGGTACTTATTTCTTTCCTCCGCCGGCTGAAGCCCCCTGGCCGTAAGAAGGGGGTCGGAGCCCCCCAGCGGGCGTGCAGGTGACGTCTAATCGATATGGTCGCTCCAGATGTTCTTTCTATCCTGCTTTTATTACTGCACGATGGATTTCACGTTTTTTCTTGTCGCTGGGTTACGTGACTCGCCTCACCTGCCTCTCCATTCATCCCGGCTGCCGTGACGTCACGGGGAGCGGGACCTCAGCAAAAGAATGGGTCCTCAATTTACAGTAATTTTAAAGGATCTATTGAGGTACAGATACAGAGCATGCCACTAATAAGCATGCCCTAACAACTGTACACACTGGCTCATTATTAGCATGCTTATTAGTGGCATGCTCATAAATAAGCGTGCTCAAAGCTAACAATCAAACACACATGCTTATTAGTGGCATGCTCTTGTCATAGAATAGAGACGCTCTTGTTCAAAATGGAAACTTTGCAAACTGAAATAGAAAATTCAAGTGAACCAATAAATCAAAATGTTTTTGATTTTATAATTTTTATTGTAAGATTTGAATTCTTCATATCTTTTAATAAAGTTACATAAACATTATTTCTCGCTTTATTATTTTTACACAACGGTGACCGAGTATTCCACAGATATTCGCGATTCCTATAATAAGTCACGAAAAGTAATGTTTTATCATCTCCCCAACGCGCCATATTTGTTTCATCTGTCGCGGACTGAGAAGATCGCATTGATAATACTAGCCGCGAAGCCCACGAATGACATAAGCATTCTCATAATAAGCAAGCCTGTTCACACATACTCCAAAGATACCCCTTCTCATGGTGAATGACAGTGGCATGCTCATCACTAGCAATGTGCGTGCACAGATTCCACTAATAAGCAAGATCTAAAGAAGGTCGACAGTGCGCATGCTCACGTGCCACTAATAAGCATGTGTATCAGTAGCTTCATAGTTCGGGATATCCTAATTCGTAGGGTCCCCACGGTAAAAAAAGTTACACATGGAAAGTTTTTTGTATTTACTCAAAGGCATTTAACAAAATGAAAGTATATAAGACCTGTGTCCACAAAATCATGACGTACGGTATATGCCCAATGGCTAACACTACCAGAACTAAAAATCTCCTAAGGACAACTGAGATGAAGACTCTCCGACCCATTGCGGGACTGACAATCCGAGACCGAGTGAGGAATTCCGAAATACGAAGGTCTTGCGTCTGACGTCGAGGATATTGCCCGATGGGGAAGATCTAGAAGAAGTTACAGGAGAGATCATATGGAGAGAGCTTGTTCTGAGAGAGTAGTGAGCGTAGCAGCGAACAAGCTGCCGTCAGGTACCAGACTCCCAGGAAGACCGCATAAAAGATGGCGAGATAGCTGGACATCTGTATCACAGGAACAGGCTCCGAGCAATGACAGGACGCAGTCCTAGATGAAGCAGAAGAAGAAGAAATTCGGCCGTATTCCGAAAATATAAGTATTGTAATCTTGAGATCTTTATCCCAGCCCTTAATGATAAAATTAACTTAAAAACAAAAAATGAACGAGACGTAGATATACGTCGGTGGTGTGGTCAGAGAGAAGAAGTACTTGACAGTTACCTGTCAAACGTCAAAATATAAATTCGACGATATTTCTCTTTTCTAGAGTGCAACGCGGCAATGACAATTTTACCTTTTCAAAGCAAGAAAACACTTTGTGGCTTGACATTATAAGACATTTAAGAATAAATTAAATACTATGTTTTAAACCACTTTATTACTACATTTTTGTCAACTACTTTCGGTTGAACTCAACCTTCTTCAGGACAATTATAATTGTCAATGACAATTATCAACGAAAATTATAGTTATATTAGGAATGAATGTAAAGCTGATCGTAGCATAATACAGAGAATAAAAATAGGGTCGCTCAGGTGGTTTGGGCATGTTGAGCGAATGAATGAGGAAAGAATGGTAAGAAAGATAAGAAAAAGAGGGCGACCACGGAAGACGTGGCATGACCAGATTAACCAGATACTGGAAGATGGTCCTGTTAGAAGTCTGAACAACCGTCGAGCTTGCATGCGAAGATGTATGAATGTAGACGAAGCGAAAGTTGTATGTCAGGACAGAAGAGTATGGCGCTCTATCCTCTCTGCCTACCCCCTCGGGGAAACGGCGTGATGGTAAGTGAGTAAGTAAGTAAGTATAATTGTCCTGAAGAAGGTTGAGTCCAACCGAAAATAGTTGACAAAAATATAGTAATAAAGTGGTTTAAAACATAGTATTTAATTTATTCTTAAATGACAATTTTGCCATAATTTTACATCAGGACGCTGTGGCAGATGCAATTAATAAGTGCATATGAAAAAAAATCTATAAGCTTTAAACACAGCGTAAGTGCTACTTATTTGATATCATTTTAGTCAAAACATGAGAATTGTGAGGTTACGACTGCGGTAGAGCGAAGCTCTGTCAGACCAGACCGCCCGGATAAGAAGGCTGGAGAAATTATTCCCTGTTCTAAAGGCGTTGCAGACACCGGAAACTGCAAATAAAGATATTTACTTTGAGATACGTCCGTGGAAATATACAAATCTCCTTATTTAAGTACGACGAATACCGCAACCGACGTATACCTACGTCTGGTTTATTATTTATTTTTATTCTCGTCTATTAAGTGTTGGGGTAAAGGTCTGAAGATCGATTAGCAAACTTAATAGATTCACATCTTGGAATACATGGAGTAATTTGGGATAAATAGAGACAGCGCAGCGTGGTGAATAGAGACAATAGGAGGGAAAACATAGCTGGGAATATACAGGCATTAAATGAAATTTGGCAAAAAGGTCTTGTTATATTTTTGTTAGGTTGTAATTCAGACTTGTATATGACAATAAGTAACCTCGACAAATCTTTCAAAAATTTCTAGAAACATCTGGCAAATTAAAGTATGTACGGGTGTCAGATTTACCGTCAGAAACTTTACTAAAGCCTCGTAAAAAGTGTTCTGTGTATAGTTTTCTGGGATATTCTACCGTGTATATGTGACCTCTCTTGCCAACGTTTCGGTTCCCATTGCAGGGTCCATCAGCAGGGCTGATGTCCCTGCAATCTGCAATGATGGACAGAGAGGTCACATATACACGGCAGAATATCCCAGAAAACTATACACAGAAGATTCTGAACGGCCGTGAAAACCTAAGGACATTTTGTGAGTAAATATTATTTTTTTGTATTTTCGCAAGAAACTAAAACATTTGTCTAACTCTTGAATATATTTGTGACCAGTTTTTGTTTATATATGTAAATCTAGATTAATTAAATCCAATGACTCGTTTTGAAAAAAAATCGAGGTTAATAGAGACGTCATCAAGGTCAATACAGTTTGACAACAAAATACAGTTTTGAATAATTACAATAAAAGGGTTTTTTTATTGTTAACGTAAATCTTGCTTTTTTATATTTTTAGAACCCTTCATCTAAAATGCCATGCATCTACAAACTTAATCAAAGAAGTAATAAAATATATATTAAACACTAGTTTTTTTGTATACTTTTGCCTTTTAATAAATACTTATTGTTATGTTCTTGTATTTTCTAATAGAAGGACATTCCTTTTCAATAAAACTTTAGTTTTATTCAAAAAATATTTTTTAGAAGTATCTGCTTTCCTTTTTCATGTCCGCGGTATATGTTTTACGTTTAGTATCTCTATTGACCCTGTCCAGGTCTCTATTGTCCAGAGACACTGACCAAAAATCTTATTATCTCGTTAGACGTAGAGTCGTAGTTCAGCAATAAATTAGTAGAGGGATAATAGAGACACTTTTATAACAACAAATAATAACACTTGTCTCGACTTTTTTAAAGTTAGTGAATGTTGAAATTACGGTACGTCACTTCTTTAATTATCACCATCACACCGTAATCGTTGTGGAGTACCGCTTTACATTACAATCGGGATTTGCTTTGATCGTTTCATTCTGTTATCATCTGTCATCTTCTTTTATATGGATCCAATGGTGGTACAAATGAGAGGGAAATATAACAATGTTCGTAGGTTTTACGGCCACTCAGAATCACAGTGTATTTTTCACAATCGACCTCTGTATCCCAGACAATATCACTGGAAGACGGCTCACACTGCGGTCAGCTAAATCGGAGGCACTCTGCAGGCTGGTAGACCAAGGAGACCTGGAGCCACCAAGTTTGCGGAGCGTGCTTTCAGCTTTGCGAGCCCAGCTATGTGGAATCAGCTGCCTCCAGTGCTGCGATCTATGGAGAATCAGGAACACTTCAAGAAGAGCCTAAAAACTCATTTTTTCGGGATGTCGCACCTGTAAAGCACCCTTAAAGCGTCTGTTACGCAAAAATGGCGCTATATAAATTAACATAAACATAAACATAAGTTACTGTAATGATAGTTCAATTTTTTGCAAAAAATACTCAGAAATATTGAGGAAAAAATGCAAATTTTGATACTGCATACCTCCATAACAATTGAATGTCATGGTTGCCTGAACATTTTTGACTCATTATCAAGGCAGGGATCAATCAACCTTTAAACTTCTTGCTACTAGCTATGAGACACCCTGTATTTATCACTACTATTGCTTCGAAAGGAGCAGTCCTTTTTATTCATCAGGTATAATTAATAAAATTAACCTAAATGCAGAATTTTATCAGCCTATTCGAGAAGGGCGGCGGGTCGCATCGTGGGGAAGATTTTTTGGTCATTAGAGGAAACAAATTAAGGATGGGAGACGTGTTACGGAATTTGATGTTATTCAAAAGTGTTTTCTCAGAATTTCATTTTTTAGGATTTGACCGCGGATTTCCCGTACAATTGACACAGATTCTTCAATCGGGGTGTCCTTCATCCTACAGGATCTCTTTTGCTCACGATTTTACCTTGAATGATGAGATGCAGGATGTGGTACTCTGTGAATCTGGATGTCTCATGATATGACGAAAATATTCCGGGTTTTAATTGTTTTAAGGGTTAATTTTGCCTTTCGCATGCGGAGAATTATGTTATAATTTAAATAACCCTGTTAACAATTTATAACCCTTTTAATCGAGCTTATTTTTAGAAGCCGTTTGTAGATCCAGATAATGGACATATTAAAGTCAACCCCCTCCCCCCCACAACAGCTCTCCCCCCCCGTCTTCCTCGTCGTTCACCAGGTCATCTAGAAATCACACACCACGTTAAAGAATCTTGATTTTTTTATGACCATTTTAGGAATCGTGGAAGGAACCCAAAGTATACATTATATGAATAACATTTATACTAGTGATGCAACGAATACGAATGCGAATATTCGTATTCGCCAAATATCATAACGAATCATCATCATCATCATCATTCTTGGCACTACAACCCTTGGTGGGTCTTGGCCTCCTCAATAATTTGCCTCCACTCATCTCGGTCTAGTGCCAGCTCTCAGCAGTTCCGAAGCTCTATGGCAGAAATGTCTTTGAGGACGTTGTCACTCCATCTTAATTTTGGCCTTCCTAAGCTCCTTCGCCCTATTGGCCTTGCGTTCAGCAGGGACTTTGGTGCTTGATGCTCGGACATTCTCTCCACACGACCCAGCCACCGAAGTCTTCCCAGTTTTATAAATTTGGTGACGTTTGGCTCCTTAAATAGAGTATAGAGCTCATTGTTGTAACGTCTGCGCAAAAGTCCATTTTCTAGAACCGGTCCGACGATACGCCTCAAAAATTTCCTCTCAAAAACGACCAGTGCTCGCTCATTCCTCTTAGTTAGTACCCACGTCTCAGCTGCGTACGTGAGCACTTGCCTAATAAGCGTCTTCACGACATCATCACGAATATTAGAAACAAACTATATATAACTGAACGCAACGCAAATTACGATTTGGCTGTGTACCATGTGTCCGAACAAACCTACGAACTCTATTATCGGGGATTCCCCTTACACGAATGAATGGATTTGTTGAGTTTTCAAGTTGTCAACTGTTACTTGTTTCACAGCGTAACATGAGTTCTTTCATCTAGTTTCGTTGGGTTATTGATAAGGTTTGGCGCTCATTTCGTGTATTTTTGTTTTGTAATTCGTATTGTTCGTTCCATTTTATTTCCGTTGTGTGTAAAAGTGTCAACTCTTGTAAAATAATTTCAAATTAAATCCAATAACATGACCTCTCGTAAGCGTGAAAAGGTCATATGTATTTTCGACCGCTGTGAATGTACAAACGGATAAAAGAAACGTTGCGCTTTTTGAACATAAATTCGCCGGTGGTAAATTTTAATTATTAAATCTCATAGTAAAATGAACAGTGGTGTATAATTTTTTACCTTGTTGAATTATTCGTATTCGTATTCGGATTCGTGAAAGTAGAATTCGTTGCATCACTAATTTATACATTTATAAATATGTAGCAATTTAACTATGGTGAATTGCTCATATGCCTTTTATACATATACCTACAAACAGAAAAAAATCAATCACTTGTGTACAGAATATGACGACACACATTTTAATAGGAAGTATTTTAACGACTGATGTTCCCGTTGTTATATTAACGTGCTCAACTTTTATTTATTAGTTGGGGTGGTTTTCATTGTTGTGGACTTCAGCAGCTTCCCCGTCCGTGGGGGAGGGGGTGACCGCCAGGGTATATAAGGGCGGGAAGACAGGAGGTCTCCAGTCACTCGCAACTGTCCACTGAAGCCATCAGCCCGAGCAGAGTTCTTCTTCTAACAAACCTTACAAGGTTAGGTTTCATTAACTTCTCGTGATCGCATAATTAATCTTTTAATAATAACGTGTTAAGTGCTAACAAGTCGGTGTTAGACAAAATAATCGTAAATCTTTCGAATCAAATAAATTAATCGAGTTCGACGTGGTCTATGAATCCATTGATAAATGTTTATTATTTCTTTTAACGATTTGGAGTGATTGTTTTGTTGAGAAAATAAAATTTTAAATGTAAAATAACAATTTTTAAAAAGCTTCAATGGTTTGGGAAATCACTCATATTTCCAAATTTGCAAATATAAGTACACATAAAATAATTAATATAAATTAACTTTGTTAAAACCACTTATTTAATGAAAAAAATCAACATGTTTCAAAGCCAATGGCTTCTTCATCTTTATTTCATTCTTTATTTTTGTTTTCCTGATGAAGAAGCCATTGGCTTTGAAACATGTTGATTTTTTTCAATAAATAAGTGGTTTAAACAAAGTTAATTTATATTAATTATAATTATGTTACCACAAAATAAATTTGCTACATTTGAAGAAGAAGAACACATAAAATATATTTTTAGCAACAATAGTGTTATACACTCCCACATAATAATGATCTTGAATTATAGGAAGAAGTTGTTAATGGGGTGGCCAGATAAGATAGACCACAAGAGAATTTTTATCGTAACACCCATTATCTTACGACTTTTTCAAATTATTTATTTTTAAAAAATTCATTATTTTGTGTCCCGTCTATTTAAAATCAGCGTGTTTTTTTTTTAAATTATCCCGAAATATTAATACTGTATAACTTAGTGTATATTATAAATATCTCACAGAGACGAAACTGTATTAATTATGGGAAAGTAGGTATAGAAGTCATTTGGGTGTACACAGGACTTATTGATTAATAATGTCTCTGTGACATAAAAATCCAGCACTGTTCTGAAAGATTTGAACAAACTCAAAAATATTCTGAACTGTATAACTTATTTATGTACTAACTATCCTGAAATTTTTCCACATTCAGATTTTGATATCCAAATCCAATCAACCGTACTAGGTGTACAGTATACTTTTGATAAATCAATTTTAATATGTCTAAATATCTTTTTAAATAGTAAATATATAGGTAGTGCTAAATTGCATTCAATTCAACGTCACTTCATACGCCTGTTAGGACTAATGTCTCGAATTGCGAGTGTTGAGCTGTACATAGTTGAGCGCGGAGCAAGCTGCCAGTCGTGGTCTTTAAATAGCCAACTTACGCATACCGACCTCTAGCGCCAAACTTTGAAACGCAAAAGTTTCACTTTTACAACCATTGTTAACTTTTCACCAATATTTATCACATGGTTAATCTTGTCGGTAAAAACGGTTCCGCTGAAACCTCTTCAAAATAGGCAGGATGACAGATGTAGGTACATGTCTACTATTACCGAAAATAACATAGTTCAAGTGATACATTAAGCTTTTACGCAATTAATTACATTTTCATTTACTTATTTTTAATTTCGCGCAAAAACGCCCGGATGTGTCATGGCATCTACGTGACGTCAAGCCTAAGTAGATATTGCATCGCGTCTACGACAACAGTTCAAGATACACGGTGACAGTACTAAGGCGTGACGTCATTCGCCCTGACCGGTGTTTCAGTTAAAATGGCCCAATGCTGAATTTTATACGTTTATTTTATTGAAAATCTTATTAATCTCCATGCATATATTAAAACTGGATCACTTTTATTCCCGTTATATTAACTCGTGGCGTCTGCTTGTCTTCTTGTCTGACGAAAAAACTTTGGATCCGTTTTATACCCCTTTCCCGTGATCCAATCGAGCTGAAACTTTGCAAGCGGACTCGTGGCGACGATCAAGGAGATCTATCAAATTTTCGTTAAAAAAAATAATACATTTTTGGATTTTTTAAATTTTGAACGGTTTTTTCATACGACTTATTAAGTTGTACGAAAATATTTCAACGCGTCTGGTAGACGCGAAACCTGATTATTGTATAATTTTGGATTTTTGGAAATTTTTTATTACTCCCTTTCGTAGCGTAGCCCGACCGAAGCCCAACGCGTAGGTTAAGCGAAAAAAGATGTTTCAACTAGTAAATGAGGAAGGGAATATAATAAAAACTTGGTTTTTATTTGTTACTTTTTTTTAAATCGTTTCAAAATATTTTCTTCTCTGAAATCTCTTATTCTTTAATACTGTCATCACACCTATTGTCCTCGTGACGCGGTTTCCGAGATGCAAATGTCATCCCTTATTTATGTTGGATTAATGATCACTCGAGACGATCTCTGATCACGCAGGATCCTGAGATGCTGGCTGCCGTGTGTCTGCTGAGCCTGAGCGCGCTGCTGGCCCTGGCGGGGGCCCCAGCGGGCGCAGCGCCCGCGCCCGACTGGCCGGAGCGGTACCTCGACAGGGAGGTGAGCCCCCATGTCCCCCCATCACTGTTTACCCAAATTCGATGGTCAAATTAGAGTTGCCACCTTTTTTTGTGCAGAGATACGTCTCGAAACCGGTAAACTTTAAATCTGGTAGTGGTTTATACTAATTTAACTAACACTCTGTTGTAATGCCTAACCACAAAGTTAATGCTTTAAATATTAAAAATATGTCAATTGGTTATTTAAAATTATATTTCGATGGCTTAGGTCCGGTTGCTTCATGTTGCATTAGAATTAAAGTTTGTTTAAACCATAGATTTTTGCGTTCTCCACCAATCAAACGATCCGTTTCCGTAATCTTCGTAATTTATTATAATTTTTAATTCACAACCTTAATAAGACAAGCTTTGGGCCGGTTGTTCGATCAATAGCAATCGTAACAGTTAAGAAAAATATAATTTGATGGAAAACGCAAAAAATCTACGCTTTTTTAAACGTTTAATATTTCTACTGATTAAAGAACCCTTAATAACATAAAAACCTAACTACAAATTATCAAGTGTTAAGGAGAGCGGAAACTTTTTTTTCAGATTGTGCATTGATTTTTAACTAACTAAAATGAATAAGCAATTAAAATTTTAATTCCAGTTTAGCACAATATAAAGATTCGCTACTAAAAGCTCTACACCCAATAATATAAACACAAACCATTACTTCTTCTTCAAATATAGCAAAATTATTATTTTGTGGTGACATAATAATAATTTATATAAATTAGCTTTGTAAACACCACTTATTTATTGAAAAAATTCAACATGTTTCGAAACCAATGGCTTCTTCGTCAGGATAAATATATATAATATAATATCAGGTTATCCTAACGAAGAAGCCTTTGGTTTCGAAAAAAGTTAATTTAATAAGTGGTGTTTACAAAGTTAATTTATAAAAATTACAAACAAATTATTACACCTATTTGTTTAACCTTATACACTTCACATCTCCTTTTTCTAAATTACTGTTATAACTTTAAACAACTATCTAGACTATATTGTCAATTCTGTAATTTTTTGCTGTTCTACTCTTTGGATTTCTAGTATGTATTATTATGTAAAAGGTACTTCTGTGTACACTGAACTAAATAAATAAATTAATATATGTATACATCATTTACTCGTTAAGCGGACCGAAAATAAATACCTACTACGATGTATCAGTTGACACATCGTTGTGTTGATTGTCTATTATTATATCACTTTATGCATTTCTTTTTTATTGTGTTACCCATAGAACAGTTTACGCTAAATGAATACGCCTACTTGACCCAAAAACACATTTTTATAGATAGATTTATGTGTCATTAAGCTATCGATTTTTTCAAGGTATTTTATAGTTCAGTGGTTCTCAATATTCCTCTCCATTGTAGTTTTATATATTCTTTTTTGTGTTTGTCCATCTATTTTATTATGTCAGTTCTGGGTCTCCTTTGGTTTATTATTATTTAACTATTGATCCTGTTTGTTACTCACTTACTGATTTTTATGTAAATAAAAATTATAAATCCCAACCACGAATCTTGAACAACACATAAATAGAGTCGCACATATACTTGGATACTTTACTGAGAGAAACTAATATGGGAACAAGAGTTGAAAATTTCCACAAAATACATGAAAATACACCAAAAAACATAAAAATATTAATGTATGAAGCTTACGTAATGAGTAACATAGTATACATGATACCTTTCTGGAAACAAAACTGATCTAGCAGACTTCAAAGACACCAAAATAAAATTTTAAATTTTTTAGCCTCGACAACATGACATCAGCTGAATCAATCTACCAGACAACAAATCAACTCAACATAAATTACATAACGAAGTTTGAAACCCTAAAAATAATACACAAACTAGCAAATAGTGATATAAAAGACAGACATCAAATTATAGAAAATACACGAAGCACATCAAAATCACACCAGAACATTAAAAAACCACTACATAACAAATTCAAACAAAGGACTGAAACTATATAACGACTTATCACACCAATCAAAACAACTGGATATTCATAGATACAAAAAAGAATCGACAAAAAAATACTGATACGTACACGGATGTAGACAACTAACCTAAAAAAGAAGTGACAGACATAATTACAAATAGGAACATAATTTCATATAAATTTACTTTTACTATCCAAATTTTGATAAATCATCGCTGTATATATAATAAAGCCAATGTGCCGTTTAATATATTCTGAGATGAGCGAATCAATTTGTCAATTTTTCATATAAATAATAAAAAAAAGATTTACGTTCATCTGGAAAGTCTGCCTAGTAATTATTTAAAATATTTTTTATAAATCTAGTCTGTGCAATTATTTTTTAAAACAGTTTCATTCGTTTATCTCAGAATGTACTTAAACGGCACATAGGCTTGATTATACAGGGTTATTTGTAAAACATTAATAACCTCGCAGGACTATACTCCTGCCTTGAATATGAGTCGAAAATTTTCAAGCTATTATGACATCAATAGTTATGGAGATATGCGACACCAAAGTTTGCATTTTTTTTCAATATTTCTGATTTATTTTTTGTAAAACGTTGGACCATCATTACAGTAACTTATATCGAATGTGAAAAAATCATCCCCTTTAATACAAGTCAAATAAAAAAATAAAAACCTTCGAATCCCAATTGGAATTTTTTCAGGGTTTTTACCATTTTATTTAACTTGTATTGAAACGAATGAATTTTTCGTAATTGATATTAGTTACTGTAATGATAGTCCAACGTTTTACAAAAAACAAATCAGAAATATTGAAAAAAAAATGCAAACTTTGATGCCGCATATCTCCTTAACTATTGATATTAGGTCATAATAGCTTGAACATTTTCGACTCATAATCAAGGCAGGAGTATAGTCCTGCGAGGTTATTAATGTTTTACAAATAACCCTGTATATACAGCGACGATACGTACCTACATGAAAACGGAAGTTCCTAGACCTCTCGGATCTCTCCTATCTTTTGACTTGTATCAAGGCGAACTCGTGTTAAAATTGCTTTCACCGAAAAAACGAAAATGTAAATGTCCACGTTTGGTCGATCCCCAGCTGGCCGTGGAGCTGTACGGGCTGCTGCAGAACTACCTGGAGGGGGGGCCCGCGCCGGCCAGGGGCCCCGAGGCCAAGCGGAACTCGGAGATCATCAACTCGCTGCTGGCCCTGCCCAAGAGCATGGCGGACGTGGGCCGGCGGTAGGCCCCGGCCTCTCCGCTGTCTCACCCAGGACGAAGGTCCCCCAGCTTTCTCCCAAGGACCATGGCAGGAGCTCGCCGACACCATCGCTCGCGTCTACCTCTTAAATTTGCGCTCCGCAAAATATTCAACAATTTGTATTGATTTTCTTCAGTTTTAAGTTCTTCAATATAAAAATAACTAACTAACCATCACGCCGTTTCCCCGCATGGATTGAACGCCACACTCTCTACATCTTCTCATACACGGTCTACGGTCGTTGCCGCTTTTAGCAGGGCCATCCTCAAACACTTGTACTACCCGATCGTGCCAGGTCTTTCGCGGACGCCCTCTATTCCTGTTGCCTTCAGCATTCGCCTCATATATTTTCTTAACCATCCTTTCTTCGTTCATACGTTCCGCATGACCAAACCATCTCAGCGCTCCTTTCTTTATTCTATCTACCACACTACAGCCAGCATTGCATTCACTTCTAATTTGTTCATTCCTCACTCTATCGACCAAAGATTTTCCACATAAGCCTCTTAGTGACCGCATTTCCACCGCATCTTTACTTGTATTCCTATATATATATATACATTTACGTGATTTATTAATAAATTTGATCGGATAACATCTTCTATATTATTATTCTAACTGTTTAATAAACTAAATGCACTTTTATTATAATGTTGCGTGTACACGGATGAATCTATGGCGTTTCATCCCATAAATACATAACCACCAATCTAGATCACACACACACAAACGTGGCGAGTCTGCCGCGTAGACAAAACTGAGGCACAGATGTGGCACGTGCCATCGACACAGCACACACACACACACACACAGCCAGACTTCAATTTGTTTCCATTGTGCCATTTTGTTTCGAAACCCTTGTAAAAGACATCGCAGATCATCATGAGGAGAATTCTCAATACCGATGCCACTAAATTTCCAAGGCACGAGAGCAAATTTTTGTATTTTTTTATGCACCATAATAACATATTAAAATTCCCAATACAAAAATCTGAATAACCAATTCATCCAGTAGAAAATATAACTTTTTTTTTAGATGCCTGAGAACTGTATATTTTCATAAAACTTTCTGAATTCATTTGTTTAATAAGTAATACTGTTTTATTTCTAGATTAAGATACAATTATTATATTATCGATGTAAGGATATGTAAGAAACACAGGCCAATAAAGATTTTTCTTAATCACATAAATTTTATTATTGTGTTAACTAATATTTTACCAGTCTTCGATACGCGACAGTGAGTCAAATTGTCGGATATGGCATTACAAGAAAAACAAAAAGGAGTTGAATCTATCATCAGAATTTAAAAAAAAATTTATTAACCTCAGAAAAAACACGAACTTGACAGTAAAATGTTACATATTACTCTATAATGATCGTAAATTATTCCTTTAGATTTCTGACATAACAGAGACACATTCATACTCAATTATTTATTCATTACATTAATGTTAATTATTACTGATGATGATAGCAATTTACCCATTACTATAACGTAACTAACAAAACTTAATAGTAAATATTTGAACAAATATTGAAAAAACGTTTATATTTTCTCTATTACTTTGATTTTTTTATTATTTTATTTACACACTTTTCTGGGGTATTCCGCCATCACATGACCTCTCTGGCCGACATCCGAATCCCGATGCAGGGTCCATCATCATGGCTGTCGCTGGTGGTGTCAGGACAGAGGTGGCTGTTTTAGGGAGTTAGAAGTAATAGTAAAGGACCCTCGACTACTACTTTTGACACAACACTTATATTAAGCATTTTAATTAATTTCCAATTACCATCTAAAAAAAGAAATACTTGATCTTAACAATATTTTTTTAGTATGTTCAAATTTTTGCAAGAACACAGTTACTAGATTTTTGTCTCCAGAAGGGATCGACATCGATTATTACAAAAATCCAGTCACTGCCTTCATGTAAAAACTTAAACATACTAAAAAAAATATTGTGATTATAGAAACTAGTCTAAAAAGGATAAAAAAGAATCGTTTCTTGGGAATGATAAATTTCAACTATATATGGCGATATTTAGTGTGTGTTAAAACGAGCTACATAAATACCATATGTAAATACCATATATAGCCAGCAAGATAGAAATTGTCAGTTGAATGGATAACTCATCATTTTCTTCCATTTCCTTAGAGTCTACGACACTCTGAGCACTCTACGTGGCGTCTAATCAACCTAATCTACTTCTACAAGTGCGACAGCTCTATAGCTAAAACACTTTTGCAAGTTACTTATTATAATAAACATCATAAAGGATGCTGATGTATGGAAGCGAAGCCTGGAGCTGGCAGAAGAGGAACGAAAGTAGATTGAATGCAGTAGAGATGAGATCCCTCAGAGTGCCAAATCAAGTTATGATAGAGTAAAGAATGCAGATATTAGGAACGAATGTAAAGCTGATCTTAGCATAATTAATAGAATTAAAAAAGGGTCGCTCAGATGGTTTGGGCATGTTGAGCGAATGAATGAGGAAAGAATGGTAAGAAAGATATATAATGCTATAAGTGTTGATGGCGCCAAAAAGAGAGGACGACCGCGGAAGACGTGGCATGACCAGATCAACCAGATACTGGAAGATGGTCCCGTTAGAAGCCTCAACACCCGGCGAGCTTGCATGCGAAGACGTATGAACGTGGATGAGGCGAGAGTTGTATGTCAGGACAGAAGAATGTGGCGCTCTATCCTCTCTGCCTACCCCCACGGGGAAACGGCGTGCTGGTAAGTAGTAAGTAAGTAAAGGATTAACTCACCATAAACCTGCTTCTACAGGATTACTTCAAATAAATATTTAAAAATAATCACATAAATTACATCAATTTTGAGAATGTAAATCATTAAGGGTAGTTATTGTTTACATTATTGTAAAAAAATTAGTATTTATTGGATAGTTTCGAAGATGATAAGCCAAAATATATTAAAGTTACAATATCCACACGCTTGACATCAGCCGTGTACTATATATAAAAAATCAGAAGCGTTGGCTGTTGGAAGCGTGCGCCTTCTGGCGTGATGGCACTTGCTGGACATTGATTCGTTTATAAACGATGAATTTTCAATCGCTCATCCGTCAGATGAAATTGCGCGCGTCTTATTTCCTGTTACGCATTTCCGTCCATTTTCACGAAATCACCGCCGAAAGATTGCAGGAAAGCGAGAGGAAATATGTTACACATCAACAAGAGAGAGACCTCAATTATTTACACTATTGGATTATTGTTTTTAGATGTTACAGAAATTTGTTTTTTTTTTATTAGGCACACTTACTGTGGCGAAGTACATCGCAGAAATTCCCAGGCTAGAGAAAATTATTTAGTTATATTTCGACCTCACTGGTAATCGAATCCAGAACCGCAGAAGATAGTGCCATGCTTACTGGATGATGAGATTAGTAAAGACGTAAAACATAGATTTAATGGTGGTACATCGTATCACCATCAGATCTTATGCACGTTAAATCCCTTTTCTCAACAAACAATTGCTATATTTTTTAAGTAGGTACAATATTTCTCAAAAACCTTTGAAAAGAATATGCTAATCTTCTGTGTGTAGTTTCTAGCCGTGTAATATACCTCTCTAGTCGACGTGTTGGATCCCATGGCAGGGTCCATCATCAGGGCTGATGTTATGGACACTTTTAGAGATGCATAAATTTAATGCTGCTGATATTTGGAATGTTGCGAGACAGGAGTGACCACTGTATAAACTCTAAGTAGGATTATTGCTCGAAAGGGTAAAAAACAAGTCAGTGCCGTGGGATCCGCTGCATTTGGACAGGTAAAACTTCAGGTTGGATGCAGGAAAATGATTTAAATATATTCCTTAAACACTTCAACACTTCCATTTACTGATTACAAACATCAGTTACATGTGCGATCATAATGCTTAATTACTTAGCTAATTGTGTTTTTTGTTGATTAATCTCAGAACTTTGTATTTATTATTATTTTATATTATCATAAAATAAAGCAAAATGTCGCTCCTGAAAGTCTTTTCATTACGTATAAAATAATTATTTTAACATAATGTGTTTTAACCTCGGACACTGTTTCAATTCACCTCAATACTAGAAGGATTTTACAATCCTAGTTGTTTCCAACTGGACTAGTTCAATTAAAATTAATTAATTTTGCTATTTTATAATTCGATTGCACTATTTTATTATTACTGAATTATTTTATTTAAATTATGAAACAATATTTCTAAAAATGCTCTACTTACAATCTCAACAGTAAAATTGGGAAAGTCTAAATTTTGTGTCGAATCGCCTCAGTCTCCCCTACATGTTAACAAAATATTGGTCGAGATAAAGTATATATATTTTTAATATTTTGGACTAATATCTTGTGATTATTCATTTGAATCAAATTTATTATTAACTTTGTTTATGTAACCACTTGAGTATGCATCCGATTTTGAAAACAATAGTTTTCTTCGTCAGGTTGATAAAAAACTAATCAAAAATATAAAATTAGAATTATTTTACAAATCTATTTAAAATAATAATTCTAGTAGGTACCTGCCTTGAAGATCGTATTACAAATTGGTTGAATCTCAATGTTGAAATTTTTACTGGATAACAGAGTGTTGAGTAATTTAGAAAATTATTGATAGGTGAAGATGCGAAAAACGGGGTGCGGAGTAGAACAAAAATGGCCACCATTTTTGAACCGGATACAATAAAAGTTTTAAAAAAATAGTTTTGCACTAACATAAGAAAATGCACCGACAAAATATGATTTTTTCCTGGGAGAGTAAGCAAACTAATTTTTTTGGACCACTTAGAACGAATCGACCCGGCTGTTTTTAGTTTGTTGTTTGTCAGATTTTTATTGTTTTTTTATTACTCCCTTTATATTAACTCGTGGCGTCTGCTTGCTTGCTTGCCGGCGTGCCGTCGAAAAAACTTTGGATCGATTTTTAACCCTTTTCCCGTTATCCAATCGAACTGAAACTTTGCAAGCAGACTCGTGGCGACGATCAAGAAGGTCTATCAAATTTTCGTTAAAAAATGATGATAATTATAGTATAATTTTGGATTTTTCAAATTTTTAATAGTTTTTTCAAATTGGAATCATTACAAAAGTTTGATTCCTAGCAACGGCGGCCCGATAACGTCGCGGAATATTTTCTAAATTTGAATTACTCCGTCGGTATACATAATAGGTACTTCACTACACAAAGCATGAAGTGTCTTATCAAAGCTCAAAACATCTGACATTTTAGAAATATATTAAATTAGTGTTATGTTATATGTTTTAATTCGTCTTTAATTGTTGTTATATTTTACAAAGAAAGGGAGTTGGTTTTTATGGGTTACTTTTTTAATATAATTCCGTTGGTAACTTCACTTTGTACGGATGAGTGGGGAATGGCATTACGTCCGGGCCCTAATCAAAGTTTCCACAATATTCCTAAATAATAATAATAACTAATTTTAGTAGCAAACTTTTAACGATTCCTTAAACACTTGCATCCCTTTTTTCCTAGGATTACTTATTTATACAATTGAAATAATTTATTCTCAAGTAATAATTATTAGTTATTTATTTCACAAAGTGATTTTTCCTCTCTCTTCAAATTAATAAATTCCATAAAAATTTAAAAAGTAGAACTAAAAGTCTAGTGTATTTTTATTTTCGTATGTGTGACTAAATTAACACTCAATTTAGAACAAAAATACTTTATTTGTTTAAAAAAAAAGCACTAATTTAACTTTCTGACTGCCGAAAATGTCACATAATTAAGAATAAATAATTAAAAGTGTATATAAAAACATTCTTTTTTATAAATAAAATGTGGGAAAATAAGTGGAAGAACGTCTTCAAAATATTTGTTTACTATGGATTCAATATTGTTACATTAAAATTGACTTATTTTGGCGAATGTGTGAAAGCTTTTTACATTACAAGTACGATTTCTAATAAATTTCCTAAGGGCCCACAGCTGAAACGGGAATCACGAGGGAGCCTATTTTCTTTCGTCGTCCTTTGGAGAATGCTTGTCATCGAGGAGTTGGAGCCGACTGCAGGGCGGCTCCTGGAGCAGTGGAGGCTTCACCGCCGGCCGGCGTCCAGCATGTTGCCGATGCCGAGCAGGGAGTTGATCAGCTCAGAGTTGCGCTTGGCTCCAGGTCCCCGGACCAGGGCTGCGGGGCCGCTCTCCATCAGGCAGGTCTGCAGCAGGCCGTACAGCTCCACGGCCAGCTGACATGGGAAACACAAGCTCGTGGCGATTAAAATCCAATTGCAAACGCGTCATGTTTGGACTTTGCGCCAATCGTAAAAAATCAGCCGGCTGTATATGAAGTATAAAAACAAAAAAAAACATAATTCTCTATGTAACAATCTCCATCTCTAACGCTACCTGATGGTGCAAATAATGAGATATAAAAAGCAAATAATCAATATATATATATAAAAAGAAACCCGTGTTTCCCTATCCGCCGGTTTTCTTCACAACCAGATACTACCACCCCCTGGTGGTTATAGTGGTGGATAGCCCTTGGTGTCCCATTAAAAATGCGCGAGTTTGGTGGGGGTGGCTGCGCGTGGGTGGGAGTGGGTGACGAAAATGCGCTTTCTAGCACATTGTTTTGTTATGGGAAGGCTGCAAATGCTTCAGATTATTTCAATATAGGCGCGCCGACTGTGTCGGTGAGTCTAGAAGGTTCCGGAAAAACCCGCTCTTGAAAGTTCTGGAAGGAGAATGCTCTAGAAGGTTCGCGAAAGTTCTATGACAATCCAAACAGTGTACTAAAAATCTACTCGTGCGGAGCCGCGCAGGCACAGCTAGTGAGATATAAAAGAACGGTGAAGCATTCTTCAAAATCTTCTTCAAAATAACAATAATCTGAAGATAGTTGTGCGTAATTATTGTGCACACAATTTTGCGTCAAATTTTACTCAGCATTTTGTGAAAAACTGTAACAAATTAAGTAGCATATATAAAAATAGAGTTATGAAATAAAGAAATATGTATTATGTTACGATTTTTTATTTAATTAAAAAAAAAAGCTTAATTTTAATTGCTACATAGGAGAGAATTATGTGTATATCACTAGAACATAAAAATAGCCAATTAATGTAAAGCTGAAATTCTGTAGTCATAATTGACTAAAGCCACCCCTTCATGATTGATCAATTCCTAGTGACATTTTTTTAATTTATATATAGGGTTATTTGGAAAATATTAATAATCTCGCAGGACTATATTCCTGCCTTGATCATGAGTCGAAAATGTTCTAGCTATTATAACCTAATATCAATAGTTATGGAGATATTCGACATCAAAGTTTGCATTTTTTTTCAATATTTCTGACTTATTTTTTGTAAAACGTTAGACTATCATTACAGTAACTCATATCGATTACGAAAAATTCATTCGTTTCAATACAAGTTAAATAAAATGATAAAAACCCTGAAAAAATTCCAATTGGAATGTTTTCCGCTTTAGAAAAAAAATGCACTTCCTGAAAAAAATGCATTTTTTATGTTTGTGGTGCTTTACTAAAAGAGTGTTGATTATCACAAAGACTGTGAGTTTTTAAAAGTCTACGTTGGTGTTAACCAGCGTTCTTGCAATTTAAGTGCAGAAACTAGGTATACTAATTACAGAAAATTTCGGGTTTCGTGTCTACCTTATGCGTCGGATTCTCAGACGCTACGAGTTAAAAGAAAGGGATTAAAAATAAAGTAACAACCCTAGCGTCAACGCAAGAGTAGGCTAATAACTCGCCGACAGGCCGGAGATAAACTACTGTTCTGGGTATACTGTGTTATTAGTGAGGTATCGATCACTACACCCTGTATAAAGATATTTGGCGTCAGCTCACCTCCCTGTCGTGATGTCTGTCGGGGGCTGCGGTCGTCTGGGGGACCCCCGTCAGCAGGACGCTCAGGGTCAGGAGGCTCAGGGCGGCGAACATGGTCGCAGGAACCTGCGCACCACACATTAAGGTACAGACGCACACGCTTATTACTGGCATGCTCAAAACTAGCATGCCCTATTGCTTGCCCAACGTAACTTGGCGTGCGGCGAATTTGGAACTAAAACCCGCCCCGCCCGCACCCGGCGGTAACCCCTCGTCCTGTCATTCAGTTCAATATTGTATTTGGCCGGGAGCTGTGATATCTTGATTACCAATATACACTGAATTATTATGTCCAAAACATCCTAAACAGTCCGGGATGGCGCAAGAACAATTGCCAATGAAGTATTAAAGTTTTGCGAAGCTGAAAAAGCGAACAATGGACCGATATTTCCGTCTGACCGTTTGACAGATAGAACGGCCGCCATTACTGCATGGTTTCTTTAGTGCTGCCCGACCAAATTTCTGTATTTAATAGGACACCGGTCACCGGACATTCTGTACATTATGTATTGCGTAATAAATTTACACCCTGACAACTTCTGTTACGCGATAGGGACGCCCTCCCTCGCACGCCAAGTTATAGTGGTAAGTCTATAACAACTGTACACACTTGCTCATTATTAACATCCTTATTTTAAGCATGCTCATAAATGAGCACGCTCAAAGCCAACAAACAAACACACGTGCTTATTAGTGCCATACTCTTATCATAGAATAGAGACGCTCTTGTTCAAAATTGAAACTTTGCACGCTGAACAGAAAATTCAAGTGAACCAATAAATCAAAATAGTTCCCGAGTTTACATCCGCAAATTTTTGATTTTAGTTTTTATAATTTTTATTGTAAGATTTGAATTATTCGTGTCTTTTAATAAAGTTTCATGTACATTATTTATTGCCATATTATTTTTACATAGCGGTGACCAAGTATTCCACAGATATTCGTGATTCCTATAATAAGTCACGAAAAGTAATGTTTTATCATCTCCCCAACGCGCCATATTTGTTTCATCTGTCGCGGACTGAGAAGATGGCATTGATAAGATCGCATTGATACCTTAGCATGCCCATAAGCAAGCCTGTTCACACATGCTCAAAAGATATCCCTTCTCGTGGTGATTTCCACTAATAGACTAGTAATAATAAAGTACATAGTTAAATTTTAGACATCGTTTAATTGATTTTAGGAATGTTAGAATTGCTTAAAATTGTTCGAACTACAGAGGACAAGGACGAATCATCTTTATTGGTGGGTCTTCTGTGTATAGTTTTCTGGGATATTCAGCCGTGTATATGTGACCTCTCTGGCCAACGTTTCGGATCCCATTGCAGGGTCCATCATCAGGGCTGATGTGAATATCCCAGAAAACTATACACAGAAGATTCTGAACGGCCGTGAAAACCTAAGGACTTTTTATTGGTGGGTGTTTTACTCTTGCACAAGATTTCAATTTATTTTGAATTAGTACCTACTTATATATTATAAAATCGACTCTAATTAGGTTTTAATTCTGCTGATTAATATGATTATAATTCATATTGATAGCCAGAACCGGAAGATTGAAGGGGCCCTGAGCATTATCATTTCTAGAGCCACAAAGGATATCGAATTTAAAAAAATATATATTTTTTCTTTTTGGCATTAAACCAAATGAACCTAATCAATTTTGACGACAGCTTTACGTAAATATTATGATTTTTAATTCGTGACAATATGGAAAATTATCATTCGCTTTGGCAATAATAATTTTAAAAAAGTTCGGGCGGAAACAAACGGCACCAAAATAATAAAATTAAAAGCGGACATTTCTGCAATTTCTCGATTTGGATCTTGGAGAAAAATTTACTGGCAAAAGCCTGGGAATTTGAAAACACTTTGAAATATTATTTTTCCAACTATATTCGACGATGTTAGACGGAGGATGGTGTTATATTTGTACACATAGCGGATTAACACGTTAGAGGAAAACTGACCTTTTAATTCTTGTGGATAGAAGAGCTGATGGTGCTGATGACTGCGGTGAGCTGTCGGAAGTGACTGAAGAGATGTCATCTTCCCGCCCTTATATAGCGCCCTGCGGGCGTGCAGCCACCATCCAGGGGGCTCCCCTGGGACGACCACCCTGAGACGAGGGGATGGTGTTTAACTTCCCCCCACGTAGACGAGGGGTCAAGCCAGTAATAAAATTATATGCTCTAGATATACAGGGTGTAACAGAGCTAGTCCACAATACTTCGCAGGTAGATTCCTGCCTAAACTGCGAGCCGAAAATATTCAACTAACAATTTCCTAACGTCAATAGTATTGCTTGACCAACGTAAATTGGCGTGCGGCGACTTTGGAACTAAAACCCGCCCCGCCCGCACCCGGCGGTAACCCCTCGCCCTGTCATTCGGCACAATTTTGTATTTGCTCGGGGGCTGTGACATCTTGATTACCAATATACACTGAATTATTGTGTCCAAAACATCCTAAACAGTCCGGGGTGGTGCAAGAACATGCGCCAATGAAGTATCAAAGTTTTGCGAAGCTGAAAAAGCAAATAATGGACCGATATTACCGTCTGACGGTTTGACAGATAGAACGGCCGCCATTACTGCATGGTTTCTTTAGTGCTGCCCTACCAAATTTCTGTTAAAGGCTACGACACCAGTCACCGGACATTCTGTACATTATGTATTGTGTAATAAATTTACACCCTGGCAACTTCTGTTAGGTACGCGACAGGGACGCCCTCCCTCGCACGCCTATTTATAGTGGTCGCATTCTAATAGAGATAGGTGATTTCAAAGTTATCATTTTTTTCAATATTTCTAACTATTTTCTGTTAATCGTTAGACTATCATTAAAAGTAACTTATACCCAATGTCAAAAATTCATTCTAATAAAAATTTCTGTAAGGTTTTAATCTTTTTATTTGACTTGTATTAAACCGAGTGAATTTTTAATACACGATATAAGTTTCTTTAATGATATTCCAACGTTTTACAGAAGATAAGTCAGAAATATTTTTAAAAATAGCAAATTTTGAAGTAACCTATCTCCATAACTATCATACTAGTCGCACTAGGTACTAGTCATTTTTCTTGAACATTTTCGACTTATAATAAATTATAAGTCAAAATCTACCTGTAAATTTTTGTGGACAAGCCCTGTATATAATTACTATATACACCATGTATATAATTAATAAGTTATTAATTCGGATTAACTCAAATATTAAAGTCCACTTTAAAGCTTCATTTAAAAAGGTCAGAGTGTACAAAGGTATCTAGATAATACCTCCTATTCGTAATGAAATGATCGATGTTGTTGCGAGTTAGTGCATTCTTCCGGGAGATTACCAAGATATTATTATGTTCACAGATTATATAAGAAAGAAATACGTACCTAGTTAGTAATAATATTCGTGTGTGCGTGTGCATCTATTTTATATAGGTACAGAGGTTTATTTTTAAAGGATATCTATTTTCCCATGTAAAATACATTTACTAAGCGGCAGCCTTGTAAATTTTTCACGATAATCGTTAAAAATATCGTGATAGAGGTATCTACCTACCTACCTATGTAAAAAATATTTCGTAATATTTTTTATATAGGTACTCTCGCTTTTAGAGTGTGTTTTATTGTTATCTTTGCCAGTATCGGGACGGAGTATTACATATACGATCAGGACTAGGGAATGCAATCCCGATCCCGCGAGACCTCGAGGCATTTTACGAGATTAATCCCGAACCGAAAAATCGGACGAGATTATTAGTATTGATCAGCTTTTTTTATGTTTTGTATGTTTAATTGTATACGTCTATAGAGCTTTTAGTAAGTACTTAAAACTTATGTCCATGTCACATTCAAATACCTAATGAAAATAGCTTTGAATAATATTTGCTGTATTTTATCAACGTAACATAGTAATAAAAACTACTAGGTACTAGTTACTACTAAATTGACTGAATGATGCTTGGAAAAACGCGTACAAAAACTTTAATGCAATGATTAATAATGAACATTTAATTAAAATTGCTGATATAAAAATGGAAGGCATTGTCGTTAATTGCTATTTAGCTCTATAAACAAAAAAAACACAAAAGTATTCGAGATCTCGATCCGTAGGGATCCCGCGGGATTGGAAATTCTAATCTCGAGGGATCCCGAAAGGGCAATCTCGACTCGGGATTGCATTCCCTAATCAGGACTGATGTCAGCCGGGCAAATCAAAAAGATTTTGACGGCGCCACATATCGATCGCGCTGCCTCTCACGCGCTAACATCTCTGTCATATCAAATTGTCATGCTAGTAGGTACCTACCTAAAAATCAGCATTGCGTTTAATGCGTTGAATTATATTTGAATATGCCTAATTTGTTTCAGTACAAAATAGTTACTCCTGGTGAACTTTTTAACAAGCTTGACGCGTTTTTTTCTCAATTCATTTACCTACCTACAGGACGTAACAGAGCGTGGATTTCTGCCTTGATTTTTTTCGATATTTCTGATTTATTTTCGCAAAACATTAAACTATCATTACAGTAACTTATATCTTCTTCTTCTTCTTCTGCTTCATCTAGGACTGCGTCCTGTCATTGCTCGGAGCCTGTTCCTGGGATACAGATGTCTAGCTATCTCGCCATCTTTTATGCGGTCTTCCTGGGAGTCTGGTACCAGACGGCAACTCGTTCGCTGCTATGCTCACTACTCTCTCAGTACAAGCTCTCTCCACATGATCTCTACAGTAACGTCTTCTAGATATTCCCCATCGGACAATATCCTCGACGTCACAAGTCCTTCGTATTTCGGAATTCCTCACTCGGTCTCGGATCGTCAGTCCCGCAATGGGTCGGAGAGTCTTCATCTCAGTTATTCTTAGGAGATTTTTTGTTCTGGTAGTGTCAGCCCTTGTCTCGATACCGTACGTCATGATTGGGCGGACACAGGTCTTGTATATCTTCACTTTGCTCTCCTTGAGCATAACTTATATCGATTATGAAAAATTAATTAGATTCAATACAAGTTAAATAAAATAATAAAAACCTAGCAAAAAAAATCAATTTCAGTAAGGTTTTTATCACTTTACCTATTTGATCTGTATTGAAACGAGTGAATTTTTCGTAATCGACATAAGTTGGTGTAATGATAGTTCAACGTTTTGCAAAAAGATTTACGTACCTCTACGAAAACAAAATTACGTTGTGCGTGAATCAAAAATGACTAATAATATGCAAATAAATAATCCACTAACATTTTTCAGAAGAAGATAATCAAAATGTGATGTGTTTGTCTAATTTACGACGCATGTTGGACGTGTTTGTTGGCCTATTTCCGTGGACAGCCGGACAGCGAGTCACGGAATCGGAGATGTTTGACTTTAATGGCAATGTCCAAAATCAACATCGTTAAATCTGATGTTTACTATCGCAGTAAAACGCTACAATTTATATCACAAATCATATTTGTAACTTGTGTTACGTTTTTTGAAAAGAAATCAGTCTTAGGCCGGCGCCACACTGGGTGCACGAGCACGTTACGCCGCGCGCCGCGTCTTTTCGGTCGCGTCAAATCCGCAACCGAGTTTAGAATCACGTACAATATTCCGCGGCTGACCGCGCGGAGAGCAAACACGCATGCGGACAATCCGTCGAATGTGGCGCATTGCATTAAAAAACACGAGACGCGACGTCACCGATTTTACGTTGACGTAAGTTACGTTTTTGTTTTGTCTTTCTTTTTCCCCTCTTTGTCCCCGGATTGTTCTTCTTTATTTTTTTTGTCCTGTCTTCGACTTGAAGCCTTCCACTACCGCCGCCGTGGGATTTCGTCTTTTATTTTATAGAATTAATTTTAAGTATTATTATTATTATTTCTTTTTATCCCTATATGTACTTACTTTATTGTATTTCTTTGATTTTGTTATTTACACTTCTATTATTTTGTTATTTTGGGTTCCTTTTACTTTTTATGTTATGTTCCTTGTATTATAATTATGTATTTTGTTTTTTTTTAATAAAGACATATCTTGAGGCGGGGACAGTGAATGATTTTGTTCGAGTGTCCGTGCCACTTCGCAACGGTTTATACGACAGGTGCGGAGCAGCACGGTCCTGCTTGTTAGTAGAAAAAATGTCAACCTGGAGACGATCGAGTAGGTCCGATATGGAAGCTTTTGCTCTTAGAACGGTCCTGAGTAAGCGGTGGGTACCATTCACTGACGTAAGTTACGCGGGCGGAGAACCGAACAAACGCCGGAACGACCGATGATCCGCGTAATGTATTCGACAAGCAAATATTGTATGGAAAGAAATGTAGACGCAACGGAAGATACGCCTAGTGTGACGCATGGCCTTATTCTCGGATTGTCATGTAAGAAATTTTAATATATTAGCGAGCGATACAATAGAAAATAGCAACGAAGTTGATACAAACAGCCGTAATCTGAAAATAACAAAATTGTTACTCCAACACTCAAATACAGACAAGACGTAGGTTTACCTATGACAGCAGTCCGCCTTATTTCTACCACAACACTCAAAAATAGACAGGATAATATTATGCTCGTGCAATTATTTAATTAAATTACATTTACGACTTTGCGATTTTAGATAGGCTTTTGAAAAGTATTCGTGAATCTAAATGGTCTAATTAGAGTATCATGTTGATTGAGGGAAGCGTGGATTCATAAATAATAATTATCATTAAAACCCCAAGGCAGGAAGCAAAAATTGGATATACATGGTTTGTAAAGTCGAACCTCCACGATGAAAAAAAAAGACCTGCTTTTTGATGTCGAAGCAATATTTATATCATCCGGAGTTTTGTCTAAAATATAAATTTTTGATGAATATTATATAAAATAAGTAGGTACCTATTAACATTATTTTAAAAGATGGATGAAATCTGTTAGTTTCACACACATCTACTAATTTCTTCATCCAAACCTTAAATTAAAGGCAATATTTTCGTCACAATGGTAGAAATGTTGACATTTGACAGATGTCTTGATGTTTCTCTATTTTTGAGTATTGGGATAACAATAACCAAATAATAACCTTGTTATTATTGTCAATTAGCTTACCAAACCCTAAGGCTTGGTGCGCACTACGAGTTTTTTGGCATAATGCCGCTGATCAGTTTGAAAATGGATTTAGTAGAAATAGCTGGTATTACCATTCTCATACTTTGAGCTCGCAAAAAAAGAAGCGGTTCTGGGTACATCCTCTAATTCAGGATCATTTGAACAACGGGCAGTTCTTTAAAATATTTGGTGAACTTAACGATTACCCCAAAAAATTCTTCCAATTTAATCAAATGAATAAAGAGTGTTTTAATAAACTTTTAAAACTAGTTGGACCTTCTATCACATCTTCATCCAGATCAGTAGAATTATTGCTTGTAGCCATTGTTCTTTCACTTAAATTATTATATGGTACAGCAAAACAGCGCGTATTGCGCGCAGTCAACACTTTAAAGCCATGTTAATACATGGCTTTAAAGTGTTGACACGCGCGTGATGTTGAGGGACTAGTTAATGTCCCTCAACATCACGCGCGGCATAGAGTCTACGTGACGTTGCAACATCGCCCACAACGTAGCGGGGCATTTTTACGTGCCGGTACACTAATGGTATTAAAAATAAGATGATAAGCTAAAAACCACTTTGTCTTAAAAATTATAAGATAGTGACCAATTAAAGTAAAAACACTAATAAATATGGCCTGGCTTGAAATTGAGTTAGTGTGGGTATAGTGCATTGTTTCGTTGTGTTAAGTTTACGCATATGCCTCTCTCGTGTATACCCAAACTAACTCAATTGCAAGCTTATATGAAAAGACCTATACTGTATATTTGTAAGAATAATATGTATTTGTGTTGCATACACATAATATTTAAGGAAATAAAGTAAGGATATACGAATCAAGGTTAATAAAAAGTCTTTTTGTAAAATATGATTTTATTTTTTAATATTATTGTGGAAATAGATCATTATTTCGAGTATGTTAATATTGTTCCACAGATAAATGATGGCGTAAGTGATACAAAAATATAACAACTTTCTTTCAACAGTAATAACATCCAAGCAGTTTGTTTAAACTTTCATACCATCAACTATAAAATAAATAAATTAGTCTAAAGTAAATGTGACACAATAAACAGATTCAAGACAGCATCACACCGGATGCGAAACACGCGGCTCGGTCCACCGACAGTTACATTGCGTTTACGTAATTCGTCAGCCACACTTGTGGAAACGGCGAGTAAGAACCACTAAGCCTTATCATAAGGTTTGCATCTCTTGGACTTGTCAAGACGTCGTCGTCCAAGTGATTTCGTAGCACGCGTCAAAATTAAATTCCTGAATAAATTTCGATTCAAAAGAACATTATTTTACCTGTGAAAAGGGCCATTACTGCCACCGATATAAATACAAAAAGCAATAAAAGACCTGAGAACTAGATTATACCTGAAACATTTAGAATCTTCTCTGGGGAGAAAACTACAATTTTTTCCATAGCCCCAACCCATAGTCTAATAAAATGGTATAGGATTTTATTCTTACATTCAACAAAGTTTGCAGTACAGGAAATGAAACTTGACAGATCTTAATATACTATTGTGAAGGCATTTTAATATTGAAATATTATGTTCTCATTTACACATCCTTAGTCTTTACAGCCAACATTTTATTAAACTTTACAATGCACAATTAAAATCTTCCCAGGTCTTCAATTACTATGTTGATGATGTTTTTAGAAAAATAAATAATTAAACGATTCCTCACAATTTACAAAGTTTAATTACCATTATTATAATTATTAAGTATTCAAAATATTTAAGATGAATTCAATGACATTATTATATTAGATTTAAAAATATACAAGTAGGTAGGAGCGACTCGAAAACCGAATGCGTTTGACCCCGACCTCGATATCTATTGGTCGAGCTCTGCGCTATCGTTTCGGCAGTTGAGTAAGTCGATTATGGCAGTTTTCTGAGCATTAAGGCGTATGGTACGATTTCTCACAGGAAACGGTCACTGGAGAACAGAACACCGGTGAGACACGCGTGTTTAAAAACTACATTTATTATGGTGGCGTATTTCACAATGAAACAGTTTAAATAATCTATTCTTACAGACTCCACAATTTGAAAACACAGTTCAACAATGCAAATCAACATATTTAACACGGTTTGGTACCTTCATTATAAGTCGGCACAAACATTGATAACGGGTAATCTGATAATTAATTATAATACAAAATCATAAGATGTCAAAAAGTTTATAAGATTTATTTACAAAATGACAAAATGAAAGTGAGGCGCTCACTCCAAGAAGGCATTATTCAGCAGTAAAATGAACAATGTACCGTGCGAGACATTCGGACCGACTCTAGATACCCATACCATTCGAAATATACATAGACCCTTAATAATTATGTCATAAAGTCTATGATTAATAAACTATTCCTGTATCCACAATGGTAATATTACTAAATGAACAAATCATTTTTATTGTATCTCCCCAAACATCGCATAATACATTCTCACAGACGGCTTCTGTACACAGCCGGAACATCCCAGACGCTAATTCGTTCATCTGACACGCCCGGTATAAAGTAGTTTATAGTCGCTAACCGAGACTGCACACAAAAGGTGCGCGACACGTAGGGACGAAGCGGATGCCTTCGGTGTGCAATCTCACTAACAGAATAAAAGTATTAAAAATATTGTATTTACATCGAGACGACCCAGCGGTGGTAAAATCTATAATCTCTCTAACTTTTATAGGAATTTACATATCTCAATATTCCCCGATGATTTTGTACTCATGGCAATATGCTGGAACGGACGAGCACCTCCTAGAATTTGAGCGCGAAGGAGGTGGGCGGTGGCAGGTAGTGCGCAGGAGCGGAAGCCGTGCTGCCCATGTGGAAGCCTGCCGAAATGTCGTCACCCGCCGCGAGCTGCTTGTAGAGATCGCCCCCCGCGGGAGGGCGGGGACTGTGCTGCTTCCGGCCTCCTTCGGACTTGGCCGGCCAGGTGGGGAACATCGCTGGGTCGATGGCCTGAGGCTGTTCCTACAACGGGAATTAATAATTATACTACCTTATTTCACAATCAATTTTTCTTACAAAAATGCATTTATATGTCGAAATTTCGTTAAGTTCGGTGCAAAAAAATATCAATACATTTATGTAAATAATTTTTTTCATTAAAATGAAAATATTTTTTTTCTTGCAATCGGTATCAAGAGAATGGTAGACGGGGAATAGAATCGATGAATCTATGAATCTTTGAAGTTTGCCCACCGCTATAAGAGGCAACAAAACACTGGCTAATGGACTAGTACAATTAAGTTTTTAAAATTTCTCCTTGGAATCATAATAGGCTCGTACAAAGCCATTTGCCATATCGTCTAGTTGGACAATAGATTTATTGTCGATTCTAAAAAAAGGAGGTTAGTAAGACAGCCTTCCGACACACCTCTAGAATCACTAATAACTACAGTAGAACCTCGTTAATTTGTAATTCGAGGGACAAAATATTTCAGGTTACACGAAACCCCGTTAATTCAAAATTCGCAAAAATTGTAAAACTCATGAAAAAATTAATTTTGCGAAAAAACTTTGTGTTTTTGCATACTCCAAGAAACCATTTTGAAAACGCAATATTAATTATGCTAATACAATGATCGTGATATTTCTGTTACTGGAGAATCCGATATTGACATATTTGTTGCTCCCACTTGCGAAAAAATATAAATATTTATTCAAATTTGTTAAATTTATAAAAAAATGTAACTATGTGAACTGAAATGTATTGATTTATATTATAGCCCAAGGGGCTATGATATAAATTATGAATTGCCGGAGTTTTTGATTTATTGCGGTTAATTACTACGAAATAAACATTTTGGGACTATCAGGGTTGGGATTAACTTGTTGAGGGCCTAAAAATTCCAAAGCAACATATAGGCAAGGGCCGTAAATTTTCGGAATTTTTTGTGATTTTTCTTTTTACGAAAAAACCATGAAAACATGCGTAAATTAAAAAAAAAACACACACATTCATATTATTTTATCGTAAGTGTCGAAATGCAATGATTTTTTTATCAAAAAATTAAAAAAAATAATCTTTTTTTGAATTCCGATAATGTTGCCAACCCGACATTTTCCGATTACATACACTACTATTATTATTTGATATCCTACCTAAAAATTTTCTTCTGTGTGGTATATTTTGTCGCACGGCACGGCACACAACGGAACATCACACTCAAAACACATATAACATGTTTCCTTCCGTTGCTTTCGTGCCGCGCACACAAAACACTACGCCATTGTTTCACTTTAAATTTTGAAGCATATGATCCACATTTAACACACACATTTCTCAAATAAACGCAACATAAATAATGTATTTTTGTTAATAAATCACTGTTTGTATCAAATTGCACCATAAACCAAGAAATATCGCGAATATATGTATATATTATCCGCGCGTAGATCCGTGTTCCAACTGTGATTGCTGGGCGCGAACTGAAGAAATAAAAAACCCTTCCTATCGACATAGCAACGGAATCACGTGATTTTTGCATGTACCATACACGTGAACGTCTTTCGCGCGCTGGGCACATGACGACGGAATAGATCGACACGGCGACAGAAACGTGATTTTTGCATGTACCACGCATGTGTCTTTCGCGTACTAAGGACGTGACGACGACGGAATATTATTTCATTATATAATTTTCGATCGTACAACATGAGTTTAGGGCGACATCTATAACTTTTCTATACGATTTTGACGACCGAAAAACTTCTACTTTGAGTGTTGATTTAAGCTATAATCGGCCATGTTTTTGAGTCGAAAATGGAACGACAGGTCACAACAGGATTTCTCTATTGGGAAAAAATTACGTTTTTCAAATTCGATACGCGGCCGTCGATAAATAATTTATTTTGTGCCTGTCGGATATATCCGACGCGGCCCCTGGGGACAGTCGCGCTCCGTCGGATATATGCGACGCGGCCCCAGGCTCATTAACAGTGTTTTACAGTAATACAATAAATTTTTCAAACAAATCAATCAATTTTTGATAATCGCAATCGCTTATCTGACTTTTCATTCTCAGATGTGGCAGTGATCAAAGAAAATATGTCTCAGACCTCCGAGAATATTCTCGATAAAAACACTCGCGAGTCTAATGTGAGGACCAATCCGGTCTCCGTTTGTGTAAATTTTTGATGTATTCGTTTGTGATTTTTTAAAAAGGCAGAAAGGACTCGTCCACTACTTTTTCTTTGCATAGCCAATCATATTCCCATAACCTACTCAAGACTGATCCATTTTCAAAACCAACAGCTGACATTAAATTAAAGGTGATTTACCTTGAAGAAATTGTGCTGCAGAGCCTTGGAAGCCTGCAGACGGCAGGACGGCTCGTACGTGAGGAGACCCTGCAGCAGCTGCAGGCCGGTCTCCGTCAGTGCGGGACCGACGCGAGCCCGGAGGCCCCCGCCGGCCTGCTCAGCCCACTGCGCTCGAGCCCCCGACAGCTGACTCCAGCCCGGCCACACTGTCTCATTGGGGGTTCCCAAGTCCTGGACAAACATTTATCGTTATACTTTGCCATCATTAAGGAACTCGATCAGGAATAGCAATATACTATCTTGATAGAATATGCAAGGATATAATGTGTATTGTGAATTTATACTAGTACTAGCTGTAAGCCTTCCATAAATGCCGGAACATCGGTTCGCGTCTTTGCTAAGCCCTAGTATATATTTATAGTATCTTTTTGGCGGTCCACGGAGAGGCGGCAGTAGCGACGTGCGTAGAGCGGCCGGTTCGGGTTTGCTGGCCCTCAAGCCCCATCTATGGCCGTTTAATATGACTTTTTAGCCGTGAATTCAAATGAAATTACGGATATTACACAAAGTTATGGATGGACGGACAGACAGACACCGAAATTATTATGTTTGATGATATATACAGCTTGCGCTGAAAGAGTAATTCTAGAAGCATTTTATTATTACCTTAATATCGATCCAAAGTGTGTCTACAACAAAGAACTAATGAAGTCTAACGAACCCTATTTTATGCATTCCTTTTTTGTACAAAATTCGTACAAAATCGCATTCCACGCTTATGAGGGCTTTAGTGCACTTTAACAGTTTAACAAATTTTTATGATAACTTGCAGGATATTGATGATATATTCAAGACACATTATTGCAACTTGTTTTCAGTACATAGAATCTAGGAAATACTAAAGGAATTATTCCAAATTTCATTGAAAAATATGTAATAGTAACATAAGCGACATTTTTAACCTCCTCCCTTACCCCTTCCTCTCCCTTAATATATTTGCAATGCAAATCTGTACTGTTCTACCGAATTGTGCATGAATATTCTTAAGGACCTGGTGGTAAACATAGGTCACACTTCTCCGCCTGGACATCCAATCCAATCCAGCCTACATTACATGGAAACATGTTCTTTTAGAGGCTTTGCAAAACAATTTAACCATTGTTTCCCCTCGCAATCTTATTTTTAACTTAATCCTCAACCCATACAATGCCGGATACGAACAGCTATTAATGTATATTATAGATGTTTCAAAGAGACGAAACTGTACTTTTTTATAGGAAAGTAGGTATAGAAGTCTTTTGGGTGTACCTAAGACTTATGATCTATCATATGGTTGGCTTAATTGATCACTTTACACAATGTAACATTCGCCATTTCCACCCATGATAGAATATACCATGCCTACTAATTTTTGGAAGTTGTATATATTTGAATTACATGCCACACTTCATATATGCATTGTAACAACCTTTCCATGCGGCCTGTACAAAGCCATTTTCATTCCATGGTATATCTATCATGGGTGGAAATGGCGAATGTTACATTGTGTAAAGTGATCACTTAAGCCAACCATACGATAGGTCATAAGTCCTATGTACACCCAAAAGACTTCTATACCTACTTTCCCATAAAAACTACAGTTTCGTCTCTGTGAGACATCTATAATATACATTAATTGATTAATAATGTCTCTGTAACATGAAATCCAGTACTGTTCTGAAAGATTTGAACAAACTCAAAATATTCTGAACGAACAGCTATTTTTAATAAAAACATATTTTTTCTTGAATCAACTTGCTATAAACCTTGAAAATCCTGTTGAGCTGGTCCACCTCGCTCTTGCCGGGGAAGAGGGCCTGCATTGTGATGAACTCGGAAAAGATGCATCCCACGGACCACATGTCAATGGGGGTGGAGTACGTGCGTGCGCCCAGCAGCAGCTCGGGAGCGCGGTACCACAGCGTGACCACCACGGGCGTGTAGCTCTTCAGAGGAGAGCCATATTCGCGGGCCAGACCAAAGTCTCCTACCTGCGAACATAAAAGGAAGGATTATTAGATGACCTAGCATTACTCATTTATTTCCAGACACAGGAAAAATGTATAAAGCAAATATTCAGGATGTCTCATAATAGACGATAGCAAAAACTTCAAGGAAGTCTTCTTCATTCAATTTTGAATAGAAAGTATTCTCTACACTTTGGGTGAAATGTCGACAATTGTTACAACAAAGATTGCATTTTTTTTTCAATATTTCATTATCATCTTTATTAAAAAATTAGACTTTCATAACAATTGATGTATATGGAATATTGAAAATTGATTTGCTTTGATATAAGTCAAATAATCCAAGATGATGCAACCGTCCCATAAATGTCCACAAATATGTTTAAAAACCAGTTGTACGAAAAAGACCTTAAAATCTTATGAAAATTTCTGTTCTGAAAAATACTTATTGTGAGATTTTTTCAAATCAACAAGGGCGAGGGAATTTGGTTACAGCACAAGAATGTCCCTCTCACGTATATTTAATGAATTTATACAGCAGTTAAAGTATTTATTTTTGTATAATTAAATTCCCTAGTAAACAAAACATATTCTTTACAAAAGAGAGATTTTAAATTTGTTTAAATTTCATTCCAAACCGAGTCTCTTCCAAGTAAAAATGTATCTTTGTAACAAAGCGCAACGTATTTACTATGACATTATTCTTTTTAAGACTAGTCAGTTTGACCGTTTCGTAATTGTTTCAAAATTTACAAGCTCTTAGGACCGGTTGCATCAATTTGGTTTATAGAAATCTTTCATTTAAACCATCAATTTTCGAGTTTTCCATCAATCAAAACAACCCGTTTTTCTAAGAAAGATTGCTATAATCTATGTTGATGCAACTGGCCCTTAATTATTTTTTAAACCAATCATATGTATTAGAACGAGCTGCGGAACAAGACTGAGTGGCAAGAAATTTACGTTAGTCCATTTCTATATATTTTGTGGTGTGTGGAAAATCCAATGAAATTGAGTTTTTCTTAAATTCTTTTCTTATATTGATTCAAGACTCGCTACGATCTTAACACTAATTGAACACACCTTGAGTATGCCCTTGTGCGAGAGGAGCAGATTGCTCGTCTTCAGATCCCGGTGCAAGATCCAGTTGTCGTGGAGGTGGTCCACTGCGCGCAAAAGCTGCTGCATCAGACACTTTACCTCACCTGAAAAGTACAATTCTTTTTACTAAAGATGATCAATTTGTACGATCTACGTATAGCATATTAGAGTACATACAGGGTTATTTGGAAAACATTAATAACCTCGCAGGACTATACTCCTGCCTTGATTATAAGTCGAAAATGTTCAAGCTGTTATGACCTAATATCAATAGTTAAGGAGATATGCGACATCAAAGTTTGCATTTTTTTTCAATATTTCTGACTTGTCTTTTGTGAAACGTTGAACTATCATTACAGTAACTTATATCGAGTGTGAAAAATTCATTCCCTTTAATACAAGTCAAATAAAAAAATAAAAACCTTCGAATTACAATTGGAAAACATTCCAATTGGAATTTTTTTTAAGGTTTTAATCATTTTATTTAACATGTATTGAAACGAATGAATTTTTCGTAATTGATATTAGTTACTATAATGATAGTCCAACGTTTTACAAAAAATAAGTCAGAAATATTGAAAAAAAATGCAAACTTTGATATTGCATATCTCCATAACTATTGATATTAGATCATGGTTGCTTGAACATTTTAGACCCATAATCAAGGCAGGAGTATAGTCCTGCGATGTTATTAATGTATTTATTTAGGTTTATTTATTTAGGTTATTAATAATTTACAAATAACCCTGTATAAGTCTCAAGGTATCAAAATTGCAAGTTGACAAATATTCGCAAGAGATTTTAGAATGACAATGAGTTTGAAAAACTGACCTGGTAGGAAGACCTGCTTCCTGGCCCGCATCGTCTCCATGAGGCCCTTGAGGTCGTGCTCCACGTAGTCCATCACAATGAAGATCTTATCCATATTGGAGCCCACCACGATCTCACGCACCGTCACGATGTTGGGATGTTGGCCCTGCAACACACACGTTTACCCACACATCACACGTGGCCCCATCGACACGACCCCGCACACGCGCCGCGCCCTTGGACACGGTCGCCTCAGAAAACAAACTTGCCATTTTGCGAATTTGTAAAAAAGTATATTTTGAAATGCCAACATCATAAAAAGCTCGCTTGATAATTTTCTAACACAACCGTGTCCAAGTTCCGTTTCCTTCACACGTCAGAACGTCTGGCAGCAAACAATCCGCAATATAAATTTTGTAATATTAGCTCTACATAACCAAAATTATTATTAAACCTATTGCATGTGAACTATCTTAATGACAATTGGAATTTGAAATACTATTATGGATACAATTAAATATATACATGTATACCTTTCTGCCTCACCCTTCGTGTTGTTTCATTATAAAAAATATAAATATTTTCTAAGACATGATTTATAAAGTACAGATAAAACATGATTGTTTTTTAATTGAAAATAAAAATACAATCAGTTTCACAGAGACACGTTAGACAATTAGTGTTTTCGAAAAGTGTGCGTTGCGTTTGGTCAGCTGCATTGCGTATTCCCTCAAAATTATCTATGAATTTTAAAAAAATATATTAAATATTCAGTATTTGCAAGTGTTACCGAGATTAGACATTCTTCATTTCTTGATGTACTCGATTTTACATACTCACTAAATATCATCGTCACTTAATTACTCATCTTCCGACGTACACTTTAACGTTGTGGTAAAATTCAGAGAAAATGATTTATGTAAAACATTTTCACTAAATTAATTCCAAAAACATAAACACCACATGTCGTAGATCGGCACATTAGCTGGACACTCCGGCGTGTCACGTCAGACTGACCAGCACATCTTCAAATGGATTCTGTCTCTAAATCTGAAAGAAAATCTCCAAGCGTTACATAATTCCTGTGGAATGCCGTAAAACGGGACTCGAGCAGGACACAATAGGATATTCGTATTCGCGTGGCATCACAAGACATGGAAGGAACGAGGTAGGACTGCTCAGGAAACTGCAACACAAAACAACAAATGACGTAAAACGAGACACTTCTAGCCGACACACTGATGGACAAGCAACAATATGTTATCTTCTACATCTAGAAGAGTTTCTGTTAATACTGCTTAGAATCAATGTACAATAAATAGGTTAAAAAATACAATACTTGGAAAAGTATAAAAAGGTTTTTATCTATCACTTTATATAATCAAAAAAATAATGAACGATAACTAGATTATAATTTATCTGCACCAGTTTACAAAGGTGACTATAACAAACAAGAACAATAAGATTGCACCGATAATCCGCAGTGTGTATGAACGCATCGCACATTCCAAACAAGTGACGTGAATCAAAAAAGTAATTTTTCAAGAGAGCAAAAACAAGAGTGAACTATTTTTCAAGTTTAATAACGGAATTGCAACAGTTTTGAATGGAATCGACGCGCCTTGGTTCTACTGTTTACTGCAGGGAATGAAAAATAAGGAGAACCGCTGAAAAGAAACCCTAACCGCTGTAGCTATTCAAAGGGGTGATCTAATTTTAGTATGTTTTTCATCCTGATGTCTGTTTACTTAAATATTTCAAAATAAAGCGTACACCAGTAAAATTTGACATACTGCACTTTTGTACGGGATGTGCGATACTCCACGTTACAGGCGTACGTCCAGATAGTGATTCATTCACATTTCATTGAAAGAACATAAGCCACAGCATCTGCTGCCTTCTCTCCTCTCAATCTCTAGCTGATTAGGTTCTCGTTGCTCGTTTTGGTTGGATATATGGTTTTTCCATTCTTCATTGCTTTGATTTCAGTAGCGAGCTCCACGAATGGATTGCTCATTAAATGTTGCATTACTTTACTACATGTTACTCCGTTAAAGCCATGACCGACAATATTCTGAACCAAAATTTAGGCTTTCCAAAAACTTCTATTTAATATTTCGGCATTTTACATCTTGTCTAAACATATATAGTTATACCCCGTTAATTCGAAATTCGCCATAATTAGAAATTTTTAAAACTTGCAAGTCCCAAAATGTGAATTTCATAGTAAATTAATATATTTTAGTTTGCGTAATTCGAAATTTTTTTGAAATTTGACAAAATTGAAAAAATATTTCGATTTTTTTCACAAGTGAGAACAACAAATATGTCAATATTTGAAATGTCGCGATCTTTGTTTTAGCGTAATAAACATTGCGTTTTCGAAATGATTTCTTGAAATATGAAAAACAGACATTTTTCACAAAATTAATAACTTTTTCGTGAGTTTTACGATTCTTGGCGTATCTCACAATTCACGGTACCTTATGGAATGCCCCTTTTCTATACATATTGTGACGCGATCCCTAAAATTGGGGAATCCTGTGTATGCTTTCTTCAGTTGGCTGCCTTGATATGCGCGGATAGTTTAGTTTACGGCGGGCGGCGTTTGCGATAATTCTCGTACCTAATCGCGTTTTAAATTGTTTTTCATGTTTTTAAATTTGTCTTTAGTTCTATTTTTTCCCTAATAACTGTGTTTGTGTTATTAAAATGTTTAATTTTCTTTGTAAGATGTTATTAGTGACTTATCTTATTGTTTCACATATTTATTGTTGGTTTGGGCCGGAAAAAAGGCGGAATCAAAAATTAAACTCGTGTGAAGATTGAAGAAGCGTTCCATAAATTCAAGTATAACAAAACATTTTTGAATATGGCCACTATCCAGACGTGACAGAAATGGAAAAAAGATTTTTTCGCGAGTGAGAACACCAAATATCTCAAAATGTCGCGATCTTTGCATTAACATAATAAATACTGCGTTTTCAAAGTGATTTCTTTAAATATAACCATAAATTTAATAAAATTAACGGTTTTTTCAAGAGTTTTATGTTTTTTGCAAATTTTTTGTTTAACGGGGCCCCTATAATTCGAAATTTATTTTTCGGGTCCCTTGAATTTCGAATTAACGAGGTTTTACTGTAGTCGCCACTTATCCATAGTTCTAAATCAATTCTACTGAATTATAATACTGCCGTCCTACAATATCAGATCTTGACAGCTCACTAAGAATACAATCCAAATACTGTAGTTGCGCGTGTACACGTATGAAGCCTTAATATCTTGACTCGGAGATTCAGTAGTAAAGGTTTGTACGCATCAGTTGGTCATTGTAACAAGCGTACAAAATACTACAGGCAATGAATGACAGCTCAATCTGCGCTCAATTCTGTCTCATGTGATTATCTCATTCGCGTACACGCACCATAAGAGCAAACTTCGAACCAAGTTACAAGCAACCACTAAAGTATCCAGGAATGTACATAATTTTACTTAAATAAGAGTTCAACTACCAACTATATTATCATTTATCTTTCATGCACGGTTCTATTGCATCCACTAATTTCTCCCAAAGATTCTAATAAACTGGAACTTTTCTAATTTTTGTTGCATCTAATTTAGGAAACAAGAGATAACAAATTTTTGCATGTAGTAAGTTCAGGAAATTTTATAAACTACTGACATTTTAGATCATGAATAATAAATGACATTGAGAACATTGTGAAAGATTATAAGAATGTTGATATTTAGGAAGAATAATGGTAATTTTAAAAGGAGAAAATTACTTATCGGATAATTCCTTCATTCTTATTTTAATTTACATCAAACTAAACCTAGTAAAGCACACATGTTGATTTATACAATACTTTCAAGAGAAGTAATCCCTTTTACCATCAGGTTAACAACTAATCTAAATACAGTCAATCTATTCGGGAAGGAGAGAGGGTTGCGTGTTGGGGAGGGGAAACAAGCGCAATAATGGGGACGTGTTACTCACAAGCGTTTTCTCAGAATTTAAATTCTTTTGAATTTCAACGGTTACGAAACGAAACCTACGAGGTACCGAGTGGAGCAATTTAAATTTATGACTTTCGATAGAATGGTCAGTATCAATTATATGTTTAGCGAATTCTGGGGAATTATAATTTTTTTGACAACAGCGATATTCTTTTCTTCTCGTATTTAGGTTTATTTGCAATTTAGCATATATATCATTCTAATAAATTAATTTTAGTTTGTGAATTAAGAAGAATTTTTTCAGTGTTGTTATTGGTATAAAATGCGGAATTTGTATGCGCAGGGAAATGATTTGTAAATTTTATTGGAAACA
Organism: Agrypnia vestita; assembly: GCA_016648135.1. NCBI lineage: Eukaryota > Metazoa > Arthropoda > Insecta > Trichoptera > Phryganeidae > Agrypnia > Agrypnia vestita. Next base: position 32,936 of record JADDOH010024643.1, on the reverse strand, counting down.
GGGTCATATACAATATTATCTACCAATAATTTTTTCAGTTGAATTTTTCAATATAAATATTTCGGTAAGGTTATTTTGGTTTTTGATTTTAACATTTCACAGCTCAACTTGTGTGTATTACAAAGTTGGATTAGTGTAAATTACAATAATCATGGCGTACCGTAAAGTAACTCCTCGAAATACAAAAAAAAACAGACATTTTTATTAAAATTGATTATTTCTCCAAGACAAGTATATCGCCTTCTAGGCATTAAAAACAAAAACTTAATCAGTCTGAAAAAAATCAATGTACAGTGTCTACTTTTTATTTTAAAATATGCCAAAATGATTTGCCAATGTTCATTGCCACTACAGTACATTTGTTTATAAAGCCGATTTTACATTTATGAAAGTGCAGTCGTGAAAGTGATTATCTTTGCGAAGGTATTTTCGTTGTTTTGAAACATGTGTCGAAAATGTTTTTGTGTGTCTAGCTTGATGTTATTTTCACGCAGTTGAGAAAATGGCACCGCACTCGGCTGCATTACGTACGGCCATCGTTACAAGATCACTTAGATTATCATTTAAGTGTTAAAACAGAAATTGCGAAGAAAATGCAGATGGTGGATTCGGGACTGGATCACAATCACACATTATGCCGATATGCATCAATAAATCTTATATTTGTCGCAGGATTCCACCTATCGTCCGCCATAATTAAATTGAATACGTTCTGACAAGTATTTTCGTGCGACGACTACATTTTCTAAAGAATCGTCGCGAAATTGTATTCGAGATAAAATCGCGTAGAGCGCAACTTTAAAATCATCGTCACGAAAGCAGTGTTGCCGTCGCAAAAGTACGAAAAACACACAAAAATAGTTCGAAAATATCATCGCGATGACGTTTTCGAAATGGTACTTTCGTAAATGTAAAATCAGCTTAAACAATCAACGCATGTCTTTGAGACTAGAACTGATTGGAATTCATATACAGCTGACACACAATTTGCTTAAAATATCATTATTTCCTATTTAGTAGAAAAGTTGTGCATAGTTCATCAACATTGTATTAACCTAATTGTATAAATAAACCCAACATAAAAATACATCGAGAATTAAAAATTACAAGAAAATGCAAAGGTACTGTACTGTAGTAATAAACTAATTCAAATTGTGGAACTTCTGAGATTCTAGTTTTAAAAATACATGTAAAGAAATGCGCACTTACCTCACATTTATGCTTTTTTTGTTGACATTTTTATGTTTACATTATATTGTATCCCTCATTCACTTAAAGGAATTTCATCATGAGAGGCTGAAAATTTATCGAAAAGTCCAACATATGATTCCACAATATTTTCCTTCAGTAACGTACATTGGTCATCTATTATCAGCGTATACTATCAGTATAGGCACTGTCGGGTCTTTTAAGCACTCAGGAAAATGGCATCTCTCTTCTTCGGCTATACTTTTAGCTCTTCCTACCTTGGAAGATATTCAATTCGCTCCATTTATTTAATCAATTATAAACAGTGTCCTATAAATTAAACTGAATATGGATACTTAAGGTCGAATATATCACAACATATAATACAATATACATAACACTGAAAGGCAGATATTACCAAAACAAACAGAAAAATATTTATATCCTGCGTCATGTACATATCTAGCAGATATTGAACAATAAAAAATTTGCTTCGTATCCACAATTAGAAATTTTTTAAAAATTCAATATTTGCGAATGGACTTCAAATTAAAATAATAATAATAAATTATAACAATAGCTCTACATACCTGAACCCGGTTTGAAAAAACATCCATTCAATTTTTAATCACTTGCATTGTGATCACAAAAATTCATATCTGTAGTTCAAAACTTACTTTGTAATGGAAGAGAGTATGAAATGTTTCAGTAAGCTCTGAATTTTCATTCTTCATTGTTATTAATTATTATGTCCCGTGATTTTTCATGGAAAAGCGGCAGGCGCATGCAGTGATAACATTGAAAGGTGACTTTTTCGTAAACATGTATTTTGGAAAAAATAGAAATTAAATATTTATGTGATAGAATTTTACGATATATGATGCATTAAAATATTAATATAATCATAATAATTATGATGATACGAATATTGCGAGATTTATTTATTTAATTTTTTTTTTGAAAATATATGCATACGTTGAAGTCATGCTGCAATGTTCCCACTATACGCCCCTGGTGAATGGGTAGTTTAGATATTTGTAACCGATTAATAAGCCAGAACGGAGATTTAAAATCAATATTTTGATCAAATGCTTCTAAATTACACAAACATGCTTTCAAGTTTATTAATAGATCAATAGTTAGTAATCAATTGTCAAATTAACACTCTTTGCCAGATAATTATATTCAAAAATGTTGTTCTGTATTCATGTCATATTCAAAATGGTTTTTTTTCGTTCCTTTTTCATTCGCTTTTTTTCCTATTCCTATTTTCCTACTTCATATTTCTCAAAACAAAACAATCACAGGGTATTCTAATCATAAAAAGGATATTCTAGCACTAAATTTAAAGAAAGATCTATCAAATATACATTGAAAAACAATAATGGAAAGTCGCTATACTAATTTAGAATTTTTTTATTTCTGATAACTAGTGATGCAACGAATACTACTTTCACGAATACGAATACAAACCTACTCTTCGGCGAATACGAATAATTCAACAATACACCATTGTTTTTTTTTTTACTAAGAGATTTAATAATTAAAATTTACCACCGGTAATTTTTTGTTCAAAAAGCACAACATTTGTAACTTCTCAAGCGTTAGGCGATTTCTTTTATCCGTTTGTACAATCCCAACGGTCGACAGTAGACGGCTTTAATGAAAAATACTTATGGGACAGTTTTTTAGCTTAGGGAAATACATATCTTCACGCCAAAAAAGCAACAGATCAGCAGAAGGTGAGATATCGGGTTGTTTAGATATTTTAAATCGAGTCCCCGAACAAAACAAAATAAACTCATCCCAATGGGCCGACATTGTTTTAGGACAAGGTCACTAACAAGTCATGTACACAAACCGATATCTTTATTCTATATAACAAAACAAATAAAGTTATATTTAAATTTAACTTACCAGATTTCTTATCGAAACGTTTCCAAATATCTTTTTTCCAAAACCAAAACCAAAAAAATTTTTCATGCTTACAAGAAGCCATGTTATTAGATTTAATTTGAAAGAGTTAACACTTTTACACACAACGGAAATAAAATGGAACGAACAATACATATCACAAAATAAAAACTACATGAAATGAGCACCTAACCTTATTAATAACCCAACGAATCAAGATGAAAGAACTCACGTTATGCTGTGAAACAAGTAACAATTGACAACTTGAGAACTCAACAAATCAATGTTAGGGGAATTCCCGATAATAGAGTGCGTAGGTGTGTTCGGATACACGGTGCACAGCCAAACCATAATTTGGGTTGCGTTCAGTTACAAATAGTTTGTTTTTAATATTCGTGATGATATTCGACGAATACGAATATTCGGTAAATATCTACTATTCGGCGAATACGAATATTCGTATTCGTTGCATCACTACTGATAACTTAATTTAGCATTTATTGTTGCTGAGACTGTATTAAACACACACAATAACCATTTATAATTGATATGGGGACAACTTTCTTACAATGACATATTTGTTCTTTATGGCCGCGTCCTCAAATTATTAACGTTCCGTAAAATATAAAGTAGAAATAAAGATAAACATGTCCTAAAATGACATTCGGAATGCGACATTCTAACATGAAAGTCATGAATATGACAGTTGACCAGTATATAATAGACAATGTGTGTACTGCACATACTACCGCAATATAAAATCTGCGAATTGATTCAAACTGGGATATAACATTTTTCAAACGAAAAGTTAGCTTTTTAAAGGGATAAGCAGTATAAAGAAAAAATGACAATATTTCGTTCAGTGTTTGACATATACCGCACCAAATAAATGTGGCGAGATTCACAGAAGATTATAAAACATATATGTATATTATAAATTAGTAAAATATTAAATACATTATTTTTATAAGTGACCTGTAGATAATATTTTATGTGTACAATATTTCTACACGTAAAATATTATCTGCATGTTTCTTAAAACAATCTGTACTTATCGCTACTTTAGTCGATTTCGCCATTTGTTTTTTTAAGCTGGCAATGGAGAAACATGTATTGATGCAGATCTAGCGCATTCATAATATAGATATTACTTAATATCATCTGTGTATGCATAAAGCGTTTTAAAAACATCAAAAAAAAAAATGAAAAACGTATTGCAAATTTAATGATTTATAACTCTATTAATATTGAACATTTCTTAATTGTTTTAGTACGATTTTACACAATGTTGGCTCTGCACTCATAACAAAACATATTGGGTATATATAAATATTCTGTAACTAAGGATGATTTCTAATATATTGAAAACTAATTTTATTGCTGCAGCCTTTCATTTAATGCTTATACTTTCTTAATTATTGTAAATGATGTTCAGTTTATTACTTTTATATTGGAGCAAGAGTTCAATCTAAGTTATTGTACTAAAAGAAATGTCCTAAAAGAATGTGACACATAAATTCTGGCATAAATTAATAATAAAAATACACATTTTCCTAAAAAAAAAAATGGGAAAGGATGAAAACTAAACATATCGATAGAAACAAACCTATGGGATTTGTTTCTCGGAACACAATATTTTGTTTAACGCTGCTAAAAATAAACAATGATTGCAGTAAAATTAGCACCCGTCTGAATGGTTTTAGCGATGTCATAAAAGTTCTAAGCACCGACAAAAACAGAAGTATTTGAAATTTTCGTTTTATTATTGAATATTTAGCTTTAGCTGTGCAAAAAAAATTCTAGTTGCTCAGGTTGCAGATAAACCCATTCCTTACAAAACAAAACAATCGTGTATAGCATGTGCACCAGATAATTCACAAGCCAGAATTCGCATTGGTGGTTTTATAATTCTATTTTCATTAATATTTTAGGGCCCAAAACAGACCAAAATTTAATCGAGATTCACAACTACCTATATCGATTTTGCTCTTTATTTTTAATTATTTATTGAGTTGTCTTCTTTCCAGCATGGGTCTGGTAAACTCTTAAAATATTTCAACCGCGTGAGATAACTGCCGGAGGAGGAGTGCTGAGATGGTTTGGTCATGTGGAACATATGAACAAGGAAAGGATGGTTGAGAAAATATATGAGAAGAGTGTTGAAGGCAACAGAAATAGACGGCGTCCGCGAAAGATGGCCGATCAGTTACAACAAGTGTTTGAGGATGGCCCCGTTAAAAGCCGCAACAACCGTAGAACTTGTATGAGAAGATGTATGAATGCGGCCGAAGCAAAAGTGGTGTGCCAGGATAGAAGAGTGTGGCGTTCAATCCTCTCTGCCTACCCCTGTGATGTGGGGGCGTGATGGTTAGTTAGTTTAGAGATAACTGCGGATAAATTTGGTGAAACCGAGCATGGGTCGCATGCTGTACGGTAATGATTTAATATTATGTTAATATTATGAGTTCAAAGACAATTATGCACTCCAATATATCGAGGGTAGAAAGCCAAAAGGTTGTTACGTGGTTACTTCGAACTTTACATGGGAGCAAAAGAAAGTTCTGTCAATCTGATGTTGTCAATGTTTCTTTTATTATTAAACGATTTCCAAATTTGTTAATCCAAAGCACATATGGAAATCGTTTAATAATAAAAGAAATATTGACAAAATCAGATTGACAAAACATTCCACTGCTCTCCTGTAAAGTTCGAAACAATCACTAGCGCCCTTCACCCTCGATATGCAGGTTTTCAGGATTGTCAGAAAAAAATAATAAATAGCAATAAAGAATTTTTTATAAATTTACATTTTTAGATTACCAATAGAATCTACGTCACTCATTATCATTCCTTTATATGGTACAGAGTGGAGAAGTTTGAGATTACAGCTACGGAAAAAAATGTAGTCTCAATCATATGATTTGAAGATTCGAGAAACTGAGACAATGGTAATGATTGCGCTTAAAATGCATCGAGAGTGCGGTGTTTTTCCATTGCTAGCTTCAAAGCTTAACTAAATCATATGATTTTTTTTAAATAAACAAAGTGTACAGATTATTTTAAGATACATTTAGTTATTATTTGATGTGTAGAAATATTATGTATTATTTAAAATTTGAGTCACTTTAAGGTGAAATACATCAATATTTATATTTTATGTTAATTTTATTTTTTCTGCAGGCAAGTATATTTTTGAAGTCTCATTTTTAGGTTAGAATGTACATATGGTTGGAAATGTGTCAAACTCGAAACACTTTTAAAGCAATTATAGCGTTTTTGAAGTCACGATTGCTTCAAAAACGCAGTATGCAGTGCTGTGTTTTGCCATTACCAGTTTCAAAAATAACCATATTTGAAGGAGAGCTACGCCCTTTTTGACTGGAGGAGAGCAGTTATTATGCCTCTCTACAAGGGTAAAGTGCCAAGAATGGAATGCAGAAACTAGTCATTCTTTTGAGCTCGGTTGGCAACTTTATGGAAGAATTTTGATAGAAAGAGTAAGGTCGGTGACGAAAGAAAAGATACGGAATGTGCAAGGGGCTTTTCTGTACGAGTGTTGACGGAGAAATTTTTAGCTAAAAAACAAAAACTTTTATGTGCATTTGTAGATCTGCAAAGGGCTTATGATAGAATTATAAGAGGATGGTTATGGAAAGTACTCTCTGGTTACAAGGTGAACAGTAAACTTATATATGCAATTGCATCTCTTTACGAGGGATGTACTGCATGGTATGAATGGATCATTCACACCATGGCTTGATATTACAAAAGGTGTCAAAAAGGGTTGCGTAAAATCTCCATGATTTGTATATGAAAAATTTAATGAAAAAAAACTTGTATATGGATAATTGTGTGAAATAACTGGAATGAATGAACGCAGGAGCGAAAATGAGTGATTTGATTGTATGCTGTTTATTGTACTCGGATGATGCAGTATTAACGGCAAATAGCAAACAAGACTTACAGAGTCTAGTAAGCACAATGTATGATGTATACAAGGAAAGTGACCTTATTATGAATGTAAACAAGTCAAAAGTGATGATATTTGAGAAGGAGGAAAGTAAGACAATGTGTGAAATACCAGTAGACAGTGAATGTATGGAACAAGTAGATGAGTTTGTGTACTTGGGAAGTATGTTCGATAGAAGAGGGAAAATTGAGAAAGATCGAGAAATCGAGAGAGTGACTGCGAAGAATAGGGTGAACTGTGCTTTGAGTGTGATAATTTCTAATAGAAATATGTCTACTGAGGCAAGACTAGGGGTACATAATGGAATTCTGATACCAATACTGATGTATGGAAGTGAAGCCTGGAGCTATACGTAAAGCTGATCTTAGCATAATTAATAGAAATAAAAAAACGATCGCTCAGGTGGTTTGGGCATGTTGAGCGATTGAATGAGGAAAGAATGGTAAGAAAGATATATAACCCAAGTGTTGAGGGTACCACAAAGAGAGGGTGACCCCAGAAGACGTGGCACGACTAGAGTAACCAGATACTGGAAAATGGTCCCCTTAGAGGCCTCGACAACCATTGAGCTTGCATGGGAAGATGTATGAATGTGGATAAGGCGAGAGTTGTATGCCAAGACAAAATAGTGTGGCACTCTATCCTCTCTACTTGCAGACAACAATGGCTGCGCAGTGGCCACTTAGGGAAGCTCATCAGCCAGTATAGCCGCCTGCAGGGCTTAGTGTATTTTTATTTACATATTTATCTAACAAAAAAATGTTTTTTCTTTTGTTCTGCATGCATTTTTGTACATCTCTTCAATTCACATTTTTAATTAGTTAAACTGAATAATTAATTTTATTTATATATATATATTCGGTCAGAAAAAACGGGCAGAAGAGCTCTGAAAATATATTGTGACAACATGAGAGCTGTGAAATCTACGAACCTAAATTCAAAGTAAAACTATTAATTTTGACAAAAACAAGCCTAAACATAACAAAATAGATAATAAATTACCATACAATGGCCGTTATAATCCAACCTAAATGTAACCTATTTCATGAATGGTTAATTTTTTGTTTGCAATAATAACATTGTAAAAGCACTTTTGGGTTAACGTACCCGCCACAAAAGTAGAGTTTCTAAAGTGAAATTTCATCATGACAATATCTTACTAAAAATCTATTCCACTGCCACAGTTTCATATAATGACGGACAGTTGAACCTCCTTATTTCTAAATTCAAGAATTGACAAAAGCTGCTAAATTCTAAAAAAAAATTTGCAAAAAAATTGCAAAAATATTGCGTAAAAAAAGGTAAGACGCAGATCAAAATGGTAAATTACCAGGGTAGAGCACTGAGGTACATTATGGTACAGTTTATAAATATTTAAGCTAAATGCAAACAAATTGAGGAAAAAATATATTTTTTCGCTCTAATTTACACATATAAGAATTATGTAAATAAAAGTTAAATAAAAAATTAAACTAAAATTGAAATGGAAAGAAAGAAGGAAAGTGTTTTCATTTCTTGAAACTCTCATATTTTTAAAGTTAAGCTAGTTAAAATAACAAATCAAGCTAATGTAATCTTCAAAACTAATCACACATTGAATGAAGATACAAATCACTGGGATAAAAATTATACAAAATTGTCACAAAATTTGAATTTGAAAATTAAAATAATATTCCAATCATTTAAAAAAAATTTGAATCACGAATAAAAATGTTCACGACAAGGTACGCAAAAAAAAAACGAATTACCGGGTTTTCAAATTAACGCAATTCCTTTAGTGTGAACTTGGTAATTTGTGCCTTATTTTGAAGTAAATGGTTTCGAGCGATGCATAAAAGAATGATATGTGTGTCACATATGTAAGATTTTATGAATCCTCCGCATACATTTTTACTAGGGATGTTACGGAGCTTCGATTCCGAAAGGTCGGAACATCCGATTGATTTGCACCTCCGGTTCCAATTTAGGTTCCGATAAATTGAAATAAGAAGTTATAACGGAGGTCAAAGCATAGCGGCGGCGGCGGCGCAGTGGCCGCGGTCGGCAGCAGTCAGTTCACTTGATCTAATTTACTAATAGTACTGTTTAACATTAAATAAAATTCGATTCTTTTTATTTTCAACACCGGTGTATTGTTTTTCAATATAAATAAAAGTGATGAATTATAATGTTTGTAATTTTACCTAATAAGACCTGCCCTTAACACATGTCTCTTCTACCTCCGCCTTCGATGCCGGTTCCGAGAAACCAAATCTAAAAAGTCCAATTCCGAATTCGGTTCCGATAAAGCGACCTCCGTAACATCCCTGATTTTTACCATTAAATATTTTTTTGTAAAAAAAAGTTTTTTAAAATATTAAAATAAAATTAGTCTTCGATAGTGATAAACATAGCTGTTATTGGTTAACCGGTTACACAATAACTGTTATTTGAGATTTGTATCTGATTATATTAATGATTGGTAACTGATTTCTCGCAATTCAATTTCATCATTGTTGCAATCAGAAACAAATATCAAATAACGGTTATTGCGTACCCGTTTAAAATAACAGTTTTGACCATCACTAGACTTTGGCTAATAATTATAGATTGTATCTATGATTTCAGCAAAATTCATTAATATCTCAAAAACAACAACAGCATAAATATATACCTGAAAGAAATCCTGTTACTAAAAAAAATTACAAATATCATCTCAACTTTGTCAAAATGATTGTTATTAATAACAACATTACCACTTATTGCAAAATTGTTGTATGTAACATTTTTAACAATCAAACTAAGTGACTTTACTTGGGGAAAAAGTTTTGGTTTTAATTATTAAAAATGCCTAACCACAAAGACACTGCTCCAAATAGTAAATATATCTGCTGTATATATTTTCAAAATAACCAAATCAAATTCAAACTTATGTAAAAATTCACATCATTCAAAAGCCCCCACCCTGAAATTGAAAAAAATCTCATTCCACCGACATCCATAATATGTTGTGAAAGGAATTCCAAATATCTAAAACTACTTCAAAATTTGTGTTAAAAAAACTGTTAACCATTATAAACCTCTTTGCATTTTAAAATTACTCCCAATGCAAACATCACAGAATTTATTAAACTGAATACATAATTGATTCGCAACACATATTTGAATAATTAAAAACACATAGCAAAATAAATACTGAGAACAATACCCATGTTCAAAATTAATTGATTATAGTTGAGGAGTGTCGTTCAAACTGCAGATATTTCCACTTAAAAAAAATATATTTTTACAAATTCTATTGCAATTCGCGAAAACTATATTCAAACCATTTGAAAATTATTTTAACATAAGGAAATAACCAATTTTCAATAAGTTTGTAACTCAAATCAAGTCTCAATATAAATCAAAACTCAAGTCAAATAACTCAAATCAATAGGTTTGAGTTCATCAGCTTGAATATAGTTTTTGCCAGCATTCAATAATTGTAATAGAATTGGTAAAAAATAATTTTAAAAAGTGTAAATAACTCCATTTGAACAGACACTCTTAAAATGATGACAGCATGGATTTATACGCAAAATAATTACAGAAATATGTAACACAACATAATTCGTTTTTATAAACCTTTTGAATTTTGAAGTAGTAATGTGTATATGACTGGAATTCCTCCGAGTAAATATTGTTCAAAATTCGTGAGTAGAAAAGTACCATACAGTGTTGCTAGAAATTCACCACCAATCTCCGTACACACACATATTCAATAGCTTTCTTGCACGGGACACAGTTACAGAGACACCGAAAACACATTAATTTAAATGAAAATAACAGAATTTCTCGAGTGAATCAAAGAAAAAAATGCATCGTCAGTATCCTGAAATAAACACATGATTCACTAGAGATTTTTAGGGGATATAAAATCAACTCGAAGATTGCACTTTTTATATTTTCAGGAAACAGTGTGTGCCTCGTGTGCAAGTGGCCTGAGGGGCCACATGATACTTTTCAAATTGATGATATTAAAAATATAGGCTCGTATAAATGTCAATAATGAAAGTACCTAGTATAACTGAAATTGTGAAATTTTTAAATACAACTTCAATATAACTCATTAAGCAGAGTGAATCCTTCAAATATGCAGTTACAAAGTAATTAACAACACAGAAAATAATTTATAGGGCGGCAGTGACATGTTAGTAATAAGTTCACATAATTATTTCAAATTCCAATTTGTTCGGTAGTTGAATAGATAAATACAATTAACAAAAAAAAAATGAGTCACTTATAAATAAAACTAATGTTAACGTTAACGTTAAGTCTGTATGGAATGAACGTGTCGCCGAGAAAAGGGTATGCGGTTGTCCAAAAAAGTGTAAGTGTTATTACCTCCCTCGCTGCTCTCTGTTTAGGTAACTCTGATCCACTGTGAACCCCCCACTCTTTTAACGGCTACAGTTAGTAATACAAATTAAACACAAATTTCATTACTTTATTTTATTCCCTTGTGTAATAAAGGGTCCTGATTACATAATGATGTCAAATTTTGGCGCTAGCAAGTTTAAAAGCAGTTATTTAAAGTTTAAAAATGATACATTTTTGACACTTCACGTCATAGATGCCTGTATAAAGTATGTATATGTTTTTGCTGCTTTATTCATAGAAATTGACAAATCACGTTTATCATAAGTGGGCCCATTCATTATCTTTCATGTCAACTATACGATCCTGCATTATGCCGGCGTGTCACGGCAGCTTGCCGTGCAATATAATGAATGCCCCGCATTAGCTGAGAAAAAATCATTGTGAATTTGGAGATTATTGTTCCCTAGAGCTTATCTCCGTTTTTAACATAAAATTGGCCTTTTCCCTACCGGATACGATAAGGAAGGATAATTTTCTATGGTTTCTTGTGTCAAAAATGTTTCGTTTTAAACTTAAAATAACTGTGTTTTTGGCGCAAGCAAGTTTAAGTTTTAAACTTAAACTTGCTTGTGCCAAAATTTGACATCATTTATGTAATCAGAATTATTAAGCCAGGGAATTTATTTTTATGATATATGTGTTCTGTTTGTATTAATAACTTATTCCCTTTTAACCGGTAATAATGAATATTTTCAATTGTTAATACCAAGATCATCAAATCTCATCCACTTTATATGTATTAACATTTTATTCAGTAATATTCTCCGCAATAGTTTACGAAAGTTTTGTTTTTCAATTAATTTTTGTAAATTAATATGTAAGTACTGATGTTTCTTTTTCTAGAGTGACCAAGAAATAATAAATGTCATGTCGTAGGAAATTAAATTTCCTGCCAGAATAGGTCTATCTTTTATAGCAGAAGCCAATTATTTTGTAGTGAATTTTTCAAATAATTTGTTTGTAATAAAAAAAAATATAGTAGTATTTATTAAACTTGAATGCCCACAAAATTTAGTAGATAAATAAAATAAAGTTATTTTTTATTTGAGTGTAATAATCAAGTTTTACAATTTTTTAGAGATCTAGTATCCTAGCAAAAATAGGGGTCTCACTGTGTTTATTTTGATGAAAATCAGAGGAAGCGAGGTGGTGTGAAAAAATGAATGATAAAAGTGATGTGAGAAATAGTGAAGTTTTCTTGTGTAAAGCTCTTTTATAAACTTACCATATACAATTACACTATTGAAAATTAGTACAGGCTTTTAAACACACCTACGACAAACAAATCCGGTGAATCATATAAGGAGAAGAAAACATTTTCTGTAAAGATTCTGAAACGGTAACCAAATATTCTTTCCTCTTCACCAGATCTGTTTGAGTATGGTAAATGAAAAAACTAAAATACTCGTTTAAAATGATGAGTCTCATGAAATGGCGGCCATACTTGACAAGTCAAATGTAGAAAATCACCTAAAAAGATGTGTGTAAAATGATTTGTGGCTTTGCCGGGGTTTAACAGACACCGACGGAACGGAACGTTAACAGGAGTGGCAAGAGATATAAAGTGAAACAAGAGATCGGCCCCGCCCTCGCTCTTAGGAGTAGAATGGACAACCTTGACTGATTGGTTCAGAGGTCAATCACAATTCTCTTGTAGATAAGAGGTGCTGGGCCTGCAGAATAAAAACACACAAGGATATTAATACAAGGCCATTGCGGGGGCGCGCAGAGCTTCCAGGGGTACCGCTCGGCGCACCGTAGGAATACATGATAAGGTACACTGACAAAGGATATTACCTTGAGCAGGGTGTTGATCTCGCGCAGGGAGGTTATGGGGAAACCCTCCTTCTCCTTTTCCATCTTTAGCCTCTTGAGTGCCACTATCTCCTCGGTGGTCTTATCTCGGGCTCGGTACACCACTCCGTATGTGCCTTCCTCTATCCTGTTTAGACATTGGAATTCCTCTACGGAGCGACAGCCCTGGAACATTAGGGAACACCGATGAATATCGACAGTAGAATCCACTTTCAGTTACTTTATCAATGTATTGTGTTACCTGTTGAACCGATTAACTTTCTTCTCAAAATGTAATTATTAATATATAAACATGTTAATTACCTTCATTACAAGAAATCCCGATAATTATTTTTTAAACATGTGAAATTGTAAAGAACTTACAGAAAATCACTTTAAATAATAATTAATTACTGTTTATTTTAATATTCATCAAAATATCCAGTTCTTTTCATTGACTATTAAAGCAATTCTTAAAAAACTGTAGAATTCCGAAGTATAGTACCGGGTACATTCATAAGCCCGAGACGGTAAATAGATATATTTAGCTATTTGAGAAATTTACAAGAAACATTTACGTGTGCAGATGTCACCTTCTACGCAACAAATGAATCGTCTCATATATTCTATTATTTTCAATTGAAAACTCATTACAATTAAAAAAAAAAAGAATTTGCCATTAATACCGTAACATTTGCTACTGCTATTCTGCAAAGAAACATTTATGAAATATGTTTGTCAGGTTGAATTATAATATTTGCAAGTAAAATAAAACAAATATTGATCGATAGTGGAATAACTAAAATATGTTTGCTGATTATATATGACTTTTGATTAATTTGGCTGACTTTCAAATACTAAGATAATCACCTGCAAAGCGGGGTAGTAGGGCGGCAGTGGGGGCTGCGGGGATCCCGGCGGAGGGGTGGTGCGGTGGGCGGGGGTGCCCTCCTCCGCCTCACCCTCAACCTTCTGGTGGTCAGCCCCCCCGTTGGAGGCGTTCGGGGGAGAGAAGGAGTGTGAGCGAGAGCGCGATCGCGATCGTGATCGAGATTGGGATCTGCTAATGTCAACAATAAGTCAATCACAAAGATTTTGAGAAATGCAAATAGTCAATTCCTGAAAGGAAATATTATTCACTGCGTGATATCAAAATAGAACAGTTATGCGCATGAGCCATACCTTTGTAAACGAAATAGCGTGCTGAGAATTTCTCACTATTCCCAAATAGAGATGGAAAAAATAACCCATAAAAATCAAGTTTTTATTATACTCCCTTTCTTTGTAAAATATAACAACAATTAAAGACGAATTAAAACATACAACATAACACTAAACTAACAGTAATTTAATATATTTCGAAAATGTCAGATGTTTTGAGCTTTGATAAGACATTTCATGCTTTGAAGATTAAGTTCTAAAAACATTTGTCAGTGAATTTAGATTCTCGAAATTCGTAGTAAAGTACCTATTATGTATACCGATGGAGTAATTCAAATTAAGAAAATATTCTGCGACGTTATCGGGCCGCCGTTGCTAGTAATCAAACTTTGGTAATGATTCCAATTTGAAAAAACCATTAAAATTTCTAAAAATCCGAAATTATACTATAATTATTAATTTTTTTAACGAAAATTTGAAAGATCTTCTTGATCGTCGCCATGAGTCTACTTGCAAAGTTTCAGCTCGATTGGATCACGGGAAAAGGTTTAAAAATCGATCCAAAGTTTTTTCGTCAGATAAGCAGACAAGACGACAAGTAGACAAGCAGACGCTACGAGTTAAAAGAAAGGGAGTAAAAATATGTTACATGTTTCAGACTATTCGTTTTTAGATGTTTCATACCACAACCGCAGAGAATACATTAAATAATATTATGGTCTTGACAAAATACTGTGCAATTACATACGCAGTAAAACACCGTTAATTCGAACCGAAGTAGAATCTCGTTTATTCAAAATTCAAGGGACCCAAAAAAAACATTTCCAATTATCCAGAACCCCGTTAATTCGAAATTCAAGTTACAAAAAAAATTGCGACCCCATTGTGATATTAGCCAAAAATCGTAAAACTCATGAAAAAAGCCATTAATTTTGTAAAAAGTGTGTTTTTAAAAAGTGTAAAAAGTATTTTTGCATGTTTCAAGAAATCGAATCGAAAATGCAATACTTATAAGAAAGATCGTAACATTTCTATTATTAAAGTACCCGATATTGACATATTTGATGTTGTCAAATTTCAAAAAAAATTGAATTATGTGAACTAGAATGTATTGATATATGACGCAAGGGGCTAAAATAAAAATTATTTTGAATCACTAACTAGCGGGGTTTTCAAATTATCTGGGTTAATCTACTATGAAATTAACATTTTGGGACTTATGAGTTTGAAAATTTTCAAATTATGGCAAATTTTGAATTAACAAGATTTGACTGTATTCACCATAATTCAAAATTTTTGAAAAAAAATTATCATCATCATCACTCTTGGCACTACAACCCTTGGTGGGTCTTGGCCTCCTCAATAATCTTCCTCGACTCATCTCGGTTTAATGTCAGCATTGAAACACACTAACCTCCAATAATTCTAAAACTCCCGATAATACATTCATAATTCTAAATAATTTTTAGACCCTTGCTCCATAAATCAATACATTTTAAATCACATAATTCAATTTTTTTTAAAAATAATAATCTTCTATAAGAAGTTGTTACTGACTTATTTTATTATTTCATGTATTTGTTGATGATTATATTTCTAATAACTCATGTGTGTTGGTCCGAGTCAAAAAAAAGGCAGAACTGAAAGTTAAAATCGAGTAGAGATGAAGAAGCCTTCCATAAATTCAAACTCAAAAAATTTTCGATTCTGGCCGTCCAAATGTGACGAAACGAAAAAAAAAAAAATTTCCGCGGGTGAGAACAGCAAGTACGTCAATATTGTGATCTTTATATTGGCGTAATACTTATTGCATTTTCAAAATGATTGAGGCCTGACTGACCTTGAATTTTAAATTAATGGGGTTCGGTATAATTCAAAATGGTTTTTTTTTTGGATCACTTGTAGTTAGAATTTACGAGGTTCGAATGTACGTATTTGTTTACTTATTACACAATACAAAAAAATCACTTAAAATGAAAAGATTTCGCATCGCGCATTTAAACAAAAATTTGTTGCCAAAATGTTTATAACTATTTTTATTAAGATTGCTTCAAAAATGCAGCATAGTGCGTGGTTTTGTTATTGTCAGTTAAAAAAAATAACCTAATTATAAATTATTTTTTTTTAAGAACCAGGCATACAGATTGTTGTAAAATGCATTTAGATATTATTTATATGTAGAAATATAATATATAAATTATTTAACGTTCGAGTGGCTTTAACCGGTCGTATGCCGGCCGTACATAACGCGGAATGTACCCTGTCTGTCGAGCAATTTCGCTCACGATTGCTGTTTTTTAGACACTTTTTTTGTAAATGTTCATTAAAAAATCAACAATAATCGCTAAGAAGTTGCAGTTTCTGGTTTCTCAATATACAGACTTCAATAATTACTTGTACAATAATTACTTATTCATTAATTATGAAAATAAGTAATGAAGTTTACTGTTAGAAATATACTCACATGTTTATCGAATAAAACCATGGAAGCGATAACACTAAAGGTATTCTGTGCTATTCTGAAAATAGCAATATTGGGATGTCAGATCTTTATCCCAATCTTGACAGGCAAGAATAACATTGTAAAGCCGCCAATTTCGATGTTTTAAGTTTGATATGTTTGAAATTAACGAATTCAATCCATCAGAAAGCTCTAAAACGTAATCAAACGTTAAGTTATTCACAATTACAAATAATTGATTGAATTCATTAATTTCAAACCTGTGAAACATAAAACGTCAAAAAAAAACGTCCATCACAATGTTATACAATAACTGTCAAGACTGTATTTCAATATTTTCAATCTAAATATATCAAAGAATATAAAAATATTTAAATTTAACACTTTTTTTATTTAAAAATAACACTTTTTAACAGATAAATAACACAATTAATGCGCGGTTCGAAGAAGACATTTGGAATAATTTTTTGTCCAGTTTGCGCGACAAATGAGGTTACTTGACAAAAACTCGTTCATTCATTCAAAAACTTGAGATACAACCAATAATAAGCTTTAAAAACCCATAAACGCAGGTAAAATAGGCCGAATTCACATACACGCCTAGGGAGCGCAGATCTGCGCTCCGGCACATAGAGAGTACAAATGTTTTCGTGCAGATACTTTTGGGCACACATCGGTTAGTACAGGACCCGCAAGGCCTAGCAGCAAACAAAAGGCACCTTATCAAAAGAAACTAGTAGTTAAAAGATAGCTAGTATTATCTATCTAACGGAGTTAGGAATCACTAACTGTATATTGTCAATGACTGTCGAAGAACAGAGATCAACTTTCCAAACAGCCACGATTGAGCCAGATAGGAAGCGAATGAGAAAGGCCAAACCAAACGTGAAGATTTGGAGACTGTGTTACTTGTTTGGTTCAAACAAACTATCTTGCTCGCTTCCATATCATCCCGATTCTTTTTAATTTGATCTGAAATGTTATTGATGCAGCGTATCTCGATACATACAAATACCGGTTTTAAATTACTGGTTTTAACCTAATGTTACTCATTTTATAATGTTGTGTTTTTTGCATTTAGACTGCGGAGAACAAATTAAACAGCGCAGGTTAAAAGTGTGTAATTTATTCACAAATGTATTATTGCAGACATCTCACCTTCTCTTGGGTGTGTCAGAGTGTATAGAAGCGGGTGATCGGTGTGCGCTGTCCCCCGAACTGTGCGCTTCCCTGTCTGCTTCACCCTCGGCTTCCCCTTCGCCAGTCTCTCCTTCTCCAGCCTCTTCCTCCTCCCCCTCCGCACTTTCCTCTCCTTCTCCGGAGGCTGTGTCCCCGTCGCTGTCCGAGGCAGATGAAGATTCAGAGGAGGTGCCCGAGTGTTCACCTTAAAAAATAGAATTATCAATAAAAATAAATGAAAACATTTTTGTAAAATTATCTAAACTAAATGGAGACTTCTAGTTTGATTCCCCTACTCCACTGTGGCTCTGGTAAAAATTGCTACATGCAAAAAACTGCAAAGGTGTTGTTGGGTTTGAAATTTAACTTTTTAATAACATATATCTAGTGATGCAACGAATACGAATATCAAACCTACTATTCGGCGAATACGAATAATTCAACAAGGTAATAAATAATACACCACTGTTCTTTTTTTACTAAGAGATTAATAATTACCACCGGAAAATTTTTGTTCAAAAAGCACAGCATTTGTAACTTCTCAGGCGTTAGGCATTTTCTTTTATCCGTTTGTACATTCCCAGCGGTCGAAAATAATATACCAGATTTCTTATAGAAATGTTTCCAAATATCACTTTTTCACACATACGAGAGGTCATGTTATTAGATTTAATTTGAAATTATTTTATAAGAGTTAACACTTTTACACACAAGGGAAATAAAATGGAACGAACAACACATATTACAAAACAAAAACTACATGTAATGAGCACCCAACCTTTTTAAAAACCCAAAAAACTAGATGAAAGAACACTTATGTTATGCTGTGAGATAAAAACAAGTAACAATTGACAGCTAGAGTTCCATAAAAGAGAGAATTTGAGAACTCAACAAATCCATTCATTCAATGTAAGGGGAATCCCGATAATAGAGGTGTGTTCGGATACATGGTGCACAGCCAAACCGTAATTTGCTTTGCGTTCAGTTATAAATAGTTTGTTTTTAATATTCGTGATGATATTCGGCGAATATTAATATTCGTGATGATATTCGGCGAATACGAAGATTCGGTAAATGTATACTATTCGGCGAATACGAATATTCGTATTAGTATTCGTTGCATCGCTACATATATCCAAGAAAAAATTTATACACATAGAAAGAAACATATTTTTGAAAGATGAAGAAAATAAAATTTGTTAAATATTGATAAAACTGAATAATAAATAATCTCTGAACTGCCTGAAATGAACTTGTCAAAAATTAAACTGATTGCTCCTACCTTCTTCCTGTTCCTCGTGCTCGCTGGCGTCCGATACAGTGACCACCTCAGGGGGGGAGGTGGAGGGACGCGCTCTCTTGGGAGCCGGAGGTGGTGAGGGTAGAGGCGCAGGAGGTGACGGGGGCCTCTTAGCTCTTCTCGAACGACGCTCCTCGAGTGCTGCGCGACCTTCTTCCTTACGCCGAGACATCTCGCGCTCTGTAAGCACAAGTCTACTGTACAAAGGCATTAGAACGGTGGTCAGTAACTAGATGGCGCTACAACCGCAAGTAAGCCCTCTGTCCCATGTCATGATATTGTACATTGTGTATGGCCAGCACATGATATCAATGTTATATTGCATGTTGCACAATTTTGCCAGTTTAGCCAAGACACTAACACTTTTATTGTTTCCGAGGTAAGTTTGTAGAACTCCATAATCACACATGTGGAAATAAAAACAATTGTTTAATGTTTAACAATTTTTTAGTTTTCTGAGAAGCGTTTCGCCTTATGAAAGCATTATCAATCTCTGATGTGACAGAACACTTCACCAGTCAGTTGGCTTGCGTTATGGAAGGTGACGCACGTGTATCAAATATATTTTCAACATTAAAAATTAAGTTGGTGTGGATGTATAGCAGCAACTACAAATAGAAAGTATTAGGGCCGGTTGTTTCAAGTTGGATTAAAGTAAGCGTTGTTTTAAAGCATAGATTTTTACATTCTCCACCAATCAGACGATCCGTTTTCGTAAAAATCTATGCTTTAATCAACCGCTTACTTTGATCGAACTTGAAACAACCGGGCCTTAGTTAATTAGAACTGTACGCTTACCTGTGTGCAGGAGTTTGTCTCTCCTCTGAAGGTGTGCGGATCGATACGAGTCCCCTCGCCTGTCAGGAGAATCATCCCTCCGCCGGTCCTGTTGCTGCTCTTTGGTGCGGCGCTTACTCAACAGCCGCGATCGTAAGTCTTCCAACTCCTTGTCCCCCCTGTCTCCTCGCTCTCTTTCCTTAGGCCTTCCCCCTGCCTCATCTCCTCGCTCTCTCTCCTTAGCCCTTCCCCCTATCTCGTCTACTCGCTCTCTCTCCTTAGCCCTTCCCCCTATCTCGTCTACTCGCTCTCTCTCCTTAGTCCTTCCACCTGCCTCATCTCCTCGCTCTCTCTCCTTAGGCCTTCCCCCTGCCTCATCCCCTCGATCCCCGCGATCCACTCGCTTCCTCTCCTTGGTGCGTTCTCCATCCGGATACCTCTCGCGCTCTCTGTCTTTGGCGGGATATGTTTCCTTTTCCCTGTCTCGATAGGATTCCGGCTCCCGGTACACTTCTTTCTCTTTGTACACTTCCTTCTCTCGTATATGGTCTCGGTCCCGATACACGTGTTTCTCCCGGTAAATCTCTTTCTCCCGAACATATTCTCTATCTCTAATGTGATCCTTCCCGTGGTAATTTATTTCAGGTTCTCTATGTCTAATAAGTTCATTCTCTTTTTTACTTCTCATGTCTGCTTTGTCTCTTTCTCTGGAAAAATTATGAAAACAAGAATATAGCAGTCGTATAGTAAAACTTGTAGGAAGAATTTAGTGAACTAAAACAATAAAAACTGTAGCACAGAAGTTATATGATCTTATATCTGGCCTGGCAGGAACAATTTTGTAAAACAAAAATAACAAAGAACATATACAGTGGACCCGCAGTAATCCGACAAATGTTTTGCAGGGCGATGTTGGATTATAGAGTACTGCCTAAGATCCTCTATAGTCCAGAATTTTTTACAAACGAGTACCTTGTAATCTGACAAATTACAGATCCAATGATAAGATTTTATGTGTTATCTCTGAAGTACAAATCATACTTCTTTATGTATGTCAAATTTAGTAAATAAAACAACACAATAGAAAGCTTACTTTTTATTATAAAATTAACGTCATTAATGCTATAGAACTTACAAAAAATAATAACTTCACATTAGGAAATAATTGTGTACAAACAAATGTACATACTAAAATAATCAAAAATTATGAATAAAAATCATAATATGAATCAATCAATGTATGAAAATATTCATCAATTTTTTTTTGTTTAACATTGTTGAAACGCAAAACGAAAGCTTTGTCCCTCAGCCTTCTCAAAAGTAAAAGTTCGTTGTAGGATGCACCACTCTCTTCAGCCCATTGCAAACTCAGCTCAAAGGCGTTAATTGCATCTTGTGCTGTCACTTGCAGAGTAGTTGCAATTACTTCGTCGTCATCTTCCTGATTTATTGTTGTATCACTAGAAATCTCTTTTATAATCTCTTTGTCAGACATTTCACGAAAAATATTTTCCACTTTATCCATTCCACGGCACCAGATTTCCAAATCTTCCGTCCGGACTTATCTGTATTTCAGCAGCAACTTGCTCTATTACTTCCGAAGTTACACTGATTTGTGGATCGTTGCTAGGAGTGGTGACTATATCTGGCCATAACTTTTTCCAGGATGATGTAATAGTTGATGAAGGTAATGTATTCCACGATTGACAAAGAGCAAAAACAAAGTCTTTCATATTAAATTCTTTTAACGTTTTTTCTATTGGCTGGTCTTTTGAAACGGCTTTCAGAAGTAGGTTTTTCTTATAATCTTGCTTGACAAACTGAATGATGTTGATCCATTGGGTTGAAGTGAAGTTTGGCGGAAGAAACATCGCAGTGATACATTTATCCTCAGTTGTCAGTTCTTCTTCAGACGGATGACCGGGAGCGTTATCAAGCAGCAATAACGCTTTTTGAGGAAAATTATGATCTTTCAACCATTTTCTAACTTCTGGTACGAAGCATTCATCAAGCCACTTCTTGAAAAGTTCTTTTGTCATCCACGCACTTTTTTGTCCATAAATCAATGTTTTTGAATGCACGTAGTTTATTAGATTTTCCAGCGACCACCATCTTTAGCGCGCGTGTACCCGCAGCGTTAACACATGGTTTATTTATGGTTTTTATGTTTAATTTGTAGAACTCCATATTTATTTTTAGCGAAATTTAAAATAAATTAAATTTTAATAAATATTATTATTAAGTTCTACGGGTTAAGTATTTTTATGTGTTACAGCTGTTTCGGCTTGTAAGGCCATTATCAAACAGTGGATATACCACGTACAAACGACTTATTTATACAATTTTAAGTTACCCCTTCCCCTTTAGAGTAATTAGATATTTGTGGTGAAGCCCTGTAGTAATGTACGTTTTTTCCGGGCACTTATCATTAAAGGTGCCTCGGTTAACGTTATGCTTAATTATCAAAATTCCCCGTTTTCTGCAAGTGTTATTTATAAATATTATTTTAATTTATGTCCTTGATTATTGGTTTTTTTTTAAATATTTAGAAGTGGAATTTTGATAATTAAGCATAACGTTAACCGAGGCACCTTTAATGATAAGTGCCCGGAAAAAACGTACATTACTACAGGGCTTCACCACAAATATCTAATTACTCTAAAGGGGAAGGGGTAACTTAAAATTGTATAAATAAGTCGTTTGTACGTGGTATATCCACTGTTTGATAATGGCCTTACAAGCCGAAACAGCTGTAACACATAAAAATACTTAACCCGTAGAACTTAATAATAATATTTTTTAAAATTTAATTTATTTTAAATTTCGCTAAAATTAAAAATAAAAAAAATTAACACATGGTAGTATGGTTACAAGTTCTTTACTTACATTTCGTCCAGGTACGGATTTTTCGTCATAGGAAATGAAAGTTTTGTTAGGTATCACACGCCAAAAAAGCCCTGATTCGTCTGCATTATACATCTATGACGGGTTAAGATTTAAATCTTTCACCTTTTGCAAAAATCTTAATTTAAAGGGCTCAATGCAGGTAGCATCATTAGAAAGTTTCTCTCCTGTAATAGTCATTAAACATATGCCATGACGACTTTTGTAACGTTCTAGCCATCCCTTGCTAGTCATAAATATTCTTTTTTTATTATTTCCTTATAAAAAAACTTAGCTTTCATGGCCAACATGGGTCCCGAAATGGGTGCATGCCTATTTCTTTCCTAAAGAAACCACTTCTGGATGTTCAGCTTTCTTGAGTGTCTGTCTCTTGCCTGGCCCACAGTCAGTAGTTGACACGAAGTTTTTAATCTTCTCGTGGTATTTTTTAATGTCATAAATTGTAGCTCGGCCTATGCCGTATTCACTTGCTAAACTACTGAAAGATTCATTACGATTTAGGCGGTCTAAAATTTCACACTTTTCTTTAATTGTCAATTTTCTGCTTTCGCTTCTGGGCCTTTGACGACATTACTAGGTATGTATACGTAATACACAATGAATAAACAATTAACGCACGCTAGGCCGCACCACTATCACATGCAGTCAAATTCAAACTAAGCAATCAGAACCAAAACAATACCTACGCGTCGAGCATAATACTGGCGAGCACAAATTGTAACCTGCTAAATCATGCATTATCTACATTAGCGAAGACTGTCAACAAAATATTCAATAATAATAGTCATGTCGGATTAGACAGGGGCCGGATCACCGCGGGTCCACTGTACGTCAAATAAGTCAATATACACTAAAATTCTCTTAAAAATCACCCTACTACAAAACGCGGAGAAACTTTATACACATATACATATTACTGATTAATGGAGCAGAATTATTATCAATATTTTAAGATGAATTGTACAAAATAACTTGGCGGGTAATTTGTTTAATCCTTAATTGGTCATGACTTAGCAGGTGGTTGTAGGGTAAAATAGTAATATTTCTTCAATTGGGACCAACATATAATGCACAGCTGTGATTAGACGAAAGTCGCCATTTAATTATTACTAGTATGTAAATACTGCCATCGGATTCACACGAGGAAGATACTAAGGTGAATCATTACTTGACATTGCGTAGTATCAAGGACAGATGCCATTTTACTATGTTCCTTACAAACCAAATGTGTGTTAAAGCAATATAAATATGTCAAAAAAGAGTTAAAATGCAATAATTTACCTATATACATGCTTTTTATCTCTATGTGAATGTTCTTTGTGTCTTTCTGCCTTTCCGCTGTGTCTACTCTTCCTATCGTCTTTGGGAGGACGGCTTGAAATGACTTTCGCTTGTGGGGGCCTTATATCTAGAGAATCGTTAGTATCCATATCTTCCTCCGATAAACTGCAAAAAATATCATAATTATGAAAAAACAAGAAAAAAGATAAACAAAACATACGTTTAGAAACGTTCAAGACAGTAACCTAAAATCCATTTCCTCCTGTGCGATAGGACTTCTCGCCAATTCACCATCTTCACTTTGGTCGTCATCATAATTGCTCATTGTACTCAAAAATAAGTACAAACGAATAATTTGATCGTTCTACTTGCACTATACAAAAATGTAAAAACAATAATAAATTTCTAAAATAGCATAATGGCGGTCATAGACGATCGCGACAGAACGACACAAGAGACAAGCTGAGAAATTGAGAAAAAGAAACGCCACAATCAGCCATAAACTAGAAACAAATCAAACCATAGACCAAATAGTATGCACCCTTGTTGAACGCCAGTACCTAACCAATCGGTCGTATTCTGAAAATAACAAGATTGTAATTTGGAATTGTTTTCTCGGCACTAAAAATAGAGATACGTCAAGACATCTAACATCTAATTGAACTCTTTGGATAAAGAAAATGTGTGTGTGAAACAAACTGATTTCTACCAACTTTTAAAACAATATCAAATATTAAACTTATTTTGTGTAATAAAAATATCAAATCAGCGATCCAATGCGAGCAATGAACCTGAAATATATTTTAAAATAATTATAAAAAAGTAAATTTATGATTATATTATCTTATCTATTATTTGAACAAAAATTGACTTAGGGTGTTGCCGTAAGAATCGCCTTTATATTCGGGTATTTGCGAGAGATATCGAAGCTTGACGAATATTTGTTTCCCCCTGCCACACGCCTCCGGGCCAACACTTTTGATTTTTGGACGGGATCCCGAATGCCGTCGCTTATACTTGTATCAACTAATAGTGCTTTTTCCTTGATTTGACCCCCACTTCTTTCATCGTGTATCGCGCAAGTACTAGCCAAGGGACAGAGAGATAGACTGATATGTATTCTTCAAAAGATTAGTTATTTTTTAATTGAAACTCGAAATTTGAACATATTGTTTTATACGATTATATTATGTTTTTTTGTAAAAACTTAAAAATACCCCATTTATGTTTCATCATTATGATTGATTTATCAATCTAAATAATATTTATAATTAAAATCTATTTTATAAATATAGATTTTAATTGAAATATATTATATATAATTATAAATTATTTTAATGTTTATTTAAAAAGAAACACGTTTCTGTTGTCAGTGCTGTAGAAATATCGACTGTGAAGTTGCGTAGTTATACAAAATATGGTATAATTCATCTCTATGTTTTATAACCTCTTTCGTTCACCAATTCGAACACTACAAAGTGTACGCTACATTTGTAGTAGGTAGGTACTGAAACATTACGCACTTCATCTATTTCAATATACTACACGAAGTGAGCTAATTGCAGTTTCTACAAAATGGTGCATGTAGCTAAATATTAACGTTTACTTAACGAGCTACATGAAGGACTACTTCAAAACTACTACTACAAAATTTTCAAATCCATGGGAGAGATTTCAAATTCAAAACTTTTCTTCGTTTATCCGCCAGATATTTCGGACGTTTTATTCACATCAAATCCTCGGTCAATTTTTTCTAATGACGGGGAGGGGACGATTTCAAAAAATCGTTTTATCTACATCAACTTCGCAAAACAATCCGCCACAAATTTTAGATTATTAAAGTCACACTTCAATTAAAAATTTAAAGTAGATATCCAATTTGTAGTGTATAGTTTGAAGTGTGCAATTTGAAGCGTGCAGTTTGAAGTATGTAGGCTATAGTTCACTTACAAACGTAATATGAAATGTACACTCCATTCTAGTACTGAGTACATTGTACACTAAACTACATTGTAGTACTTAATACAGAGCGGACATATCACTAGACTTCTTACATTTCAAATTAATGTTGACCAGTGACTATTGTTTATGAATAATAATAAAAAAATATACACGTTAGGTCGAGGGACCCTCATCAGGAACGAAGTTCCTTACGTTCTTCAATTCCGAATGTAATTTGATATGGAGATCTAAATTGTTTATATTTGTATATTTTCGTTACATAAGGACAAAGCGTTATGCCTCCTCTATGTGACTCTCTCTCTCTCTCTCTCTCTCTCTCTGTATATCTAGTTTATGTTTCATTTTTTCAATGCTAATAATGTAAAGCAAAGAAACAAATCAAAAAGTTGCATTTGATATTTTAGGAAAACTATTGATTAATTAAAAATTAGATAGAAAATAGTGAATTATAAATTATATAAAAAAATACTATTTTAAATCTTATCATATTGTATCATGGTAATTATCGGCTTACGGTAACTATAATAAGATACATCATGTTTGAGATTCAATTTTGTCCAAGTATCTCGATAAAAACAGCATCAATTGTAGGACAGTATTTTGTTGTGAGCTGTGCTGGGCCATTTTTTTTTTTGGTCTGCAATAAGCACTCGCTTTCTCCACTCCTCTCTGTCACCTGCCAGCCTCTTCATTTCTTGGTAGGTGCTACAACGCACAACTCATGACACGTATTCCGTGTTCGCATCTCTATTAAAAAAACTATTATATTAATACTTTAATCAAATGTAAGTATGTGACTTCTTCAAATTGAAATTAATGTTGAAGCCTCCAGCGAATATGTGTGGAAGTCTATGAAAATTTTGTTAAATTAATTTAGAACTTCTATTCTAATAATGATTAATGAATAAATAATGTAATATCTTTAATCTTTTGATTTGGGGATATATAAATAGCTACAATAACTACTTCAACATCGCTATTAACAGCAAAAAATACTTGTATCAAAATATACAATTTTATTAACTTACTTTTCTAAGTTTGTATTACTTGTTGAATTACTAATTGAAACATACATGTTGCAGCTTCCATTTCAATTTGCAAAATTGCAAAAATGAAACAATGCAACTCGCGTATGATTTAAAACAAAAACAAATAAGTTTTAACAAAATTCCACGCGTTCAGTATTGAGGTTATACAACCTATCGCACACGCTGCTCGTCTATTCGAATCTCCACGCATTGATGGGGCATAACGCTTGTTCCTTAAGTGACGATTTCTACCAGTCAACTCCTAACGCAAGCCGCGTCAAGAAACTTCGTTCCAATAAGTAGGTACTCAATTAACCGGTCGTATGCCGCCCGTACGTAACGCGAAATGTACGCTGTCTGTCGCGCAATTTCAAACACGATTGCTGTTTTTTAGACACTTTATTGCGACGGTTATACTCATGTAAAAATCAACAATAATCGCTAAGAAGTTGCAGTTTCTTGTTTCTCAATATATAGACTTAAATAATTACTTATTCATTGATTATGAAAATAAGTTTTACTGTCAGAAATGTAGGTACACATGTCTATCGAATAAAACCATGGAAGCAATAACACGATATTTTCGTTCTAAATATATAAAAGAATGTTAAAATTCTTAATTTTAACAGATAAATTACACAATTACTGCGCGGTTCGAAGACGACATTTGGAATGATTTTTTGTCCGGTTTTCGCGGCAAATGAGTTACTTGACGAATGAAACCCGTTCATTCATTCAAAAACTTGAAATACAACCAATAATAAGCTTTGAAAACCCATAAACAGAGGTAAAATAGGTCAAATTCGCATACATGTCTAGAGAGCGTATATCTCGGCTCTGGCATACAGAGGGTACAAAAATATTCGCGAAGATCCACGCTCCGGCATACGACCGGTTAAAAAGTTAATGTCTTCTCCCCTAAAGAAATTTTATTTGATGGCTCCATTTTATCATTGCACACATATTTTTGTATAATATATAAATGACATCCTCTATTCAAAAAGATAATACACGTTCAGCGAATTTAGAATTTTTAATTTGTACCACCTCATAGTCTACACATAAAATTATCAAGAGAAACTTTACTATACTTACCTCATTGCCTTATTTCATTTACACACAAATTTTTAATCACCTC
Source organism: Agrypnia vestita (assembly GCA_016648135.1). NCBI lineage: Eukaryota > Metazoa > Arthropoda > Insecta > Trichoptera > Phryganeidae > Agrypnia > Agrypnia vestita. The sequence goes on along the minus strand of JADDOH010024643.1, from coordinate 4,481 downwards.
GGCAATAAAAAAACAAAAAAAAAATTTTCAGGGCCCAAGAACCAGAGGGATTCATCTGTATGAAAGTGTTTCTTACCTTTTTCTCCAGGTTTGAAAGTAACAGATTTAAGTTTTTGTACAGCCATTATTTTTTAAGAAAGTTGGCGATTCAGGCTGGTTAACAAATTTAGCCACAATATCATGTTATTAATAATCAGATAAAAGCTGCACAAGATATGTCCAAAAAATCCAGTATATGGTATTCTCTATGTATGTTCTACCGGCAACAGAAAGTTCCGGGATAACTACACTTTTTCGATTAAATTACATAACAGTTTTTTACACACGATCGCATATCCACTTTTTTGGACACGACTGCTTTAAAGGAATTCTAGTATTTTGCACAGGTGCAAGTGAGTGGATACGTGTAAGTTACTAATTTTTTTCAAACAATACTAGACTTACATTCCGAAAAATAAAAACATCACAAATAAAATTTGATTTCATTAATAACTTGGTTATTTTAAAACGATAAAAATAAGACCTAGGAGTGATTATTGATGAAAAACTAAAATTTTCTGATCATATCAGTTACATAACTCATATCATAACTTACATACGGGCATATGGAGTCCCGGGATTCATCTGCAGATCTAGTAAAGATTTTAAAAATTCGACGCACTTCTCCATCTGTTCCCGGCGTTGATTAAACCTATCTTGGTGTATGGTCTGTAGTATGGTCCCCATACACAAATCAACAGGTCAACAGCATTGAAAAAATGTAACTCAAATTTGCAAATGCTTACTGTATTTTACACAAAATGAAAAGTCCATGATGAGTACAATCAATACAAGATGAATAGTTTGATAAGTCGCGAACAGGCGGCCGACTTATCCTTTTTCTACAAAGTAGTTAACAACTTAACGGACTCTCCGGAAATCCTTGGTCACTTTGGCCTCATTATCAAGGGTTTATCTAAAAACAAGATTACTAGCCATCGAGAAATCAAGCAAAAATTATGTTTTCCATGGGCCTAAAAATAAAATTGATTGCTTTGTAAACCAGCACGCTCTCAATGTCAACTTCTTCAGAGGCGCTTATTCCTCATTTGCGGCTAACATCAAAAAATTACTCATGTCATATAACTATTCATAAAACATCACATTTATGAACTTTTACCGTAATAATTCTTCTATTTATATGCATCCATTGACGTGTATAATAATGCCGATTGATGTATATACAGTCGAACTCGGTTATAACGAACGCGACGGGACCAACTAAATTTGCTCCTTATAGCCGGGATTCCTTATATCCGGGATTCACTTTTTTCACAATTTTTTTTTGATTGTGTGATGTTATTTTCAAGAGCAACTAAATAAACATCCTTATCTTTCCAGAGTGATGAAACTGTAGAAGACGATTGTGAAAACTTTTTACAGACTTTTAGAGACACTTTCGTTTGTTAGTGAACACGTTTAACTGATTAGGCTTTTAAATGCTAATACAGTAAACTGCATAAAATAAACTGTCACCATAAATATTTTGGAAACCCCCAATAATCGGAGTTATATGACCAGTATTCTCGACCTTCAGTAAACGATTTTCGGACACAAGTTTGTGTACATCATAAAATGAACCCTAATTAAGTGCGAGCCGCTTTAAAAGCAAAGTGAAAAAGTTCATTGTTATGAGTACTTACACAGTACGTATGGTACGTATTTGTCTTTTTTTCTGTAACCCAAGCAAATATGTTTGCAGAGTTTCTAAAATATGCTCCGTATATCCGGGAATCGCGCTCCTTATAGCCGAGACCGATTGTATGGGACTACGCGCAAATCAAAATAAATTCGCAGTTTTTCTCATTATCGCCGGGATCTCCTTATATCCGAGCTCATTATAACCGAGTTCGACTGTATATATATATTTATGTATAACAATAATACATATTTGTTTTACTAAATAAATATTTTAAAGTCAACGAAACTCGATTTGGGAGTTAAACAGATATAGAAGAGCGACCTAATGGGATTGGTATTTTTTATGATTTTTTTTAATAAGAAACAAAACTTTCAGTACAGATACTGTTTTCTTTTCGAGTTACAAACATAATGTATAAAACTAAGTAAAGTTGTAAAAAAAGTTATGCCACCTTGAATTTTCAAAAAAAAAAAATATTTTTATGGCTAATTAAATCGTTTATACTTTTAAGAATATCTAAAGCGTTCAATTATTCAAAAATTCCCAACATTAGTGAAGTTATAGAACAGTGAGCGCATCACAGTTGGCCAAAGCCAAAATAAGAGCTCAACGGGAGACTAAAATAGCCAGGAAATTGAAAGAGCAGCTCAAAAGGAATCAGAGGACATCACAGCGATAATAGAATACCTCATGTACGGTTCAGGAATCACAGATTAAAGGTAATTTAAAAAAATATATTTGATTTTGTCGCTGACGTCGTACTTTTTTTTCTTTTGCATTTTTCTCGAAACTACTTTTTTCAAAACGGTGTACACGATATTTCCCGATCTACCCAACCGATTTCGTTGAAATTTACAAGAGTTATTGTTCATAATATTGTACAAAGGGTCATGTACGATTTTTGATTGGGTGTCATGTTCAAAAGTTATAATTTTTTTTTCAAACAGTTGTCATTTCTACAAAAAAAATTATTCCCTACATCAAACGATAACTATTATTCTTCTAAACAAGAAAAATAAATTATTGTGTTCTAGATAATGCCTAGTAGAGAAATCATGTACACCATCAGCGAAGATTTTTTAAAAAAGGGCAATATATATATATGTTACAGTGAATCTGATTTTCTAGTGAGTCCATCATTCACTGGCATTTTAGAAAAAGTATATTCAAGGTCATTCTTATCATGTTCAAAGAGTTTTTCACCAATAGAAATGAATACAATATTTTAACTTGCACTTACTAGTGAATTTATTGGTTTCCGAACTGTCAAAAATTAAATTTGACAAGTGTGAAATCCGTTTCCGTAAAAATCTATGCTTTTAAACGAACTTTTATTTATCCAAATTGAAACAACCGGGCCTTGAATAACAATTTAATAAGTCATTGCGTGAACAAGGTTCTTACTGCATTATTAATTTATTCTGTGCAAATCAACATTATGTAGGTAACGGATATTATTAAAATAGTCATTTTGAAGTGTTGAAAGTTTCGTCTGCACCAATTCTTCATTGTATGATTTTATAACAAGATTCTAATGGCACATGGACCTCGTTTTTCAAAATTTATTTTGCGTTTTGTGTCTCATTCTACACTAGTCTAGTCCAAAGTCATTACAAAGCGACAGTATTTCTAATTTTTATCCTTTGAGCGATAGCATATTCTCTATTCTGTGGCGATAGTTCTGTTTCTCGAACTGTCACACTTCTGGACTGGTCTTTGATATTCAATGATTAGTTTAGGTAGGTAACTAAAACGTATTATATTTTTAAAATTTTAATCGCGAACACTTACGAAATTCTGATCATCTTATAATTCAAAAGACAGTCGATTAAACTCATAAAAAGATTGGGTACTTGTATTTTTAGGTTATAATTTTTGTCATTATAGAATAAATAAACTAAGAATAAATTCAGTTAAGCGTCGTAATGTACATTTTCAAGCATATATTTTCTTTTTAGGGACAAAGTAGAGAGCCACGTTGTTACAAATGAAACACATAGCAGAGTTCATGTTGTGTCTAATTATACTAAGTGATAAGTTATTAAAATTAGTATATAGTCGTAGATCAGTAATAGAGTGTAAGAAAAGTGATGCCGTGCAGTGGAGGGATAAGGATGCCGAGTGGAGCCGTATAGAGGCAGAATTCAACAGCAGTTCTGAGGGCTCTACATTCCGCACCAGGAAAAACCTCCGCCAAAAGTATGATGCCATCAAGCGGGCCGTGCGGAAGCGATCCACAGACATCCGTAGGGATCAGATGGCAACTGGCAAGTGGCTCCCCTGGATCAAATGGAGGCAATGGTAATGGAGATGATCTCCCTGAGCGCTGAGGGCGAGGAGGCAGCGTTCGACAGTGATGCTGCACCATTATGTAATATATATTTTACTAACTGAAACCTAAGATTATTATTATACATTAATTAATTAAACTTTATCATTATTAATTTCATAATCATTACTATATATTATAATTATTTCAGATTCTTCAACCTACGTGGAGGACTCGAATTTTATATGTACGGAAGAGGATGAGCATGAGCACGTCAGCCTGCCGTCCGAACCACGGACTGCTCCATGTGAACTGCCATCCGCATCACCGCTAGTAGACCACTACCTACCATCACCACCACCAACCATCCGGCAACTTCATCGGCACCACTTCTTCCATCAGGGACAGATGGAACTACTAAACCAGGTTCTCTGTCTACACCGCAGCAGTGGGATACCTGGAGTGTCCCGCAGCTACGCACACCCAAGCACCCATCTTTGAGAAAAGGAGGGCGCATTATAGATGCGAGGA
>JADDOH010024642.1:0-32595 GCA_016648135.1 Agrypnia vestita | reverse complement strand
GGGTAGGGTGGAGAGCGTCGAGCGGTGAGTTTGATTTTAGAATGTATAATAATAATATTAATACTATAATACTTTTACACACTATTTCATATTTAGTTTGACTTAAATGAAGTTACGAATATAAAAATCTCCATAACTATTGATATTAGGTCATGGTTGCTTGAACATTTTAGACTCATAACATAGTCAGGAATCTACCTGCCAAGTTTTTGCTGCTAGCTCTGGTACAGCCTGTACATATATCGTAAAACTACTATCTACAATTTGTAAAAAAATATGTTTGCTGTTGTATTATTAAGTTTTCATTTAGTTTTTAGTACAATTATGTTCGTTTTTTGTTGATTATTTGAGTTATTATGTACTTTTACTCACTATTTCATATTTAGTTTGACATAAAAAAAAATAACGAAAATAAAAAATAATATTATAAATATATACGTTTTTTATTTTTTCGATCCATTTATCTGGTAGAGTAGCAAGTTTATGTACACGCTCATAGCATCAAACGATGGTAGACTAGACAAGGTATGAGAAAAAAAAGGTTTCAAAACGGGGTCAGTCACCACTTAGCAGAAATTTAATTTTATTTGATCCGTTCCATACAAAAAATACAAAACTTTTTTGCTCAAACTATAAAGTTTAGTTAAAAGTTTCATAGGACAACTATTGATAAGGTTAATGAGCTCTATCCATCGGCATAAAGAAAAAAGTAAAAAAAGAAAGTTGGTCCCTAAGAAAAAATATATCGATGACCAAAAAAAAGGTCATCAAGAAAAAAATATCGATTATCCCAGAAAAAATTAAGATATTTCATATATCGCGAAAAAATATATTGACTATATATATTATTTATTTATTTGTTTACGCTCATTAGGTATAGGCTTTTACATAAAGAATATAAAATAAATTTCAATAAGCACATACATTAAACAATATCTGTATAGCACCAAAACATGAGTATAAAAGTTAAAAATATAAAGTAAAGAGCAGCAATGTGTATAGGCTTTTACATAAAAAATATAACATAAAATTAAAATGAATATACATTAAACAATATAAGTTATAAGTAGCAAAATATAAAGTATCAGGAATAGCACCAAAACATGAGTATAAAAATTAAAAATATAAAGTAAAGAGCAGCAATGTGTATAGGCTTTTACCTGAAAATATAACATAAAATTAAAAAGAACATACATTAAACAATATTAGTTATAGGTAGCAAAATATAAAAGTATCAGGAATAGCACCAAAACATGAGTATAAAAATTAAAAATATAGAGTAACGAGCAGCAATGCGTATAGGCTTTTACATAAAAAATACATCATAAAATTAAAAGAACATACATTAAACAATATAAGTTATAAGTAGCAAAATATAAAAAGTATCAGGAATAGCACCAACACACGAGTATAGAAATTAAAAATATAAAGTACAGAGCAGCAATGTGTAAGAAAAATATATATTACCCACCATTACTTGTGTATATTAACAGTTGAAGTCAGTAACGAAGCAGTATTGCCTCTTAAAGTGTAGTAACTCTTTAAGTAAACTTTACTTTCTCCAGACTGTCGACAAAAATGTCAACCAGAGATTATATGAATATAGATATATATGATATATTATATATAGATATATAATATATATATATATATATATATATATATATATTGATATTTTTTACCCATCCCTAGTTTAGTTTCAAGCCATGTATTCACTATGGAACAAATTGCCCCTCAACATCACGCGTGGCATAGAGTCTACGTGACGTTGCAACGTCGCGCATTGTTCCGCGACGTTGCGCACAACATAGCGGAGCATTTCTACGTGTCGCGGCAACGTTGCTATGCGCACGGTACCCGAGCGAGCTCACGGCGACATCACGCTTTGCGTCAGTACCACGTGGTCAGTGAGTGCGCATGCGCTGTATCTGTCAACACGACATTGAAGTGGGGAAACGAAATTGTTCTCCAACTCATCGCGCTCTACTAAAGCCGTACAATTTTGTGGGACACTTCAAACCGTGAATATAAAAATAAAATGATGGGCCAACAGCGTTCCTTAATATCGTCCTGCTTGGCTATGGAAGGCCCGATTATTTGTAATAATTTTCAAAAACAGTTGTTGTCATTCGAGTGAAATTGGCAAAAGATCCGTCAGACATTCGAAGATCGCATAGAATATCCATCCTTCTTTCTCTTTGCAGTAAATAATTTCATACCCATCACCTTTTCCTCCTTTTACGTTTCGAAAACTCGTTAAAATAAATAGACACGCAGCTGTCATCATAACCTCATCGGGCGACATTTCCGCGACAAGTGATATGTGAATCCCGATGTGTACACTAAGATGTCCCGTCCATGTACGAGAAAAAAAAATTTTGAGCTACACAATCGCAAGTGGTGTCAAATTTTGCGTAAATTTACACAAATTGCGAAAAAGGTAAAAAAAACTAAAATTGGTTATCATCTTGAGGGCTCTACCGAACTTAGACGTTTTGTAAATTTTACGTTTTTATAGACCTTTTGCCTAAAATAAAAAAATCAAGTTTAAAAGGTATTTTATTGTTGAAATTAATGAAACAAAGCACAAGAAAATAAAATAAATAAAATATAGATAATAATCAATGACAAAAACTAAAAGTTTTAACTTATTTTTGTGTCCAAAATTTGGCGTTTCTGCTCGAGATTGCATTCCGGTTCTAATAAAGCCATCTCTAGAAGTAACGTCAGTTACACTTTGTGATGCGTCTGTTATAGGTCTCTAGGACCCAAAGTGCAACCATCTTAGGCCAAGAATAAATGACGAAGGGGTAACTCATTGACATGCATCATACAAACACACCATTGTAACGGTCTCTCCAAATACTCCTCTAAATATTGTATCACGCCACCCTTCCAATCGGTGTTAGTTGCAGTTCCGTCACATTCAACGCAAATCACGTCATCTTAATTGCAACCTCGACCCTCTACTTTGTCTACTACTACTACTAGTTGTGATCGAAATAAGAATTCCCTTTGCAGTGCCACGTCTTTCAGTATTGTGTGTCCCAAATAAATTGATTCAGGTTGTGCTAAAATTGAGATGTGGTCTTCTAAAATTTCTTTGCTATGGTCTTTTCAAAAGTAAATGCATTTTATATCTATACCTCCAATATATTTTGAAGTTTCCGGGCTTTAGATACATCTCTGTAGATCTTATAACCTTAACTGTAATCTTAACCAGAGTTAAATCTTCGGTAGAAACCAAGTCGACGTCAGCCAACACCGCAGAAGCAACAGCAGCAGCAGATCGCGTCGATAAACCATATCTATCACAGACTTTAGCAACTGTTGGCAATGGCAATGTATTCCAATACGCCGTTTAAGTTGATGGTGTCTCTGTCGAGGGCGTGTTTGTCGGGGATGCCTCTGTTATCGGAATCTCTGAATCTTCATCACAATTTGCTGAGACAGAATCGGTTTCTTGAGTAGAACACGATTTTTTTGTTAGCCTTATTGACTCTTCAATTTACCTCTGCTGTCGTTTCATTAATCTAGCCGTTTCTTTTTTATCAAAACCGCTTATAACCATTTTCCTATCATTTATTTGATCCAATAAAAACTTTTCTCTTTGATGTGAACTTTCTTCGGTTTTAAACACGAAAGAGATTCAAATGAAGTGCATTTACAAGTAGAAACGTTAAAAAGCTTCTCAGATGACTTTAAAAAACATTTCAGTTTATTTTCAAAACTATCACTTTGTTTGCTTTTGGGGTATCTTTTCAAATTGAGATACTTTTCGAAATTGGATTTCACTAATTAACTCGTTCCTTAGTTACAAAGTTTTGGTCCACATATTGTTGATCTATTAGGAAACAATCACATATATATCTGATTTGGATGGATCTTTAATTTCATACTTCATTTATATTTCAATTTCAGGTCGTTCTTGACAAATAAAATAAATTAAATGACGTCCCTCATAGTTGGTAGCTGCTGATTGTCAAGTTCCTTGTATGGTCCAAACATAGCATAAGTAGTCTGACTACGCCTCGAACTTCTTATTTAAAAATTACGAATCCGTTTTTAACACTGTAGTCGGGGCTGCCCACAACTGTAACAATCGCAATGGTACTTTTATGGCATAAAAGTTATTTTACCTACGAAGAAAACACTCGCGAGTCAAGTCAAGAAAGTCCTCAAAAACAAGTTCAAACTTGAGGGTATTTGCAGGTTGAAACCTAACAAATTCGAAGTCGCTGTTAACGTGTTGTTACATGAAAATCGAAACGTCATGTATGATTTACATCTAAATAGAACAAAAAGTAAATATTTTTTTGTATTTAGTTCAGGAGCCAAAATTGAGGATAGCGAAATATCTTCATAAAAATGACAATTTTTCAAAACTTTGTAGATCGGTAGAACCCTAAAGATATAGTTTTATTTTATTTTTAAAATTATTTTGGTAATATACGCTTAATTACGCAAGTTTTGTAAGGTCTTGTGTTAAGGTGAGCCAAAAATTTTACGTCAAATGACCGCGTCATTGTCCCCGAAACATGAGCGTAGTTGTTGATGCGACATGCCGCTCGGAATGTTTCGCGATTTGTCCCCTAGTGAATACATGGCTTCAGTTTGTTTCCGGCCGTTCCGGCGTCATGCCGCGAGTGCTGGGTGCGACACCGCAACAGATGACAGCTGACAGATGTGACACGCGAACACAATTGAATGCCGTCTGCCATTTTGAATAAAATATGTGACATATTATGCAATGTCATGCAAAAACCGTAGTTGAAAAAGGTGATCCTTCTATATAGTATTATAACGTGTATATGAATATATACATATAATATATTTATATAAAATCTTTAACGTGTGCAGTGTCATATAAAACAACGCTTAAGCAGGAAATAAAAATAAACACACAAAAGAGCTTTAAAAAATAGTATCCTATAATCGTATAAAAATATGCTTTTCAAACATGCGAATAGTACAATTCTAAAATCGTAGTAAGACTCATGCGGTGTACCGCAACGTGTATGGGATCTACGGGTAAGCTCATACACGTTGCGGTACGGACCGATCTGCGATATGCGGTGTACCTCTACGATGCACCGGAGTGTGTATGGCCGCCTTAAGACTATATCGTTACACAGTAATTGGAGTAAACAATCTTTTTTCAGAAGCGCTCTATCAACAACAAAAAAAATATATAATTAATTTATATCTTTGATTTCATTGAACGTGAAAATATTAATAAGGAAACATTAAGGTAATCTCACATATTACCATTTTAAAATTTCTTAAGTTTTAGTGAATTTGAAAAAAGTTGAGATGATGAAAACTTAAATGTGGTAAACATATAATTAATTTTAACTGTAAATAATATATAACATATAAGAAATTATAAGTGTTATAAATATAAAATAAATAAATTTCACATAAGACATGTCCCCACTGTAGTAAGATTAGAAGGATTAAGGCTAAAATTGAAGATATAAATGAAAATTCAGTCAAAATATGCTAGTCAATGTCAAGCAAACAGATAAAAATCAGGTATAAAGGGTTACACATATCGTTATGAGAAGCAATGACCTTCAAGGAAGCTATTTCATCATTATCTCAATATCAATTTGCGATATAAAAACAAAAGATTGCACGGGGAACGTCCATCCAGGTAGAGTACCCAGGTACCCTGGGTAGTAACTAGTGTGAAAAATTCCGGGTAGTAACATAATGGTTAACAAATCTGAATTTTTACGAGTAAGAGAAGTCACTACATTGTATGCATATACATAAGCTGAATGTGTTTTTTTATGGCACTAGCTCACAAAAAATATGCTATCGTTAGAGCTTCGCTAAAATATTTTATAACATTAAATTTTAAAATAAAAATTATTTTTTATTTAAAGCATTCGGATTAGGATATCATTTTTTGTAGGTTCCCAAAAAATTAAGGAAAAAGAAATAAACTGATCAATGCTGTGGGAAGGAACAACTGGAATCCCGGAAATCACAGTTTTGTCTGCTCACATCACTTCTTATACGTACATTTTGATAGAAGAAAAGAAAATAAAACAGTTCGATTAAACAATTTTGCCATTCCTTAGATTTATACAAGAACAAAACTGGCTATTAAAAGAGTAAATATACTATTCATTCTTTAATCGTTTGTTTTTACATAAAAATATTTAAAATTGCCAATTTTTATGGGAATTATAAAATTATTATGTGCATCCTGAAACCCCTAGTATATGAAGTAGTCAATTTTCGTACGGTATAAATCTATACATCACCCGATAAAATACGTCCGAAAATGTTGAAGGAGATGAAACACTTTGCTTGTGAGATAGGTACTTACTTTTATAGGTAGTAGTTTGTATTAATTGATAATGGAAAAAAAAAAAAAAAAAATATTTTGAAGGTAGAATTGGGGGTATTATTGATTTTTTTATTAACAATTTTATTATAAAATAATCACGGATTTTTATAGCCAGTTGGTGGTAGTTAGCAGTTTCAGTGTCGATAAATCGGCATTTATTAGATAGATAACTTTTTTTTATAACAGCTTGCATCAAACATGATTAATGGTAAGAATATGATAACAACAGAGTTTATGAATAAGATAGAAATAAGTACAATTTACAGTTTTTTGTGCAGGCTTTTATCGTTACCTACCTCGCTAGATACATAAATTACCTGTTCTGGGGTAAGTAGCAATTCCATTCATTGGGATTCCATTAAAATGTCTAATTTCATGGTTGCGATATTAAAAAAATAAGAAAGTAAAGTGATTGGAGGTTTATAGAGCAATTAAATATTTTGCAGGATAATTATGGACCTCATTTAGGCAACAAGTTACGCAGACAGCACATCGATATGTGCGACAGAGAATGAATTCAATTAGCGGCGCAGTTATTTAGCGATTCCGTAGCGGATGCCATAGAATTTTGAGCTAGAAAACCAACAATATTTTTCGTAAGGTGTATAAACAAACTATTTAACATATTTGATTGCCGTAATATCTCAGCACCTGAATGGAAAAAGGCCTGTATTCTCGGGTAATCATTTCGGATTCACCTAATTTAGGCAGTTGCCTCTAAATATTTAGATATCAGACTACACTTTCTGATTAAATCATATTATCTTAACTATGGTATAACCTACAGGCAGAGTGAGACAACATTTCAACAATTATTTTCCAAAATCAATAATTTTTTTTTTTTTTTCGATTCCTTAGAGTCTACGATACTCTGAGTACTTTACATGCGGCTAGACCGCCTAGTTCTACTTCTACAAGTGCGTCAGTTCTATAACTTTGACACTTTTACTAACTACTTATTGTAATAAACATCGTATGTTTTATATTTTACATGAATTCGAAAGGGTAAAAAATTTTTAATAAAAAACCCACTAAATCAAAATCAATAACATACTGTATTATGATTTTATATTAATTTTTAATTCCATCAAATACTTCATCATAACGTTTTCTCATACAATGTATTTTATGGTGTTATAATTATGTAAGTAACTTTTTTTAAATATTTGTATATTGAAAATTTTATTAAAATAAACAGATGTACCCACATATAAAAGTAATTTTCATTTATACTGACTCATTGTAAGAGAATTCACCGAAAATCGTACATTTGTGATAGCCCTGTTTTAGCAAGTATTACAAACACGTGTTCAAAAGAATTGTCCAGTCTCAAAAAATAATCACGCCTCTTTTGACAAAATCTTAACAAGTTTCGAAATAATATGGCCTCTATAGTTTGTATATACTCTAAGCGTGAAGCGGCGACGGTAGAGGCCGCAGCACGACAGCGGTGTGGCCGTATAGTAACAGCAGGGTGAAGCGACTTCTGAGTGGAGCGAGCAGGCTCAAGGGAGTGGAACGGCAGTTGGTGTGAGCCGGTTCGCAAAAGCAATACTGTTTCCATTTTCGATTTCCCCTCACTAGTGAGAGAGGTCCACCAGAGCTCATCTTGCGGGAATCGCTGGAAACTAGTCAAGAGTCGACTCCTTGGATAGATGTTACTCCTTGCCGGGTGAGCAGCGAACTGACTTCTCGGCCAAAATGCGCCGACTTTGTTTTGGTTGTTCGATGCGGTGGCGGCCATGCGGCCATGGCGCTGACCAATCAGGCGCCAGCTTGCGCCGTACGCCGCGCGATGATCGTCGCGCAGCCAGTAGCAGTAGGTCGTAATACGCCGGCTTATTCGTAGGGGATGTAGCCCGTCCTGGCTTCGTCCAACGGCTCGGCGGCTTCAGTCTTATGGTACTTTAATTGTCCATCGTCGAGCTGGAGTTAATTATTTTTGATGACTCATATGCCTTTTATCGATGTAATGCTGAGCGGTGATTTTGGCTGACTAATTATTTGTACTGACGGGTATATTTTTATCGATGATAGAAGGGAATGCCAGGGTAACGCGGTTATATTTCGAAAGTCTAAAACTAAGAACTGCCCTACTGTATGAGTGCACGGTGGATGTGGGAGCAGTTTTTCCTCAGCATGCATGAGGCTCGTGTATCTTTTAGTCGTATTAATGATTGCACTATGCACATAAAACAGTTCATTATGCGTGAGCAAATGAGGATTACCCATAAATTCTAAAATACTTGTTATATTCCTTGCCTTTAAAAATGAACTACTGGAAGAGGCCATGACGACACGTAAAAGCGAAGCGCACCAGCATAAATAAATACGTGCACTTCCTGTAACTGTGCATATTTTTCTAGGTTGCCTGAAGCACTGGATGGGGAGTGTGAGGTCATTGTGATCAAGTAAAAAGTTTGTCTCCAAAGTGTAAAAGCGCATGGATATAGAAATATATGTAACGAATGCACAAATAGTACACTTATTTTTGTTAACACGTTTTATTAGACTTGATTTCTGAATGCACGATTAATTTAACCCTGAAAATGTTTTTTTCTTACTTCAGTAATTTGAAGTTTGATTTATAAATGCAAGAATAATTTCACTACAAATATGAAAATAATTTCTCTCCTGTGTGCTTTAGCACATATTGTTTTAGTTGTGATTTCCGATTTTAACTACAACTATTTCCCTCCAGCGTGCGTACGCACATGTTGTTTTAAATTTGATTTCCAATTGCAGGAATAATCGCACTGTGAGCATGAATATAATTTCTCTCCAGTGTGCTTCAGAGCATGCACTATTAAGCCTGATTTCCGATTGCAGGAATAATCGCACTGCGAACATGAATATAATTTTTCTTCACTGTGCTTAAGAGCATGTCGTTTTAAAGTTGATTTCTCATTGCAGGAATAATCGCACTGCGAGCATGAAAATAATTTCTCTCCGGTGTGCTTAAGCGCATGTAGTTTTAAATGTGATATACGTTTGCAGGAATAATCGCACTGCGTACATGAAAATAATTTCTCTCCGGTGTGCTTAAGCATGTGTAGTTTTAAGACTGATTTCCAATTGCAGGAATAATCACACTGCGAGCAAGAAAATAATTTTTCTCCAGTGTGCTTAAGCGCATGTACTTTTAAGAATGATTTCCGATTGCAGGAATAATCGCACTGCGAACATGAAAATAATTTCTCTCCTGTGTGCTTAAGCGCATGTCGTTTGAAGTCTGATTTCCGATAGCAGGAATAATCGCACTGTGAGCATGAAAATAATTTCTCTCCGGTGTGCTTAAGCGCATGTAGTTTAAAGTATTGTTTGTCATTGCAGGAATAATCGCACTGCGAACATGAAAATAATTTTTCTCCGGTATGCTTAACGGCATGTTTTTTTAAGTCTAATTTCCGATAGCAGGAATAATCGCACTGCGAACATGAAAATAATTTCTCTCCAGTGTGCTTAAGAGCATGTATTATTACGCCTGATTTCTGATTGCAGGAGTAATCGCACTGCGAACATGAAAATAATTTCTCTCCAGTGTGCTTAAGCGCATGTCGTTTTAAAGTTGATTTCTGATTGCAGGTATAATCGCACTGCGAACATGAAAATAATTTTTCTCCAGTATGCTTAAGAGCATGTTGTTTTAAAGTTGATTTCTGATTGCAGGAATAATCGCACTGCGAGCATGAAAATAATTTCTCTCCAGTGTGCTTAAGCGCATGTCGTTTTAAAGTTGATTTCTGATTGCAGGTATAATCGCACTGCGAACATGAAAATAATTTTTCTCCAGTATGCTTAAGAGCATGTTGTTTTAAAGTTGATTTCTGATTGCAGGAATAATCGCACTGCGAACATGAAAATAATTTTTCTCCAGTATGCTTAAGCACATGTTGTTTTAAGACTGATTTCCAATTGCAGGAATAATCGCACTGCGAGCAAGAAAATAATTTTTCTCCAGTGTGCTTAAGCGCATGTACTTTTAAGAATGATTTCCGATTGCAGGAATAATCGCACTGCGAACATGAAAATAATTTCTCTCCTGTGTGCTTAAGCGCATGTTGTTTTAAGTCTGATTTCTGATTGCAGGAATAATCGCAATGCGAACATGAAAATAATTTCTCTCCAGTGTGCTTTAGTGCATGTTTTTTTAAGTATGATTTGTAATTGCAAGAATAATCGCACTGCGAGCATGAAAATAATTTTTCTCCATTGTGCTTAATCGCATGTATTTTTAACCTTGATTTCTTATTGCAGGAATAATCGCACTGCGAACATGAAAATAACTTCTCTCCGGTGTGCTTAAGCACATGCGATTTTAAGTCTGCTTTCCGATAGCAGGAATAATCGCACTGCGAGCATGAAAATAATTTCTCTCCGGTGTGCTTAAGCGCATGTAGTTTAAAGTATTGTTTCTGATTGCAGGAATAATCGCACTGTGAGCATGAAAATAATTTCTCTCCGGTGTGCTTAAGCGCATGTAGTTTAAAGGATTTTTTCTGATTGCAGGAATAATCGCACTGCGAACATGAAAATAATTTCTCTGCTGTGTGCCTAAGCGCATGCTGTTTTAAGCTTGATTTCCAATTGCAGGAATAATCGCACTGTGAACATGAAAAAATCTTCTTGCCAGCGAAAGTAAGTGTGCACTTTCGCGAAGATTTTTTAGCTTTTGAAATGGTCTGTAAAGTTAGCAGCTTTTCATGGGTAGGCGAAGACATAGTTGGACTTTTCGAGAAAGAATCTTGTATTCTGAGGATATCTGCAATGAATTTTTTTTGGTTAGGTTACTTACATCGGATCTTTTCGAGAACTAGGTCCGTAACAATAGTTGAGTGTTCTGATTTCAATATTTAAATATGATAAGCAGTTTTAATTAAGTAAAGAGAAAAGCATAGCTTAAACATTTGACAGTGAAAGGGAGAAGCATATACGAGAGCAAAAGATTTGTACAATACTCTTAAGAGAAGAGTCAAATTTGGTATGGAAAAAGCGGTAGAAAAGAGAAGAAGGTGTAAAAATGTTCAAAGAATTTCAAGGACAGTATTTTTTGACGCGAGGTGGAAAACCCTGAAATGGCGCGGAAAACAGAAAAAAAAAAGTATTTTATTATTTATTTAGTTTAAATTTATACATATAAATGATGCTTTAAAGTCTATGAATGGAGAAATATTAATGAGTGAGGACGAAACACTAGACACTGGACTCACAACTGATAGAAGATCGATCGAGAGAAGAAGATAACAATGAAGGTTATTGATGGCAAAACTCTCATCCAGGCAATCGGTAAGCCAAAGACGGTAAATACGTTCGGAGATTTAAAGAGCATATTCCTCAAAACAATTATGGGCCATTTTAAAGACTGCCAGAGCCTTCAAGTAATTTTCGATCGATATAATCTGCTTTCTATTAAATCTGGTACAAGAAGCAAGAGAGTAAAATTACACCCATTGAGTATAAATAACTGGCTCTGATACTCCACTGCCAAAAAAATGGGACCATGCATCATTCACAAAATATGGAAAACCTTATAGATTTCATTTCACAAGGTACTACTGAAAGAGCGGCAACACTAGGTGATGGGGAACTTGTAAGTTCAGGCGGCTTCAAAAATGCATTCACTGTGACTACCAACTTAAACAGAGAAACACTTCACTTACATGGCGATCAAGAAAAGAATGATATCCGGTTTACATTATACGCTAAAGACGCTGCCCAGAAGGGATACGATACAGTTGTAGTGTAAAGCCGTGACAGAGATGTACTGCTGTTGCTCATACATCATCTTGACAAATTACCGCCAAAAGTCTGGGTTCGGAGTGGTATAGCTAAAACTCAGAAATATGTTCCTGTACATGAGATTTTAAAGGACTTCAGACAAGAAAAGACTCTATGCTTGCCTACCACGCTATTAAGGGTTATGACATCACCAGCGCTGTTTTTCTGGATTCTTTTTATGGATTCACACTGGACAACTTTTGCTGGATTCACAAAAATTACGGCTAAATCCAAGATAATGGTCCCATTGCATATACAACGAAAATGATTATTTCGCTATATTATTGAATGTGCTAATAACAAAATCAAAGATAATTTACGTTTAAAAAGTAAGTATTAAATAAGATATTACACTTTAAAGTTTCGAAAAATGCACTGCATATTTTGTCATTTCATAGGCAATATATGAGGTTAGGTTAGGTTATTAGGTTTTGTTTGGTTAGGTTAGGTTAGGTTATTAGGTTTGGTTGTTAAATTTAGATTACGATTATTTTAGTTAGATTAAATTAACAGGACATTAAATTATATAGTGAAATAATTATTTTCATTGTATGAACAACGGGACCATATTCTTGGATTATTCCAAAATTATATGCTGGGAGGTATTATTAGGGAACCACATGCCTTTAGAAACCTTTGGCGCAACTTACGGAAATTCAACGAAGCATGCTGAAAACTTTGTGATTGCAGGTACTGCCATAAAAAAACAATGAAAGGAGACAGATGATATTGACCATCTCAGGGCGGCTGTATTCTCAAATATAAACAGTCTTGATAAATTACCCTCCACCAAAGAAGCGCTGGTGCATCACCTTCGCAGAGCCAGTTATCATCTTTTATTTGGAAGACAGCGGCCAAGCTTTTAGAAGCTTTTCCCTCACCAGAAACCTGTGCTTGGATTTTTAAAAGGAACAATTTTGTGACAGTAATTAGTCTCCGATCATCTGTATCCACAAATTTTTTTTAACTGATTGCCTGTTAGTGTAAAACCGGATGCCGAACCGCTGGATGTAGTTCTCCCAAGAATCATCAAAAATGTATAAAAGGAGTTTGCCACATAGACGATGATATATGTTATAATCAACACAATTTTGAAGACACAGAAGACTTGACTGCACTGTATATCATCCAAAGATACTAATTGATTAATACAAATAGGTTACCTATTTATTACTTACGTACAAAGTCTCCAATTATGTACACAAAATAACAAAAACTCGATTTTCACAGTACAGTGGTCTCCGCGGCGACAGCCATAATTCAATCATTATAAACCCTAGAGAGATGAACTTACGATAACGGATCTAACCTTAAAAAATAATAGGTCAATCTGTCATACTTCTGTCAATTTCAACTAACGGACGGTAAACTGGTGGTTCGACTGTCGGTATCGGCCGTTGGTAAAATTCTACTAAAATTTGACTAACGGATTGTTATAAGACGAAAAATATGACATTTGTATGAAATTTCGGTTTATTTGGTCTGAAATTTAACTAACGGACGTTTATAAGACCGGACCTAAGATTAGTAAAGTTATGATAAATTTGAAAAATAAATTTTAGGTCAGCCTTGTTAGGCTCGGTTAGAGAAGAAAACATTAGAAGGATTTGGTTATTTATACAATGCCATGATTCCCAGGTATACGAATGATCATGATGAGTTTATGGTATTTTACGATGGTGACTTAATGAATATAGAAAACGCGCCATTTTCATATCAGAGTTTACTTTTACGCAACATTTATTTTATTGTCTATGATTTACGAATAATCTTGATTGATTTTAATGTCAAAATGAACGAAGAAAAGGACGAAACTTTCAAGTCATGTAACTTTTTAAACTTAAGGCGACTCAATAAACTACTTTTTTGAAAGCAGGGCACTCAACTATAACCACAAACAAGTCCTCAAAAAGAACTAGATCCAATCCGTACATTACAAATATTAATATTCCTATTTTCCTTTCATCCATCTTTAACGGTCACATCAGGTGCGCGCACTTCACATCATTAAGAATTAATCAACAATGAAGCAACTCCTCACCGGCGCGCTGGTCGGCCTTCCTGGAGTACTCCGAGCACTCCTGCTTGATGTCGGGGAGCCATATATCCATCTCCGTGTAGGGCGCTCTACCGCCTGCTCCTTCATCGTCGCTCCAGGCTGCAGACCCTGGCTCGGGCTTGACGCCAGGAACATCTCGGTCAACACGGTTCATGGTACCTTGCCGCTAGCAGGAGACACGCCTAGCAATTGGCGACTGCCAAAAGACTGCGGACCACAGACACGAGTGGGCCATAGATAGACGAATTATTTTATTAATTAATCGATGGGTAGGCCCATTGAGATATGCCCGTATGGAGTGCTTACCGTCATAAAAGAAGCGTGTCAGATGGAAAAAGTGGGACGGTTGCTGATGGAAGTATTTTGACTCTATTTAAGAGATTTTTTCATATAAATTTGAAGGGAATTATTGTGGAAAAGGAAAATAATATTATTCAAATGTTTGATGGCGGTTCAATTAATCTGATAGATTAATTAGGACGCTACGCGTCTTTGTCTATCAAGAAGATTCCTTGCCAAGGAAGGTGGAGCGGGAATTTCAAAACACAACACTTATATTTAAATATTTACACGTTTAATAAAATAAAGCACAATTCTACTCAACCCTTATGAACTAAAAGACTTAGCACTAACTTAATAATTACCCCTAACCTACACGCGAGCAGTCCGACCTTCACATAAGTTAATCGTGTCCCTGTCACATTCAGTTCAAAAACATCACGAAAAAATACACATTTCACTATTGGAGGCCCTCGTGGCTACGAGGGGCACGCATCCCAAGCTGCGCGGCTCGCGGGGACCGCACGTGGTTTGGCTTGGCGCGACCGGCCGCGGGATCTGGCTGAGTCTCGGAAACTCGCGGGAAGCGCACGTGGTCCAGGCTTGGGAATCACGTCCAGAGCGCTGCAGGCCGCCTTCTCCTTAAGCGACGTTGACGGCGCCTCCCCGCGATCTTGAACACACGTGGCGACGGCTCAGGGCCCGCCGCCGATGGGGCGGCCGCGGGCGAGGAGCCCGGGGAGCGCGAGCTGTTGCGGCGACGGCGATCGGAAAGAGACAAGACGGCTGTTGGGGCACGTGGCTCCAACCCTCTGTGTCTGCGGGGGAGGGGGGTAGTCTCACCGCACCCGCAATGGCACCCTACCAACCCCTGGCGGTGCGGGGTGGCAACCCGTGTTGCCGCGCGAAATTTAAAATTACCTAAACCTATTTTAAAATAAAACTTATATTCTAATTTAAAAAGGACGCGATGCGGAACGTCACATGCAGGTCGCGGACGCATCATGTTTTAAAACAAAAATAAACTCTCTCGAATGTTCAAGGTGATGAACGAACAATGATTTTTGTGTATATTATGTGGCACACAAATACAGATTGAAAATCAGATCGGAGGACTCATTGGGCGAATATTTGAAAAATTGGAGAAGCATGTACTCATGTACGCGAGGTAGAAATTATTCTTCTATGGCGTGATTCTGATTATAATTGATATTTAAATGTTGCTTTAAAGTTTTTATTAATTCAATAATAAAACGAATAAAATTCAAATATGTTTTATCACATTTTTTAAAAAAATATCATCTTTTGAATATATTTTTTTACATAATTGTGAACCATTATTATTCATAAAAAACAACGTGCAATAAATAATATTGCAATTTAACACTAGATTTATAACCTATGTCGCAGAGGCGCCCAACGAAACGTAATATCGCTGTCTCTTTTCATCCTTTGCGCGTACGCATTTGTCCTATTCAGCCAACTCAGTCGTTCAATAGCACTCTCGATCGGTGGCTATGTGTGTGCGATGAGTATCATAGTTTTAGAGTTATTAAAGGTTGGTGTGCTCGAGAGGCGTATGGTTATCTTTTTAATAACTTTTAGCGCAGTTTCAATCTTATAGTATTTTTTGTTTTTTAAAACAAAATTTATTTTGTTATCGGGACACATTTATGTTGTGATCATCATGGCACCTAGGATACCCTTAGATGAAGATGAAATAATAACATTATTAGGCGTACAAGAGGAGTCTGATGCTGGTGATGCTCAGCAGACTGATAGTGAATTGGAAGATCATCTAAGCGAAGACGATGTGCAAAGTGACATTGAAAGGGAATTTATGGCTATTATGCCTGAAGATGTACAAAGCTCTTCTGATTATGAAGAGAAATCGTCCTGAAATAGTGATGTTTTATAACCAGAGTAAAAGTGGAATAGACACATTAATTTGATCAAATGTGTTCTACATTTTCCTGCTTTCGCAAAACTAACAGATGGCCAACGACTATATCTTATGGCATATTCATTATGATTTTTGTTAATTCATATGTTCTATATTGCCATAACATTCGAGGGAAGAACTTTGTGTCGTAGAGAATATATGAAAAAACTTAGCGATTATTTGAGTGCACCGTGGATGAACCAAAGATTAGACGCCCCAAATTTGCCAAGAAATGTAAGAGATAAAATTGAAAATATTATTACCAACCTGCTGAAGTAAATCCAGGTAATAATGAATATGAACCTCTGGCTAAAAACCGCTGATATTGAAATAATATCTAAGATGACTTGCGTGAAGTTCAAAAAGACGAGCACAAGAATGATGTGCGTCAGAAATGTCTGTAAGATTTAACTTTTGATCTTATTTACTTTTTTCAGACTGATTATATTGTGTATTAATTATAAGAAGAGAAAACAGTTGATTTTTATATTTTTTTTTTGTAAGGAGCCTTTTTACGACTACTTGATATTTGTTGTTATTTTTCGACGTATGTTAGAAAGTGATTACAATTACCAAAAATAAAAAAAGTAGTGAATGAGAACTTTGTTTAATTTAGAAATTAGGAATGAAACTTTATCATTAAGTAAAAAAAATCTATTCAAAATAGAATAAACATTCAGAAGTATGCATCGAGAATTGTACGCCTCCGAGGCGTATGGTTATCTTCAGTGCTATTCCCAAGAAGGTTATTATACTAGGGTTAAAAAAAGGTAATCAGTCACTCAAGGTAATCAGCAACACGGCATAATTCCCCAGAAAACATAAACCTGTAGATTTTTCGTTATTAATTATTTATTTATATATATTTGTTTTTTGATTTGTTAGGCCTCGGGTACGATACGAGCGGCAAGCGGCAGAGCGTCAGAGCGTCAAGGCGCCCGAGTAGTGAACGAAGCCGGCCACGATATGACTAACCTCAGTACTGTGCCGTCAATGTGACCCTTACTACTCGGGCGCATTGACGCTCTGCCGCTTGCCGCTCGTATCGTACCCGAGGCCTAAGCCTTTTTTTAATAGATATCGATCCCTTAAATGATTTATTATTTTGAATAGTTTTTCTTTGTTAATATTATGAAAGAATTACAAAACGTAGAATATTCTAAGACTAAAAAGTTCGATCGTATCGTGGCGGAATGATCTGTAACTAAATAAAAATAAATTACGCTCCGTGATATTTCACGAGTGTGTACGGCTAGTATGTCATATACATATAGTGTGTCATTAACGGACTGACGAGTGCCGGTGGTGGCTGGGTTGGTTTGTTTGCTGCGTGCCGTTCGGGCGATCAGGGTTCGATCCTTAATCCCAGCGATGTAATTAATGTTTTTTTAGCCTTGAATTCGAACGAAATAATTATATTTAGATATGACTGGAACAGAAAGTAATAATCAAGTGAATTTCGTGGTCTCGCATATTCGCTACATGATTTCGTTACATTCCCCGCAACATGCGCACGCTGCGCGTGCGCTACTTCGTTTCATATAAAAACAATTTCATTTATTTAAGGATAAAGAGAGGAAATTTATTTTTAGAATCACTTTAAACTAAGGTTTGTGTGAAGGGTATCATATAGGATACTTGGGGACTGTAAGATAAAGAAAAAATATTTGTCTTCGCATTTATTAGTTATATTTTTTAATATGTTTGTGAAATTGCGTGAGGTTTTTTTCTAGATCACAGTTTTCATTATCCCGTTCACTGTGATGTCTTCAACCCAGCCACTAAATGGCAAACACAATCCCATTTGAAGCTATCTAAGACATCTTTGCGGGGTAAAATCAAAGAAGTTTATCCTCACTCTCCACTTGTTTGTACGATTCGCATAGCATATGTGGCATTGTGAATATAACATTTATTGCTCAATTCATTTTTATTAAGATGTGTGAATTACAGATTAGAAATTCCAATCGAACATATAAACTATAGTCATCTTCTACATCAGACAAATCTTATTAAACTAAGCGATAGACGCATAATTTCTGATCTTTTATTTTTGTACAAAAAATTAATTCTCATAATTTGGATGGCCCCGATCTTTTATCATCCATATCATTCCACATACAGGCCAGAAATACTCGTTCACAAACATTATTTCACTGCAACAAAACTAACATTACTCATCAAAAATACACAAATTGTAGACATTCTGTGTGTGAACTTGAGCCGCTTCCGGTATCTGCTTAGTAATCATTTCACCGAAAAGTCGTTTGATTAATCTTTGATTTAGGTAGGTATGCCGTATGTTATTTAATTACACGAATTGTTTATGCATCCACTTTCAAGTATACCGTCTTCATAAGCATATTCGATTAATTTTTGATCTGGGTGTGCCATATGTTATTTAATTACACGAATTGTTTATGCATCCACTTTCAAGTATACCATCATCATAAGCTTAAGTAAGTATTTTTGTATGTATATGTAAAGAGTATGTACCTACGTGTATTTTATGTATATTTCCACATGTAAGGTTCACTGCGTACATAGATATTGTTACGGACAGGACGAAAGACCTGTTCCTACCGACAGGCAGGTAGAATTATTAAATTCTGCAGTGGCTACAGACGGGGTGGGTAACGAGCCCGCGTTACCCAAAATGGCCCTTGTTAGGGACTGTAACAGTTAGTCATCTCGACCCCGTCGAGAGTGAATACCGTGTCTGGATCGCGCAGCTGAAAGGGAGACTCGAAAGAAGTTAGAATTGCGTCCCGCTGCCTTTTGAACAGGCAGATGTGTTATACAAAATGATACAAAATATCTCATTTACACTGATAAAATATTGCACTATGAATGTCTATATTTTATTTTTGATTTTTCGAAAAGTCGGAAATTTGTCCAAAATTTCAGAATTGCTTGTTGGATTTCAGGAATTTATGACAAAATTGTATCATAATTGTGTGTAAAAAAGGTGTCACATTTAATGGTTCAATAAAGAGAGGCAGCGGGAGGTAATTTTATTTCCGCGCAAGAGCGCAAAATTTCCCTGTCATCAGAACATGATTTTGGTTTAAAAAGTAACAGTAAATTTACATGACACAATCAGTTGTGAGTAATAAATTGGCAAATAAATAAATTCCTGAGCATATTGCTAACCGAGATAAATACTTGCTGACAAAGTCGCAAAATTCCTTTGAAAGAAAGAAAGGAAATTGAATGAATTCCGAGCCACTAAAAACACATTTTTCGTGACAATGTCAACTGGAAATATTTCCGAATATTTCTGAACAGACTTCTTACGAGTGAAAAGCATCTGAAACGGTTTGAGAAAAAAATAATTTGATAGCCCTGAAAAGGGCCTTTCACCGCACGCTCCATATGAGCGGTGTGACGTCACCCACCTCGGCACCAGACGGTCGCGGCCGAGCTCTATACTAATATTGGTAAAATCACTGAAGAGCTTATAACTGCCGCCGGAGGCATTCGATCTTGATAAAAAAAATTGTGATCCTTGAGTTGCCGACGGCATTCTGTTATATAATTACGTCATTCATTGACACATATCATACTTTGGAATTTTTATTTTTAAATATCAATTAAAGTGTTTATATTAAAAAAACTAACCTTTATTAAGTGAGTAAACCCTCAAAATACGAGAATAAATAGAATGTATTGTTTAATATCATCTCTTTATATAAATAAAAAGCGTTATAAATCAACAAAAAACGTATAAATTTAATGCAAATTTAAAACATTATAACTTTATAAAAATTGAATATTTCTGGATTTCCTTAATAAAAATCTAGATAATGAAGTATACTTTATACGAATAAAAAAAAACATATAATACATATAAATATTCATAAAAAATTAGCGCCGACTAGGACACTAAAAACGAGTTTTTGGCCGCGGCCTGTCGATTAATGCTTATATTTTATTTATTATTGTAAATAATGTCCAGTTTATTACTTTTATGTAATTCTCTATAAGTTCTTTCTAAGTTATTGCGCTAAAAAAATTGCAGTCTAGGGTATACATTCTGATATAAATGAATAATAAAAACCCACATTTTGGTAAAAAAAAAAACGCCGAAACAACTAAGTAATTAATGTTTATGTTCTAACAACTAAAAAAAAAAATTAAAGAAAACATTCATACAAAATTTTAAACAAGCACACCCTTAAGATCTTTATATAATTTAAAATACCAATCAATATCAGCAAAATTATGTACATATGTACATTATATGAACAAAATTATATACATATATAGGAATAAATAATTTCAATAGCTTCCCTAATTAAATTAAGAAGATAATTGAGATCAATCTAATAAAAATAAGTAAATTAAACACTACAAAAAACACAATCAAAATTAAATAATTTTTTAAACATGTGTATACAAAATATGTAATTATGTAAAAGTAAAAAGTTCTTCTCCTACCATAAGAGTTAGCCTTTTTTGGAGAGGCACAGCGAATAAAATTAATCTCTTAATTATTATTTTAAAAGACTAGAATAAAATAAAATGCAATATACTCGAAGTTATATTTAAAAATGAATAAATCAATCAGACATAAGGAAAATTTGCAAAATAGAGGAAATAGCACGTTGGAGTAGATCCAAAAGGTGCTGCTGGCGGGATCACATAGCCAAACAGTGACAGACTCGTGCATACAGCAGCGAATGAAATACCCTCTGGGCGACGCCTCAGCACAGATCAACAGATCTACAAAAAAGAAAAACAAGAAGAAAGAAGAATTAATCAATAAAAATTTAATGGACTTTTGCTTTTCTGAATGATTTTCTGAAGCCTAACATATTTGTAATGTGATTCGCTACATACGACTTGAGGGCTGGTCGTAGTGTTTTTAATTAAAATAAAATAAAGGACTTTTAAGAATTTGTACAACGGAGCAACATTGACATCACAACCTTTTGTTTTGAATTAAGAGACACTGTCATACATATAAACCACATCATATTCTATTATTTCTTGCAAATGTTTGTCATGTTTCCAGTATGGTTTAAGTCGGGGTCTTGCCATCGCTAATGAGGATTTTTAAAAGAAAGTGTTCCGCACAGGACCTATTTCAATGGTCTCTCCGAGAGCGAGACACGAATACAAACAATGATTCACAAGTGTGTGCATGACAATAGAGAATGTGGGTCAAGTGGTTGTAAATGAAAGCGGTAATTAGTGTAAACAGACATTGAACGCCTAGTGATTCCGAGAACTGGCGGGGCCAAAACCTAATTACAATCGACGCCATCTTGCAATCTTTCTTTGTGTATGTGTCATTCATTCCAATTTAATATTTTGTATCCACCTACGGTGAGTCATCAGCCCCCGGGCGAGCGACCAACCTGCCTCCCCGCGGATATACCGATGATTCAACGCGCGTGAATGTGTAGTGGATTCCCTCACATTTTTATTTTTATTTTAGTTTGAAAATAAGTTATTAATATTGTAATAATCTTATTTCGGGATGAGGTTGCTCCAAGTAAAGACTTTGTTCTCGTAAGTATTTATTCGGTAACAATAATGATTTAGACAATTGTTTACACAGTAAGATGCGGTCTCGATAACAATGGTAGTAAAAGAGGCTCGACTCGACATTCACGCGCCTTTTTATACATTCTCTCTCTCGTCATGCAGTCTCTTTCTGGCGTCGCGACATACGTTCCTCAGATCTATTACACCCCTCCGCACTTATCCTTGGCTTTCATCCCTCTTCGTTCATCCTGACAATTCTTAACCTAATTTCAGGCGAAGGGGACCATGGCGTCAGGTGTGGTGTTCTATCTGTCTGCAGGTTGTCGCTGGTGCTGGCTTCTGAAACAAAGAACACCCCCGTTAGACCCTGAGCGAAACATGAGCGTTCCGGTTCCTCCAAGGCAGCTCTCATAGCTTCAGCCCTGGTCGGAACCCTGGAACTTCGTACAGAAAATACATACTTCTTTTAAACAATTTCTATATTGGGTTTGCCCTTAATCTGATTCACATGCCTTTTCCACACGAGACCAGTGCCTTCAATTTCTACTAAATAAAGAGTTCGTCCCAATTTCCTTAAAATCTTTCCCGGTACCCATGATACTTTATTTATGGATCGAAAATCTTTCACAAAACATTTTTGGCCTATAACTAAATTTCTTCTCTTCCTCCCCCCGAAATAAAATGCTTGTTTACTTTGACCCCCTTTTAAATTTTGTATAACCTCACTTTCTAATCGTCTAGAACTTGTTGCTTTTTCGCTAGGTATAAAAATGTCAAAATTGGTACGAAGTCTTCTACCAAACATAAGTACTGCTGGTTCTATACCTGATGATGTGTGTGGTGAATTCCTATAATCAACCAAAAATTTATTTAATTCGTCTTTACTGTGTTTTCTGCTTGACCATTAGACGCTGGCGAATTAACTGGTGATGTAAAATGTTTAATTCCTAATTGCTGACAAAAATCTTGAAAATCTTTTGACATAAATACCGTCCCGTTGTCCGTAATAATTGTTTGAATATTTCCAAATTGTGTAAATAATTTTTTTAATACTGCGATGGTGCATGTTGCATTTATATTTTTCATTTCTATACAATCTATCCACTTGGATGCTGCATCGCATACCACTAAAAAATATCTGTTCCCGATTGGACCGAAAAAATCCAAATGTATTCTCGTCCACACTGTTTCTTGAACTTCCCAAGATGACAGCTCGGTTTTCGCGGGTGACAACGTATTTCTTGAACAAATAGCGCACGCCTCCACTAAATCCTGTATATCTTTATCAATCTGCGGCCAATATACATATCCTCGTGCTAGCCCTTGTGTGTCTTAGCACAACCTAGATGTGAACGATGTAACATTTCTAACACATCTTTCCGTAAAATCTCCGATATAACTAACCTATGTTTCCAAAACAAACAATTTTCCACTATTTCTAAATCAAACCTTTTTGTCCAATATATCCATAATTCCTCGGTTTTAGCCACCTTCCTTGGCCAATCCGTCGACATATATTGCATCACTTTGCTTAACAAACTGTCAGAACGTACATTTTCACTCACTGTTTCAATGTCTAACTGCGCGAGATCATTTTCTTTTAATAAACTAATATGCGCGTCCAAAATGTCATTCTCTTTGTTTTTCGCTTTATCTACCGGCACTCGCGATAAAAAAATCCGAACAATTTTTACTCGATTTGACGTAATCTCTACTGTCATCGAATAACGATAATAATAAACTTTGCCTTTGTATTCTGTTTGCTGCTAAAGTTGGTATCCCTGCTACCGATATTCCGAAGATGTTTAAAAAATCTCTACCCACCAATGGTAATATTCCTTTGAGGATTACTACAAAATTTACTGGCCAAATTTTCTTTTGATACGCAACTTTGATTCTTATGATCCGTTAAACCCGTTTTGGAATCACACAAGTACTGGAACCTGTATTCACCATAAAATCTAAGTGTGTGTCTTCGATCGATACTGTAATCATGATCGTTTTATTCGTGCCAATGTTATTTGCAGTCCCCACCATTCGCGTGATGTCTTCTGCGATAACATTAACCTGTTGTTTTCCTAAATTCCTACACACCTTTTTCAGATGGCCTTTTTTGAAACATATCTTACAAACAAAATCTTTATAAGGACAATCAACCTTCTTATGTGTCGTTGCCCCGCACGCAAAACATTGTGCAACTTTAGCATTCCTATAATGCGATTGCACATTTCTAGAACCGCTGGAATTTTTATAAGTACCCACCGAACCATGCGTTCGTGAAGTGGATTGTGACAATTTATTTTTTTCAACTAAAGAATTTTCTGATTTAATTCTTTCGGTTTTCTGTAATCTACAAGTAATAGCTTCGAAATTGTACGCAATGCATTCCATATCTGCCATTGATTGATCATCCGGTTCTAAAAATAACTTCTCTCTTAGCTTACGATTATTTACTCCAAGTACAAAAATATCGCGTAAATTTTCATCCAATCGTTTTCCAAATTTACATGAACTACTTAATTATTTTAAACTAACAACGAAATCTTGGGCACTCTCGTGTTCAAATTGTTTTGCTGAGAAAAATTTTTCGCGTTCATGAAAAATCGATATGCTTTTAAAACAAAATTTATCTAAATGTTCCCACAAAGCTTCTTATTTTACATCTGTTACCTTCTTAGGTACTACTAAATTTTGCAACAATGTAAAAGTATTTTCTGACAAAGTTGTTAAAAAAATCGCTTTTTTTTTGCTTCTGCCCATTTGTCATCATTAGCTATAAGATACTGCTCGAACGGAACCTTATAGACGTCCCATGCGTCACTCTCATGGTCAAACGAAAGCGCTCTCCATTCCATGCTGCCCAACAACTACCTACAGACAAAGGAATCACAAAAGTACTTAACTTTGGCCCTGCCGCCTTGATTCTCCTCGCCTGCGTCTGCTGCTGGTCCACGCCTCCCTGGTGACTCCTTACTCGGCCGCTTCCCTCGTTTTAAACTAACAACGCAATTACATCACTGTATCACCTGGTCTATAAAAATCCTTTTTGAACACTGAATAAAGACAATAAACAACCGCGAACAGTGTACTAGCCCAACTGCAGAATGCATAAACTGCAAGAAAAACGCAACAAGATTAAACCTCAAAATTTCCACAAACCACACCGCTACAGACATGGAATGTCCAACCTACAAAAGACAACTTGAAAACCAAAAAAGAAAAATTAACTATCAACAATAGCAACCAAAAAGACAAGATGAAAACAAAACAAATCTGAAAATACTATACCAAAATACCACACATACTCGTCCTCACAGAAACATGGCTAAAAACACATGAAGCTGAGTTATACAAAATTAATAACTACAACGGAGTTCACTCTTGCAGAAACAGAAAAGGCGGACACAAAAACCTAGACTTTGACGTACATAAAGAGGAAACCTACAAAGACGTAAATAATCTATTAAAAATTAAAATCATCAAACCAAACATTTGAATCATTGCTATCTACAGGCAGCCAAACAAAGAAAACGAAAGCGACTACATTCAATACCTTGAACAAAACATTTCAAACATACAGAATAAAGACAAGACAATTATCATTGGCGACACAAACATCAATCAACTAAAAATAAATGAAAGATCCGTAGAAGACTACAAAAATGTACTAAAAAGTAAAAACTTTGAAATATTAAATAAAATAGATGAACAAAACTATACCAGAGAAAACAATCGAGGCGACAACACAATAATAGACCATGTGTCTACAAATATTACATACGAAATACCACCAACATTAAAGCTAACGGAAACCCCTCTCAGTGACCATAAATCAATCGAGATTAAATTCGAAATACCAACAAAGACAGGAAGCAGAAAACAAGAGTACACAAACAAATTAACTGACTACAAAAAGCTCATTATAAATATCGAAAAAACACTAAAAAATAATACAATTAACACCTTTTCCGAAATACAACTCATCATAAATGAAGAGCTAAACAAAACAACCCAGACAACAAAAAGAAAATATACAAACAGTATTAAAGAAGGATGGCTGACAAAAGACATTTTCCAAAAGATTAAAATAAGAGACGAAGCATACAAAACAATGAAAAACGAAACGCATAGCACCGAACTTATAAAATATTATAACTACTGCCAAAAAGACGTAAAAACATCCATAAAAAAAGCAAAAAAAGATCATTATAGTGTGCAACTAAACAACGCTGAGGGTAACAGCAAAAAACTCTAGAAAATCGTCAATAGCATTGTATCTCACTCAGACATTAAAAAAACAAACATAAAAAGAATAAAGAAAGAAGATGGAACTATCACAGAAGATCCGCAAGAAATAGTGAAAACCATAAACACTTTCTTCTCTACAGTCGGAGAAAACCTAGCAACACAAATCAACGAACCGAAAAATGCAACACCACCACAAGACCCAAAAACAAACGCCTCAATGTACCTCAGACAAACCTCAGACAGAGAAATCAAGCTAATAATAAAAAATCTCAAAAAAAAAGCATCCCCCGGATATGACAAGATCAAAACATCAACACTCAAAATCATACAAGACACAGTAATACCCACCATCACAAGACTCATAAATAGACACATGAAACTCGGAATTTTCCCCAATGAGCTGAAAATAGCCAGAATAACCCCAATACACAAGAGTGGCAAAAAAGACGAAGCCAGCAACTACAGACCCATAGCAAACCTCACTGTATTTAGTAAAATATTTGAAAAAGTAATACACAAAAGACTACTCGAACACTTGAATAAACTCAACATACTGACGAAAACACTGCACGGCTTTCAAGAAAAAAAGGGAACCACAACAGCCATGATAAACTTATTAAATTACTTACAGACAAAAATTGACGAAGGGAAAAGTGTGACCGGACTCTTTTTCGATTTTAAAAAAGCATTTGACACGGTACATCTGACTACCCTACAAACAAATTATCAAAAATCGGAATCACTGGCAACGTCCTAAACATTTTCGACAGCTACCTAAAAGACAGAAAGCAATACACCACACTTCATGAAACCACAAGTACATATAATGAATGTCAGCTATGGTGTCCCACAAGGATCAATCCTAGGACCATTACTCTATATAATATACATAAACGACCTGGAGCAGCTAAATATTAGAGGCAAAATAATACTCTATGCGGACGACCTCGGAATATTTTACGAAAACAATAATGACATAGAAACCACAAAACAAATCAACATAGACGTACACATATTAACTGAATGGACAAAAAGAAATTTACTAACCTTAAACGCTCAAAAATGTAACTACATTAACTTTGAGGCCTAACGGAAAACGCATAAAATGGACATAAAAATACATAATGAAACACTTACTGAACTAGAAAATACTAAATACTTAGGACTCAACATAGACAGACATCTCAAATGGACCTTTCAAATAGACAAAGTAACTGACTCACTGACAAAACTGACCAACCTATTCCATAAAATACACGAAATCACACCAAAGACCGTAAAAATTCTGATGTACCAGGCATACGTCAAGAGTAGAATAGAATACTTGATACCCTTCTGGGGAACCGGAAACAAAACTAACCTAAACAGACTCCAACGACAGCAAAACAAAATATTAAAAATGGTCTATGATCTGAAATACCGGACACCAACTGAAACTGTATACCGTATAACACAACAATTAAACATCGAAAGCATTACAAAAATCGAAACATTTAAAATCATTCACAAACTAGCAATTGGCGAAATACAAGACGAAGACATAAAATTAGACAAAATACACGAAAAACTCCAACATAACACTAGAATGGCTCAAAACTATCACATAATACACGCCAAAACAAAAACAGGACAATCCCGACTAATTTGCAACGGACTAAAACTGTACAATGACCTGCCACGACAGACCAAACAACTGACCACTGACAAATTCAAAACAGATGTGACAAAAATATTAAAACTCGGCCAAATATAAAAAAATTCCTTTGTATCTAAATTATATTATTATATTTTCTTATATTTGAATCATGAAATGTTACCCATAAACCTCTTAGGTTTCCATTACTTTTTAAATAAAAAAAATAAATAAAAAAAGCAAGATGCATCTCCCCACTCTCACTAATCCGATTTCGACCGTTAAAATCCCGTTATGTATAGTTTAGGATATAAATAAAGGACGGTTTCTGTGGACGGGCATCCTCAGTTTTCTGAATACTTTGATACGTCGTCACTCTGCCCGTTCGCGAAGCCAAATTCTGTGAAAAACAGTGTTTTATTTTATTTGCTAAGTGCTAGATTTTTGTGTTTTTCCTTGTAATGTAAATTCAACTTTTTGGGAATTAAATTCATTGGTCCTCGCGTGTGGTAAAAATATTTACCACGGTGGATTTCTCATAACGCGAGGCGGAGACCCACCCTATTTGCCTATTTTTTAATTCCGTTTGTCAGCCATTGGGTTTCAAACATTTTTAGACTTTAAAAATAGTGTCAACAGTCAGCTGATCAAGTCAAAATGGATCGTATTGCGAGTGCATATCAGGAAAAGAACTTTGTGTCATTCTGGAACAGGACCAATGCCAATATGAAATCTCGTAACACATTACCGAGCCACGTAGACGGTATAACAACCAACAGAGGAATCCGAAGTATTTAGAAAAAATCTATCAGCTGGTCCACGACCGTGCGATCCTGTACGTATCTCAGGAGAAGCGGGAGCACGCATATACGATCCTGAACGTACTTCTTGTATTCCAGACACGTCGATTAATATATCACCAGACACAGTACCTACGGAACGTCATAAAAAATATGGCAGGCGGTAAATCTCCTTGACACGATGGCCTCTCCATTGAGCTTGTCAAGAACGCGGGGCATTACCTTCCGGAGCTACTCGCGTCACTCTTCACAGCAATGCTAGTGCTGGGCCACTTACCATCTGAACTCTCAAGAACGGTCATAGTCCCTATAGTGAAGAGCAAACAGCTGGACCCTTCCTCATCTGGAAATTACAGGCCCATATCTCTGGCTACTATTATAGCCAGAATATTTGAGAAAGTGATACATGCCTGCATACATAGCAAACTTGGTACTCAGGATAATCAAATGGGTTTTAAGTCTGGGTGTTCCACGGACAATGCAATTTATAGTGTAAAGCAGACCATAGAGTATTATAAGCAGAGGAAAACTACCGTCTATGCCTGTTTTTTGGACCTGAGCAAAGCATTCGATAGGGTGGTCCATAATACCTTATGGAATAAGTTAAATGCTAGAGGAGTTTCCGCCCCATTCATTAGAATCCTTGCTATCTGGCACAGGCAACAGAAGAACTTTGTTAAATGGAACGGGGTAAGCTCTAAGCCTTTCTTGCTGACAAGCGGGGTCAGGCAGGGAGGGTCAATGTCTCCAGTTCTTTTAAATGTTTATATGGATGAGCTAAGCGAACGTCTGATCAGTGCTCGGGTTGGCTGTCATATGGGTGGCATTGTGTCATTCACATAAGTTACGCGGATGATATGGTGCTGTTGGCCCCATCCATCAAAGCTCTGCGCAAGTTGCTGAAAATTTGCGAAGTTTATGCAGGTAAGCATAATATAATATATAACGCCAAGAAATCGGCACCTATTGTTTTTCGAAGTGACTCGCCTCCTGACAACGTCCTCCCTGTGATTCTGAACGGCCGTGAAAACCTAAGGACATTTTTTTGCATCTCATATGTTCGCAGAACACAGGGTCCATGGCTTTGCTCTCCAACGACTGAAGACAGCTAGCGCAAGAAAGAGGATGTGGGGGTCTAGCAACTCCATTATTCAAGCAGCTGCTATGTGGCTTGACTCCCCAATGCATAAAAGATGGACACTAATTATGCAACAGTGACTGTTCACCATTATTTTTTTTTTATGTATTTAATTATTTTTATTATTATTTTCTACCCTCTAATTTTAATTTCGACTTGTTTTTATTTCTTATTCTACTTGTATCTTTGTTGTTGGTTTTTCTATTTTCACTTATATGTATATATATATCTATATGGCGAGGTGAGAATCTATTCTCAACAAGCTGAAATAAAGAGATATTATTATTATTACTATATTTCACTAATTATATTAACCTCCTTTTTTAAATCAAATGTTATATCTAACGGTGGATGATGGGGGTCTGTAGGTAATATCTCGTCAACAGATAGTTCGAATTTTAGGTGTTCTATATTACTAAAGACTAAATCAAATATTCGAAGATTTTTGTTAGGTATACCATTATATTGATTAAAGTCAAGAAAAGAAGACATATTCAGCACTTCAATTTCATTTACATTATCTGAAGGATTAACGACAAGCTTGCCATCATCGTCATACACCCATTGCAAATTAGGGAGATTATAGTCTCCTGCCACAATTATTTTGGCTCGGGATACTTCAATCTAACGTTTTCCAATGCATTACAATGATTTTTGTGATGTTCTTACGTGCGTAGGCAATATAACTCGGCCTACGCACTTGGGAATAATCGGGTTCTTCTAGTAATACGCGTTACGTAGGTAATAACATTTATTGGAGACATTACTTTATAATACAATATGTACAACTGATTCGGACCCCGGTGAATCTCGTTCTGCCCGGTGCGGCGCAACAGCACGGGCGCCATCCACGCGTCTCGCTCGCACGCTTGCCTCTCACTCATCCAAGCGTCCGCACATTCGTCACAATTTTCATATGCAAAATTTTTCGAACAAGGAACACAGCACACAAAATCAGACATTGAGTTGGTAAAGATATTTTTACAAAAATTTGTTCGACGTTGGTAGTAGTATTTTTAATAATACTTGACCGATATTTATTTACTACTTACCCCTCCGCCTCTAGTTTTTGTACATGGAGTAGATAAATTGGACATGGAAGAACGATCGCACCTATAGATAGCAAAATTATTAAAATTCAGTTCGCCATTTTTTATATTCTGGCTTAGCCACGTTTCAGTTAGAATGATAACATCGTAATTAACCCCTCGCACATTTTGATAATACACATTACACTTGGAAGATATTTCTAGATGTAGTTTTTTGTTTTTTTGGTCACTATTTTAAGGATGGAATTAAAGTATTTAATTGTTAAGTTAGTTTCTCCATTTTTGGTTCTTGATTCGAGTTCATCCCTTAACATGGAAAGTTCATTTATTTGTACTATAGTAAGGTCATTTGCTGCTTTAGCGCCATTTTTCAATTTTGATCTGTTCATTAATATCATTTTTGTCATAGAAGAGTCTTTAAAAGTAATTTTGATCGGTCTGATTTTTCCAGTTTTTTTATCCCAAGTCTGCGTATTGAAGCTTTGTTGGGATTAAAGGTGTTGTCCAGTCCTTGCAGAGATGAAGAAACTTTTTGAATGTCATCTGCGATATTTTTTTCTGTCAGTTCCGACTCACTTTCTGGGACGTAGAAGAGAAGAACATTACGGGACCTTGTTTTTCTGTCGTCCAATTCGGACGTCATACCAGAAATGGTGGATAAATTTTTTTCGGCAGACGGTGATGGGACCGGGTTGTTTGTTTGGTTTTTGAAGGTAGTCATCAACTCGCCAACAACAATCCCGAGAGTTACTGCCATTTCTCCAATTATTCCCATAATGTCTGCGGTCTTTGGTGTCACCTTAGCTATTTGATTTTTTGTGAAGTTGTTGACAGGATCATTAAAGATTAAAAATGTCCTAAGGTTTTCACGGCCTTTCAGAATCTTCCGTGTATAGTTTTCTGGGATATTCTGCCGTATATATGTGACTTCTCTGGCCAACGTTTCGGATCCCATTGCAGGGTCCATCATCACATCAGCATAATTTAAAAATTTAAAATAATTCGTTTATTAAACTCTTAGATTTGGACATGCATTGTAGTGCTTTTTCTTGTAGGTCCATGTTTGAAGATTGTTTTTAGTTATTATATAAGATGATGAAGTTATTGTTATGGATATATGCGGCTTATTGGTTTTCACTAACTTTAAATCACTTATTGAGGATGAGTATTTTGAGAGTTGTTTACAATAGACAAGTGTTACTCATGCGATTTATTTCTTGAAAAAACACTCTTGCTCACTATATTCATGAAGTGGTCAGTTATAGGTAGATTCACTCGACACGATTGTCTACTTTATTACTGATTATTTGTCATTTAATAAAACTCAATATATTAGGTCCTTACATATGAAATTGGCGTTTAGTATGGGAGGAACATAAAGCCGATTTTTTTTTTATTATAATATATTTATTTAATCAAAGTATGTACCATTGCTATCTATGCACTTTTGCCATCTCATAGGTAGTTCATCGATCCCTTTACTAAAAAAACCATTCGGACGGGAATCAATAAAATCTTTGAAGGCGGTTTGGACTGCCCCATCGGATTTGAACTTTTTCCTTTGCAAGAAGTTATCCAAATTTCGAAAAAAATGGTAATCTGTTGGGGCAAGGTACGGAGAGTACGGTGGATGTCTTAGACATTCCAATTGAAGCTCCTCTAATTTGGTAGCCGTCTGTTGTGCAGTGTGTGGTCTAGTGTTATCATGAAGCAGCAGTGGCCTAGAGCGATTAACCAGCCTCGGTTGTTTAGCAGCTAGCTTTTCCATCATGGTTTGCAGTTGCTGACAATAGACATCTGCCGTAATCGTCTGGC